>CM022299.1:508193069-508777008 GCA_011799875.1 Thinopyrum elongatum | reverse complement strand
GGGGCGGGGAGGGGGCGGCGACGGGGCGGGGTGGCAGAGGGAGGAAAGAGGAGAGGAGACAGAGAGAGAGGGCGAGAGCGGAGGCACGGCCCCGTTAAGTCAATTTTGAAGCTTTGCCATCAGCCTCTCCTTTGTCGTCTGCTAGTGGACGGCAAAGAACGTTTTGCCGTCGGCTAGCGGACGGCAAAGAGGGGGCCCGTAAGGGTTTGACAGCCAGTGGGCCAAACCCCCTCTTTGCCGTCTGCTAGCAGACGGCAAAGCTTATTTGTCTGCTAGCTGACGGCAAAGAGATGACTGATGGAAAATCATACCTTTGCCATCCGCTGCCTCTTTGCCGTCCGCTTTCTGGTGGCTGATGGCAAAGCCTACCTTTGTTGTCCGCTAGCGGACGGCAAATCTGCTGATTCCAGTAGTGAGCATTCTATAAAGCCACACTCAAAAGATATAAGTGAAGTGCAATGAGCATTCTATAAAGCGACCATGGACTATCTCATACCAGCATGGTGCATAAAATAAAAATGAAAAATAAACACAAAAGCGCTCCAAGATTCAAACATATCACATGAACGAAACGAAAATGAAAACATACCGATACTTGTTGAAGAAAGATGGGATGCCTTCCGGGGCATCCCCAAGCTTAGACGCTTGAGTCTCCTTGAATATTTACTTGGGGTGCCCAGGGAATCCCCAAGATTGAGCTCTTGCCTCTCCTCCTTCTTCTCATATCGGGACCTCCTCGATCTTTGATCACTTCATCCACACAAAACTCAACAGAAACCTCGGTAAGATCCGTTAATATAATAATGCAAATCACTACTCTAAGTACTGTTGCAAACCAATTCATATTTTGTTTTGCATTGTATCTACTGTATTATAACTTTTCCATGGCTTATACCACCGATAAAAATCGACAATTTCATCAAAACAAGCAAAACAATGCATCAAAAACAGAATCTGTCTTAAACAGGATAGTCTGTAGGAATATGAACACCTACCATACTTATGTTACTCCAAAATTTCTTAAAAATTAGGAAAAAATAAAAAATTTGTATAGAAAGACTGTGCAAAAAGTTTCAGAAACTTTAGACGTTCCAGTAAAAAATGTAAAATCATGCACTACAGACAAAGTTTCTGTTTTTGCACCACACATACCAACAAGCAATCTAATCATCCTAAAGGCAAATATTGGCACATTATTTTTATAATACAATGGATTTGTACAAGGGGATAATTATTTTTGTTGAAAATTTTCTGTAATTAAGATTCACAAAGTTTCCATGGGCATGAACAAAGTTCAAGGCTAGCTCCCATTTTCACAATGCTAGTCCCTCTCACTTTCACTTTCTTTTTGTGAAGTTTTAAGTTCCCCTCTATATTTTTTTTAACTTTATAAAAGCACTCAACAGAAATAAATGACTCTCTAAAACTTTCGGGTTGTCTCCCTGGTAGCGCTTTCTTTAAATCCTTTAAGCTAGGCATAGAGTGCTCAAGTAATGAATCCACCTAGATCCCAAGGTATATCAAAGCCAATTTTAATTAACAATGATTTGGCATTTAGTAGTGAGCACAAAGCAACATATATCATGCAATGACTAAGTCTAACTCTCTTCCTATGCATCGGCATGTCATACAAGAACAATTCATGCACATCAAGTAAAGGCCAATACATAGCATAAGCAGTTTCTTGCAATTTTATCGTGTTGAAAACATAGAGAGGTGGAGATATAGTTCCTCTCTCATAATAATTGCAAGTAGGAGCAGCAAGCACATGCATATTATATTCATCAAAATCATCATGTGTAGTAGCAAAACACAACCCATCAATATAATCCTTAATAAGAGCAAACTTCTCCGATATAGTGTAGTTTGGAGAATTCAAAAAGATAATAGGACTATCATGTGTGGGTGCAATAGCAACAATTTAATTCTTAAGATAAGGAACTATAGCAAGTTCATCTCCATAAGCATAATTCATATTGGCATCTTGGCCACAAGCAAAGCAAGCATTAAGTTCATCAAAAAGGGATATTTCAAAAGAATCAACGGGATCATAGCAATTATCATAGCATTCATCCTTCGGTAAGCATGAAGGGAAATTAAATAATGTATGAGTTGAAGAGTTACTCTCATTAGAAGGTGGGCACGGGTAGCTAATCCGCTCTTCCTCCTTTTGTTCTTCACTCTCCTCATCATCTTTTTCATCCAATGAGCTCACAGTTTCATCAATTTCTTCTTCCATAGACTCCTGCAAAATATTAGTCTCTTTTTGGACAGCGGAGACTTTCTCAATAAATATATCAATATCGGAATTGTATTTATAATTTTCATAGCAATATTTAAGGATGGCAAAATTTTCAGGTCTATAAACATCATCATCAAAAGCTTCATAGTTTAAAAACAGAGATTCAATTTCATAAGCACCCTTAAAAGCAACAAATTCTTCTATTCATTCCACATCATAATAATCATATCTACCATTGGCATAAGAAGCCAAGGTTTCATTATCATTAAATTTGCATGGAAAGGGAAGGTGTGGAGCATTCATCCTAGAGCAACAAGTATAATCATATCTCTGGCATAAATTCCAAGCATACCAATGCAACATATCAATTTGATTCCATAATAATTTCCCTTTTTGTGTCAAGCGATAATCCCTAAAGTATTCACGTTGATCCAACATGTCTCCCATTATCAAGTTGAATGGGGTTTTCTCAGGATTATCGAAGTAGTGCATAATATTTTTCACATAACGAGAATTGAGGGTTTTAGGAGGTTCCCCATTTCCATGAGTAGCAAGTACAACTAATTTTTTTGGTGTTTCGTGTTCCATATCCATAACTAAAGAAAGAGAACAACTTAGAACACGAAATAAAAACTACTTAGTGATAAAGCAAACAAGCACACACGAGAATATTCACCCCAGGCTATTGCTCCTCGGCAACGGCGCCAGAAAAAGGTCTTCATAACCCACAAGTATAGGGGATCGTTTGTAGCCTTCTTCGATAAATAAGAGTGTCGAACCCAACGAGGAGCTAAAGGCAGAACAAATATTCCCTCAAGTTCTATCGACCACCGATACAACTCTAAGCACACTTGACATTTGCTTTACCTAAAAAAGTATGAAACTATTTTGCAAGAATAAAACTATGAGTACTTTGCGAGAATAAAACTACGAATAAATTGCAAGGTAATAAAAGTAGATAGCTTTTGTCAACAAGAAAGTCATTTGTCCCTAGGTAATCGATAACAAGTACCGGTAATCATTCTTATAATTTTATACGAGGGAGAGGCATGAGATAACATACTTTATCTACTTGGATCATATGCACTTATGATTGGAACTCTAGCAAGCATCCGCAACTACTAAAGATCATTAAGGTCGTGAAACCCAACCATAGCATTAAGTATCAAGTCCTCTTTACTCCCATACGCCATAACCCACTTATCCGCGTTTAGGCTGCTGTCACCCCCGCAACACCGACAATAAGCAAACCATGAACAAATTGCAACACCATACAGCGAGGATCCCTCACGTTTGCGCAAGATGGAGGGCACCGTAGGACAGCACCATAAATAAAATATACAATCATACCAACCAAGATCACGATTAACCCATAGGACAAAATGGATCTACTCAAACATCATAGGATAACCATAGATCACTGGGAAATAATATATGGAGTTGAGCACCATGTTTAAGTAGAGATTACAGCGGGGATAAGGGGTGTTACACTACTGCATAGAGGGGGAGAAAGTTGGTGTTGATGGTAGCAAGATTGTTGATGTAGATCGCCGTCACGATCCTTGCCCCGGCGGCACTCCGGCGCCACCGGGAGAGAGGGGGAGAGAGCCCCCTCCTTCTTCTTCCTTGGCCTCCCCCCTAGATGGGAGGAGAGTTCCCCCTCTGGTCCATGGCCTCCATGGCGGCGGAGGGGCAGGAGCCCCTCCGAGATTGGATCTCCCTCTCTGTTCTCTTCTGTTTCGCGTTCCCCAGATCTGGCCCTTCACCGTTTCTTAAATTCCTGGAGATCCGTAACTCCGATTGCACTGAAATTTTTACATGATTTTTTCCATAAATTATCTTTCTTGCACCAAAAGAAGGGCCCCAACCGACATTTAAGGAGGGCACAAGATACCTGGGCGCGCCAGGGGGTGCCCGGCGCGCCCTGGTGCGTTGTGGTCACTGTGGGCTCCCGTTTGCGTTGATTCCAAGTCCCAAAAATCACATATATTCCAATATAATTCTCCGTCAATTTTTATCGCGTTTGGACTTTGTTTGATATGGATTTTCTGCGAAACAAAAACATGCAACAAACAGGAACTGGCACTGGGCACTGAATCAATAGGTTAGTCCAATAAATCATATAAAATGTTGTAAAAAATATGGGAAAGTTGTATAATATTGGCATGAAACAATCAAAAATTATAGATACGACGAAGACATATCAACTGCTGAAATAGCCTGCCATAATTTAGCACTCAAATCTGTTTGCTGAATTAGCTCTACATATATTTCGTTACTTAGATCTGCTTGTCCAAATATCTTGCCATAGCTTTAGACATCGACCTAGGTATTTTTTCTGGACTTCATAAAAAAGCATATATGTTGTTCCTGTAATATTTAGTAGAAGAACTAATTTGTATGTCTAACAGATGGACAGGACTTGGAAACTTCTGCTCAAAGATTCTCCGCTGCATATGTCGAGGGGGTTGAAAACTTCATGAACTTTATCAGAGCTGAGTACGGGGGTCCAAAATCAGATGTGCTCTGCCCGTGTAGCAGTTGTATGAATTCAGTTACAAGACCCCAGTCAACTGTGCAAAATCATCTACACTTCTATGGGATGTCAGTCACATATACTAGGTGGGTTCATCATGGTGAAGCTGTGAATGTCAATGTTACTGATTATCTGGAAGTAGCAGGTCACCATCTTGATCTGCCTGATGCTCAGGTGGAAGAGGAGGAGGAGGAGGAGGTGGTGGTGGAGCCAGTGAGTTAGACCAACATTGAAACAATGCTATGAAATGCTCGCGCATTTCATGAACTTTCACCTACAGAAGAAAAATGGTGGGCCCGCATGTTGGAACAATGCAACGTGGCTGTCACCCCAGGAAATAAGCTGTCAGTATTCTCAACTATGGTCACCTTTCTTCAGGTGAAGACATCTCAGCGGATGACCAACAAATCATTCGATGCGATCTTGGCTGCTTTCCGCAAATCTTTCCCAGATGCGTCTAAGCTGCCACACACCTACAGTAAAATGAAGAATTTCCTTCTTGCAGTTGAAATTCGATATGATATGATCCATGTTTGTAAGAATAATTGTGTTCTGTTCCAGAAGCATTATGCCAACTTAAGTGAATGCCCAAAATGCAAATCATCAAGATGGAAAGATGGCGATGCTGTGAAGAGGATTCCTCATAATGTCCTGAGACATTTTCCAATTATACCAAGATTGCAGAGGTTGTTTCATGATGCTGAAACATGAGAGGATGTACTGTGGCAATCTAGGAACTAGGAGTACAGAGATCAGAATGTAATGAGCCATCCATCTCATGGTAGTGACTGGAAAAGCTTCAATCAGAAACACAAAAAGTTTGCTGCTGACCCGAGAAACATTAGACTTGGCTTAGCTACAGATGGATTTAATCCATTTGGCCACCAGAGCGCCACATATAGCATGTGGCCAGTGCTTGTTATCCCTTACAACATGTCTCCAAATGTCTGCACCAAAGAATCAAACTACATGATGGCCTTGCTCATCCCAGGTCCAAAAAGTCCTTGAAAGGATTTTGATTTATTCATGGAGCGTCTTGTGGAGGAACTTCAACAGCTATGGAGGGGTGTTCTCACTCGAGACCTATATAGTAGCCCACCAGCTGATTTCTTTTTGCGTGCTGTTATAATTTGGTGCATCCATGATTATCTGGCTTTGGGCACTATGTCAGGGCGAACGAGACATGGTTACAATGCATGTGTTCGCTGTGACAAGAATCCGCTGTCATACGCAATACTTAGCAAGATATGTTACATTGGACACCGTCGTTTCCTTGCCAAGGACAAGTCGTGTCCTACAAAATACTGAAGACATGTGTTCAATGCAAAGCATGAAAACCGTGATGTGCCAAAGAGGCTCACCGGCAATGAGTTGCAAGTGGAATTAGAGAAGGTCAGACATATTACACCAGGAAACCATCCTGATAATGGTAGCCGGAAAAGGAAGTGTGGTAGGGCATAAGAGAGATTATTGTTTACCCGCAGGTCCACTTTGTGGGACTTGGAGTATTGGAAAGATTTGGATCTGCGGCATAATCTTGATGTGATGCACATCGAGAAAAATATATGTGACAACATTATCGGCACACTTCTTAATATTGAAGGCAAGACGAAAGATACCTTAAAATCTAGGATTGATTTGACACACCTGGGTATCAGAAAGGATTTGTAGGTGGAAGATGAAGGTAAACCATGGGATATGGCACCAGCTGTGTACGTCTTCGACAAGGTAAATAGAAAATAATTCTGCAAGGTCCTATCACGTGTGAGATTCCCACATGGATTTGCTTCCAACCCTGAAAGGAGAGTCAGTGCAGATGGAAACAAGGTACAAGGGTTGAAAACTCATGACTTCCATGTCCTACTTCAAAGGGTTTTACATGTTATCCTTAGAGGATTGGGCCACCCTGACTTATACAGAGCAGTTGCAGAGTTGGGACAATTCTTCAGGGAACTCTGCAGTAGAAATATAAGGATCGATGCTTTGGAGCATCTTAGAGACAAGATACCAACTATCCTATGTGACCTTGAGAAGATATATCCTCCAGCCTTCTTTGATGTGATGGTGCATTTGGCTGTTCATCTACCTGATGAGGCACTACTTAGAGGTCCAGTACAGTATGCCTGGATGTACCCTATTGAAAGGCGGCTAGGCACTTTCAAGGGCTATGTTAGGAACAGAGCTAGACCCGAGGGTTCCATTGCAGAGGCCTACATTGCTACAAAAGCGTTGAAATTCTGCTCAAAATACATTGAAATAGCTGATCAGCTTAGCAAAGAGGTGGGTGAAGACAATCCCGAGCTCAATGTTTTCGATTGTTCTGTTTGAGTTACAGAGAAGAGTCGACAAGACGACAAACCTAAAGATTTGGACAAAATGGTTTGGTATGTGTTGAATAACTGTCCTGAGATTCTACCTTATATCGAGTAAGTGCTAAGTACTGTAGCTTATACATCATAATCTACTAAACTTGCAGCACATTCTTATATATTTAGATGTTTGACTCAATCACTATGTTGTGCAGCATCTACAGAAAGGAGTTACTGCCGCAAAATCCAAGAAACATTGACAAACTGGTTATGTCAGGATTTGTGAAATGGTTCAAGAGCCATGTAAGCTTTTGAATTGCACTATTAGTTTTTTTAATGTATTGAGTACATAAGATGATCAGCTTGTGTATTTTCTAACCATAGGTTAAGAAGATGCGGGAGGATGGGCAGGCAGTTAATGATGCCCTTTACGCACTAGCAAGGTGTCCTGATACTTGTAACACCCCATGTAATTAGCCACAGTGATCACCCTTAGTAATGCCATGTCAGCAAGTTTAACAGTGCCTATTCATCATTTGCATCATAATGCATTTCAAACTCATAATTCAAACTTCAAATTAATTTAAAGTGAAAATAAAAGTTGTTCAAATCCAGGAACTAAAATGTTCATAATAGTGTAAATAATCCAGAGACAATTCTAAAATTATAATCAACATATACTAAATTAGTTAAGTGACTCAAACAGTAAAAAAAAATAGTACCAAAACAGCAAGGTTTAAATCCATTTTATTTAATACAAAATTTATATGAAATCCAACTGCCTCCAAACAATTTTCTAACAGTGGTAAATATTGCATAGTATTTATTTTGGCAAGTCTCATATTTTGCGAAAGTCATTTGGAATAAAAAGAATAAAAGACAAAACAGAAAACAAAATAGAAGAAAAAGAAAAAGGCCCACTGCGGCTGGGCCTAAGTGGCTACAGCGCCGGCCCAGCCCACCCCGCACCTCCTCCCACCTCCCGCAATGCTCACGCGCGGCCGCTGTCGAGCACTCGGCACGCGCGCACGCACCTGCCCCACCCTGCTCGCTGCTCGACAGTGCGTCGCCGCGCTCGCCGTGGATAAGAGCAACCCCACGGACCCCCCTGGCTCCTGCCTCGCCTCGCTCGCTCCCTCTCTCCCTCGATCCCCAACCTCGCCGAGCGCCGCCATGACCGGGGCACCGTGAAGCTCGCGACCACCGTGCTCCTCGTCGCCTAGGACCCTGTCCACGTGGCTCGCCGGCGACTGCTGCTTCGGCTACGCCAACGAGCCCGAGCCAAGGACGTCTCTTTCGTCGGAATCGAGCCGCTGCTCCCCTTCGGCATCTCCGGCAAGTTCCGTCGATGCCAGCCCCTCTGGGCTCCTAATCTTCCACGGGCCACCTTGCGCCGCATGGTGAGCCCGCCCTCCTCTCCCCTCCATTTGCGCCATCTCCCATAGCCCGTAGAGGTGCCGCCGCGGTGCCGTGCTCTGACGGTCGCCGTCGCTGCCATTAGCGCGCTCCCGAGCCCCTATGGCTCGAGCCAGTGGCTCTGGCGAGCTTCTGGAGTGCTGCTGCCGTTGTCTAGATAGCTAGCTCGAGCGTTGGCACCACGCTTCGCTGGTTCCGCAAACCACCGAATTCCGGCGCTGCCCGCGAGCTCGCCGACGACGCCACACCGCGTCTCCGGCCATGTCACCGCCACGGTTAGACACGGCGTTGAACACCCGATCGGATGCGCCCGACCCCGCGTCGAACGGACCACCGTAGACTAAATCCGATCGCCGCCCGAGCCGCGCCGCTGCGAAAACATACTCGTCGGCGTTTAAACGCCGGTCGGCCGACGTGGCACCTCGGGCCCCACCTCAGAGTCACTGACCGCGGGCCCCACGAGCCCCAGTTGACCCATTGACCCCATCAACGCTGACGTGGCCGCGCCCTGTCTCACTGACATGCGGGCCCCACTTTGTTAAACAAATTAAAATAAATAGTTAATTAGAATACTAATCTCTCACTGACCAGTAGGCCCCACCTGTTAATTAGTTTAATTAGATTAAACTAATCCTGATTAGTTAGTTCAGTCAATGACATGTGGGTCCCAGTGGACCCACCTGTCAGGTTTGATTCCGGTCAGCCCCTGTTGACTGCTGACGTCACCAATATGTCATGCTGACATCATCAGACACTGTTCTGGATAATGTTGATTTAAATTAAATAAATAAATCTAGAAAATCAATAAAACTTTGTAAAATCATAGAAATTAAACCGTAGCTCAGATCGAAAAACTTTATACATGAAAGTTGCTCAGAACGACGAGATGAATACAACCGTGCCATCTGTTTCCGTGTCGGGACCCTCTACGGAGGTGAACCCGCAACTTTTAGCCTGTTTCTGGTAGATGAATAGTGCTTATACACTGGTTAATAAATCTAACTTAAATCCTAAAATAACTAATATGATTTAGATATGTCTTTAGTCAACCCTGCACTGCACGTTAGCATAGCATGCTCTTTGTTGCATATGTTTGCTGTGTATTTATCTGTTTCCTCCCCCTCTTCTCTCTCGGTAGACCCCGCTACAGACGCAGTTCTCGAGACCCACGCAGCTCAGGAGCCCGACGACACCGTTGACGACCTTGCCTTTGCCGCTGAGCAACCAGGCAAGCACCCCCCCTTTGAGCATGCCATATCACCGATTCTCTTCTCTCTTGTGCTTGCATTAGAATTGCTGCTGCTACTGCTTTACCTATTCTGATGCATAGCCTGTTTATTGTAACCTGCTATTGAAACCTTACCTGCTTATCCTAAACTGTTTAGTATAGGCTGGGTAGAGTCCTACCAGAGACCCCACTTTGTCCCCAGTTGCCCCGCTGGATTATCAGATGACTCGATCAACGGGATCGACAGCCAGACCTCGACACTGCACAACACCCCCTTAGTTGTACGACACTGCAGCGTCACCATCGAGTGCTGAGGGTGATACCTCGTATAGCACTTCTGATGTTAACTCTGTAGAGTAGCTATTTGGTCGTGGTCATCGAGGGTGATTCCTCCTTCTCCACTTCCGATACGACCCTGTCGCGCAACACTTCAAGTGTGAACCTCGAGGGTGATTCCTCCTAAGTTCACCTTGACGGTTACATCGAGTGGGCATCCATCAAGTGTGATACCTCGGATTCCCCAGATGTTATGGACACACGGTTACTGTGACTTTACCCCTGAACCTTGTTAGAAACGGGTCGGCCCCGAGGGTGACCCGAGGGAGTTACTTTTACTGCAGGACTAGAGGGACAGGCGGTACCGCCCAGTAGAGGTGGACCTGAGTTCCCGACAGTCTTTTGCGAGACGGGTTGACCTGGACAGTGCCCGAGTGATGAATACGAGGCGTGGCCAGGCATTCTTGGCCCTTTCCGCAAGTCCTCGAGACGGGGCGACGGGGTCACATCGATCGTGAGTCTCTGCTCGTTACCACACTACCAACACACTACGATTTGGATATTTGATTCGAGTGGGCCTCTGGCCCGATAGCACTAACCATCACGCGGAAATAAATATGGGTACTCTGCATCGTGGCATCAGCCAAAAGCTATGTCAGACGTCCAGTTCAGCATTGTGGCACAGTCGGATCGTGTCGACCATCCGAGGCGGTGCTGGTATCCACCCTGCACACAACGACCCGGAGTGCACAGGGCGATGGCCCAAGACCCCTGGGCGCTTAGGTTGTAGACCGGCAGGGACCTCTCTGCTGAACTCTAGGTAGGGTTGCGGTGTGTCGTTTGGCCGAGGCCGAGCATGACCCAGAAAAGTGTGTCCGGTCGGCGTTAAGCGAGTGTGGTGGGCAAGTTGGTGCACCCCTGTAGGGAAGAACTAATCTATGCATCGCCGGTTCCTCGGTAACGGACGCTCGGAGTTGTATCCCGATCGATACAACTAGAACTGGATACTTGTGATGAGAAATGGATAGTATGGCTCTGGGATTGCTTTCTCGCAGGGAGTCGAGAAAGGATTTCTGGCCGTGGTTGATACTTGGACATTATGGCTCTGGGATTGCTTTCTCGCAGGGAGTCGAGAAAGGATCTCTGGGTGAGGTTGAGACTTAATGATACTACCACTTTATAGTGTACTAATCTACACTCTTCTAATGCTGCAAGACCGTTGAAGATGCTAGTCTTCAATAGGACTAGGCCTTCTCTCTATTCTGGCATTTCTGCAACCCAGTCCACATATACAGCCTTCCTTTGATAATGTTGCATATGTAGTGTAGATCCTTGCTTGCTGAGTACTATGGATGAGTACTCACGGTTGCTTTGCTTTCTTTTCTCCCGATATCCGTTTGATGCAACCAGAAGACAGAGCCCAGGAGACAGCTACTCCCGCCGACGACCGCTACTACTTCCCCGAGGAAGGCTTCTACTACGAGTTGGCCGATGACCAGGAGTAGGTTCGGAGGGTCCCAGGCAGGAGGCATGCGCCTTTCGATCGTAGTGTTTTGTTTTGCCCCGCCTTTTAAGGGCCTATCTGTGTTTTCTTTTATATCTGTACTCAGATATCTGATGCTTCCGCTAACGCTTGTATGCGAGCTTATGTATTCGAGCCCTCGAGGCCCCTGGCTTGTAATATAAAGCTTGTATGACTTTATTTATGTTTTAGAGTTGTGTTGTGATATCTTCAAGTGAGTCCTTAGGCTTGATCGTGTGCATTTGCATGAATGGTTAGTGCATGATTGAGCCGGGGGCGTCACGGGTTGGTATCAGAGCCGACTGCCTGTAGGAACCCCCTTTCCAACTCCTTGGCCGAAGTTGAGTCTAGTCAATGAAAACTGTTTTACTAACATGGCTGTGTGGCTTACGGGCCCATGTCGCCAATTGGGTGGTATTAGGATCTTTTATTCCTCGGCTATACTCTGGGACTCTGATCTCTCTTCTATTCGGGTTAAAGATTTTGCTAACTCTAACACTAGGTTCTCGTAACCGCTTCCTCCCGGAGAGCCCGCATGCCAGATGATTGCTTGGTTCATCAGAAGGCTCCGAAGATACTCCTCGAAGTTCCCGAGACCCTTATGCCCACTTCTCTTGCAAGTTCCCTACTACCGATGATCACCATGAACAGCTACACATCTTTGCCAATTGTATCTTCATCCCAGTTACTCCTTATGTACGAGTTACCCCGAATTACCCCTCGTTAATCCGGGAATCCTTTGAGCCTACTACCGTGCAGCTTCTTTCGCACTGCGGATAATTCCTCACACTTATCAGGGATTCGTTCATCCCTAGTTGATCATGTGCTTCGCAACATCCTTCCCATTGTTAATCGATCTTCCGAAAATTCTCTGCACCCTATTGCTCTTGAAATTCTTGCCTACTTGCATTATGGATAGTTCCATATGTCAAGTAATCCTCGTTGACATCCCTTGACACTATTATTCTGATCCCATTGATTCAACAAGTGTGTGAATACTCGCGATCATCAGCTCTTTCCTACTAATTCATTCTTCCGGCTCATACGTCATTCCGGACATGAGCTAAATCTCGGCAAATCACGCCTTCATAGTTTGTCCATCTAGTTCCATTTAACTTACTCATCTTCTGATCAGAGCGTCTGCCTCTGATCATTCTTTCTGGGAGTTTTGATTTCTTTGTATTTAAACATCAAATTATTCAGTTGTTTCTACAATCTGATGCCTTTTATTCTTTCTTCTTCTGTTTGAGTACCGATACTCACATTGGATCCTTTGCCGACCATCTGATCTTTTGTTAGGTTGCTATCCAACAGCATCGATCATATTCAATAACCTTGCGAGTCTTTCCTCGGATACAGAATGTCTTTGGTAAAATGTATCCTCTCCTTTGTCAACCTTGCTCTCCTCTCGAGCTTGAGTTATTTACTCCTGAAGTTCGTGGTATATGTTCCTAAGATGCCCCAATGGGTTGAACCTATGTTATCCCTAATCCGTGTGAACTCGGAAGTTATGCGAGTCATACTCTTCTGGTACTTCTCCAGATAAATCTTCTGCACTACAATTTCTTTGAAAACAAGGAGTAAATGAAAGGTCATGCATTGAAGAAGTGGGAGTCGACCTTGAACCTTTGTGTTCATGCCCATGGACCCGATGTAGAACCTATCATGGAAGCTGCTCGTAAAAATAATTATTTCCTTGGTACAAGTTCATCTTGTATCTGTGAATTGATCCTTTGCAATCATGGTTCTGACCATATTTTCTTCTTGCTTCCATTTCCCGGACAAGTTAAAATACTTGTCCTCTGCAGATCATTTCACCTGTCCAGCCTCTATTCTGATCTACCATCGAGTATTACCCCTGGTATCTCGAGAATATCACAGGAACTACATAATTTCTTATGAGTTCTTCATCTACTATCATTGATCACCAATTCCAATTTTCCCGGGTTCTGAGTTGTTTGTCACTCGAGAACACCGATAAGTGAATCAATTCTGCACTCTAATTCAATAACTCTAAGTAACGGTCACTGCTTACGAGCTTAATAATCCTTCAAGTCATTCCTAGCCTGATCGACTATATCATTATCGTGCTAACTTTAACTGTGTTACCTGGTCCTTATGCCCGGTGCAACCTCCAACGACGCGCTAAGCTTATGTCGATCTTCCTCATCCTATCATTTCACCCCGAACAACAAGCTTGATTTCGAGCTTGTGTCACATCCGTGGTTCCAATAACCTTTCGCTTCATCAGTCCATTTTCTTGATGTCGTCGCTGATCGATTATGTCTCATGAAGCCTCTCGACAAAATGTTTCACCATCATCGTCAACCTTTTGACTTCCCTAAAGTTGTGAAATAAATTCATGGTTAGAAATACCATCCTTGCTCCTCAATGATTTGTGTTATCATCGATAACATCCTTGACCTTCTGCCAACTCAGACTTGGTTATGTTTTGGTTATACGTTGAGTTCCTTGTTATTCTTGAAATTGGTCCTTCGTACCTCTTGTGATCTTCAGATCCAACCCTTACTTGAAACACCATATCATTGCTGCCTCGAAGCATGACTATGGTATTCCGAACACCAACATGAACATTGGAAGCACATTGCCAAACGTTTTTTTATCAATTATCCAAACACCGTTGTATGGGTAATATCATGAATTCCCTTGCCCCTTTATCCAAATGGTGATGTACTTGTTGATCAGACATGTATATCATGCTCTACTTTTCCTTGGGAAAAGTTACACTCCTAATTCTTGTGTATAAACACATTTTCCTTTCCATTGGTTTGTTTAACCTTTCTTGTGATCTATATGATATAAGCAGAATTAATTCCCTGCTTTTAAAACACCCCGATGTACAACCTTGTCAGTGAGACCATGTTACTATTGTTGATGACATTCCGGCAACCCCCGATGGACGAGAACTTTGCCTTATTGGTCCGCCTTGTTCTTTCGAGCAGGAAAATGGTTCTCTTCGTCCCTCGCCCTTGGTACCGACGTTGTTGCTGACATAACTGACAGGCTACCATCTGACATGCCTTGCTATCATGACCGCGCAAGATGTCAGCGCCCTTCCTACTTTTAACCCACATGGTGGGCCCATAACCCACAGTTCCACAGGATCGTAACCTGACTCTCCTATACATCCTTGCTTCCAAAGTTATTCCTCACGCTTGGCTTCGTATGTAAATCACGAGCCACCTTCCTAGAAATGAACTACTCTAGTATCAGACACAATTTTTCGTTGCTCTGAACCCCTTTCACCTTCTGATAAGGCAACGAACGGTTGCCTGCCCATTCGAAACTTCTCATGGTACCTTCTTACCTTACTCTCGATATCTTATTAAGTTTCAATTCGAGAGTACTTTCCACCACCTTCCCTGAACAATCTACCAGATAATCAACCTTGTAAAGGCACGTCCTTCCGGAGTTATCCCCTCATCCTTTACGTAAGTACGATGGAATTCCCACGGAAAGGATGGCGACTTCATCAAGATGGCCCGAAGCAGAGGATTGGAGACATCAACGAAAGGGATCAACTTCTTCGAGGAGAGCAACCAAGACCAAGAAGACTCGTTAGAATTTCGCAACCAAATCTTTTCCCTCTCATTTTACCTCTTAAATCTCGGGACGAGATTTCTTGTTAGTGGAGGAGAATTGTAACACCCCATGTAATTAGCCACAGTGATCACCCTTAGTAATGCCATGTCAGCAAGTTTAACAGTGCCTATTCATCATTTGCATCATAATGCATTTCAAACTCATAATTCAAACTTCAAATTAATTTAAAGTGAAAATAAAAGTTGTTCCAATCCAGGAACTAAAATGTTCATAATATTGTAAATAATCCAGAGACAATTCTAAAATTATAATCAACATATACTAAATTAGTTAAGTGACTCAAACAGTAAAAAAACAGTACCAAAACAACAAGGTTTAAATCCATTTTATTTAATACAAAATTTATATGAAATCCAACTGCCTCCAAAACCATTTTCTAACAGTGGTAAATATTGCATAGTATTTATTTTGGCAAGTCTCATATTTTGCGAAATTAATTTGGAATAAAAAGAATAAAAGACAAAACAAAAAACAGAAAACAGAAAACAAAATAGAAGAAAAAGAAAAAGGCCCACTGCGGCTGGGCCTAAGTGGCTACAGCGCCGGCCCAGCCCACCCTACACCTCCTCCCACCTCCCGCACTGCTCACGCGCAGTCGCTGTCGAGCACTCGGCACGCGCACGCACCCCCCTCTGCTCGCTGCTCGACAGCGCGTTGCCGCGCTCGCCGTGGATAAGAGCAACCCCACAGACCCCCTGGCTCCTCCCTCGCCTCGCTTGCTCCCTCTCTCCCTCGATCCCCAACCTCGCCGAGCGCCGCCATGACCGCGGCACCGTGAAGTTCGCGACCACCATGCTCCTCGTCGCCTAGGACCCTGTCCAGGAGGCTCGTTGGCGACTGCTGCTTCGACTACGCCAACGAGCCCGAGCCAAGGACGTCTTTTTCGTCGGAATCGAGCCGCCGCTCCCCTTCGGCATCTCCGGCAAGTTCCGTCGACGCCGGCCCCTCTGCGCTCCTAATCTTCCACGGGCCACCTTGCGCCGCACGGTGAGCTCGCCCTCCTCTCCCCTCCATTTGCGCCGTCTCCCATAGCCCGTAGACGTGCCGCCGCGGTGCCTTGCTCTGACTGTCGCCGTCGCTGCCATTAGCTCGCTCCCGAGCCCCTACGGCTCGAGCCAATGGCTCTGGCGAGCTTCTGGAGTGCTGCTGTCGTTGCCTAGCTAGCTAGCTCGAGCACTGGCGCCACGCTTCACTGGTTCCGCAAACCACCGAACTCCGGCGCCGCCCGCAAGCTCGCCGTCAACGCCACACCAGGTCTCCGGCCACGGCACCGCCACGGTTAGACGCGACGTTGAACGCCCGATCGGATGCGCCCGACCCCGCGTCGAACGGACCTCCGTAGACGAAATCCGATCGCCGCCCGAGCTGCTCTGCCGCGACAATGTACTCGCCGGCGTTTAAACATCGGCCGGCCGACGTGGCACCTCGGGCCCCACCTCAGAGTCACTGACCGCGGGCCCCACAGGCCCCAGTTGACCCGTTGACCCCGTCAACGCTGACATGGCCGCGCCATGTCTCACTGACATGCGGGCCCCACTTTGTTAAACAAAATAAAATAAATAGTTAATTAGTTAATTAGAATACTAATCTCTCACTGACCAGTAGGCCCCACCTGTTAATTAGTTTAGTTAGATTAAACTAATCCTGATTAGTTAGCTCAGTCAATGACATGTGGGTCCTAGTGGACCCACCTGTCAGGTTTGACTCCGGTCAGCCCCTGTTGACTGCTGATGTCACCAATATGTCATGCTGACATCATCAGACACTGTTCTGGATAATGTTGATTTAAAATAAATAAATAAATCCAGAAAATCAATAAAACTTTGTAAAATCATAGAAATTAAACCGTAGCTCAGATCGAAAAACTTTATACATGAAAGTTGCTCAGAACGACAAGACGAATCCAACCGTGCCATCCGTGGCGAACGTTCCCTAGGAGGAGGACGGCAAACGAATGCCTTTTTCCTCGCAGTTTTAGTTGCGACGCATCAAACGGTCACAGTTTTGGGAATGTTATCTGGCGAAAGAGCCCAGTTTTTCTTTTCTTCCTATATATAAAAAAGTATGCTACTTGGTGTCGGCTTAGTCAACAAACGATTGTGCCAACCTTGACCGTTGGATTGACATTCAAAGTCTATCGTGTTTCTTCAGTCTCTTCTTCCTCCAGCCGCCAAAGCCAAACCAGCGTCGGTGGGACCACCTGCTCCCGCCTCCCACGTCTGGCTGTGCTGCCGCGCACGCATCATGGCCACATCGCACCCTAAAACTCTGCGCATCTTCCCCGGCTCCTGTTCATTCCCGTCCGAGGCCTCACCATCGTCCTCTGCCTTGGTTCGCTCGCCGCGGCGCCGCCCTCCGGTGTTGTCAACATGGTCAACAACCGAGAGGAATAAGGAGATGACTGTACATGGTGAGGATGATAGTAGGGACCCACCAGGATCATGGCAGTAGGCAAGAAAGTGCCTCCTTTATTACAAGAAAAAAAGGGTTCCTCCTGATGGTTTCCTGACATCTGGGTTGCACGCCACTGTTAACATAGTCAATAAGCGAAATAACTGCACAAGGAGCGGCAGACACCCGGGACCCAGCAGCGCGCGCAGTATTTTCTTTTTTTTTGTTTTCGGGACGGAGAAGGGGCTGGGTTGTGCGGGAGCTATGGCCCGTCTAGCCCAGGCTTTTATTTCATATGTTTACCACATGACCAGCCCAGTTTTTTTTCCTTTCTGAAAATGGCTAGCCCAGCTATTTTGTTTTTTTTGCAGAATAACCAACGTAGGCCTACTTGCTTTTCTACGCCCTGCTGGGCCGGAAATCTTTCAAGACGAGGAGGGATGCATTCGGGCTTGCGCAGAAAATGGGCTATAAGTAATAAGAAATGGGCTATAAGTAATAAGAAATGGGCTGTAAATTGAAAAAATACAGCAAACAGGCAATTAGTTCCAAAATACTTTTTTCTTTCGGATTTTGATATTTTAAATTTCATTGTTTTTGTGCGGGTAAAATTTCATTGGGTTTAAATTAAGGTGTGTTTAGTTTTTAAATTAATTTGAATCTGGCTAGAAATTTCGTGTTGTATGCTGTTTGAGACAGATTTGGAGGCGGACTTGTGGGTCTACTAGGTTGACGTGTACGAAAGGCTTTGTCAACTTAGTCCACAAACGATTCTAGCAGCAGTGACCGTTGGATGTTAATCCAACGGCTGTGCTGCTTCTTCAATATCTGATCTTCTTGCTCCAGCCGCCCAAACCAGTGCCGGTGGGACTGTCTGCTCCCGCCACCCATGGTCGGCTGTGCTGTCGCACAGGCCGCACCGCCCCACCCTACTCCATCGCTGGCCAGGCCATTCCTCTACTCACCCACACCTGCTGTTATTTTCCGGCGACGGCAGCCGAACCAGTAAACCCTCGTACTCCCCACCGCGTGGGTAACCACTGCCGAGTCTTCCCCGGCTCCGGGTCATTCCGTTCCTAGGCCTCGCCGTCGTCCACCGCCCTGGTGCTCTCGGCGCGGCGTGGTCAACGTGGTCAGCGGACGACATCCATCGGAAGAGGACTGTACGTGGAGAGGCTGACAGCTGGGTCCACGGTCGCACGCCGCAAGGAAGTGCCTCCTTATTATGCGCAAAATAATGATTCCTCCACCTGACAGCAGGGACCCACCGGAAGGGCCTCTGTATTTTGCGAAAAAAACGTTCCTCCCGCTGACAGCTCGGACCCACCAGCTATATCTTCGCACGCAAGGAAGTGCCTCCTTATTACGCAAAAAAATGAATACTCCCCCTGCTATCTGGGACCCACCATAGTTGGAGGCTGACTTGTGGGCCTACTAAGTTGACGCGGACGAAGGGCTTTGTCAACTTAGTCAATATGAACGATTCTAGCTCCAGTGACTGTACGATGTCCACCAACGGCCGTAGTGCTTCTTCAACTTCTGGTCTTCTTGCTCCAGCCGCCCAAACTAGCGCCGGTCGTGCCGCCTGCTCCTGCCTCCCGTGGCCGGCTCTGCTACCACGCAGGCCTCACCACCCCACCCTACTCCCATCGCTGGCCTGGCCATCCCTGTACTCACCCAGACCTCCTGTTATTCTCCGGCGATGGCAGCCTCACACTACAGCCCAACCAGTAAACCCTCTACTCCCATCCGCGTGGGAAACAACTGCCGAGTCTTCCCCGGCTCCGGGTCATTCCCTTCCTAGGCCTCGCCGTCGTCCACCGCCTTGTTGCTCTTGTTGCAGCGTGGTCAATGTGGTCAAGGAATGACTTACATCGGAAGAGGACTCTACGTGGAGACGCTGACAGCTGGGTCCAGGGCCGCAGCAAGGAAGTGCCTCCTTATTACGCGCAAAATAATGATTCCTCCACCTGACAGCAGGGACCTACCAGAAGGGCTGTATTTTGTGAAAAAAATATTTCCCCCTGACAGCTGGGACCCACCAGCTATATCTTCGAACGCAAGGAAGTGCCTCCATATTAGGCGCGAAAAAATTGAATCCTCCCCCTAACAGCTCAGACCCACCATCAATAACTTCGCACGCAAGGAAGTGCCTCCTTCTCCTCCCTGACAGCCGGGCCCCACCTGGTCGAAGCGTACGTAGCATTGTCATTCTGGTCGCGAACGTGTACGTACATACTGGTCGATCGGTCTCTCTGCAATGATGAACCGTGGCCGAGCAAGCAGCGGCACGTATAGTAGTAGAGCCCCCGATGTAGCAGTTCAGGCAGTCCCTTCTAAACTGTGTACACGTACGTACAGCCCGATCGCAAAAAATACAACCACGTACATACATACGGGCGGGGTCTCGAACGCCTACTCGCGCATATGTACGGCCAGGGCTCATGTACAGGAGAGGCAGCGGACGGCAGCAACGGCATCGTGTTCATCGGGAGCCAACCGGCTTGGACGGAACAACCAAAACGAGGTCTGGCTTACCGCAGAACGGAGGAAACGACCTTTCTGTTTGACCGTGTACGATCGAAACGGGGTCCTCTTCATCGGGAAGGATCTGGCGTACCGCAAAACGGAGGAAACGGACTTCTGTTCGAGTGCCTACGGTCGAAACGGGGTCCTGTTGATCAGGAGGGGTGTGGCGTACCACAAAATGGAGGAAACGGACTTGTGTTAGAGCGCTACGGTCGAAACGGGGGTCCTGTTCATCGGGAGGGGTGTGGCGTACCGTAAAACGGGACTCCATGGGCTACTGTTCATCCATTGTCGACTTCCTCTAGCCTCCACCTGCTACTGTTCATCCATCGTCGACTTCCTCCTGCCTCCACCAGCTACTGTTCATCGACGGGGGGTCCTGTTCATCCAGCCTCCACCGGCTACTGTTCAACCAGCCCTCCACGGGGTCCTGTTCATCCAGCCTCCACCGGCTACTATTCAACCAGCCCTCCATGGGGTCCTGTTCAACCAGCCCTCCACGGGGTCCCTCCATCGGCTACTGTTCATCCACCCCCACCTCCTCGATCGGGGTCCTGTTCATCTAGCGGCAACGGCCTCTACTACCATGGGGTCCTGTTCATCCAACCCCCACCGGGAACTGTTCATCCAACCCCCACCAGGGACTGTTCATCAAGAGGCAGCTTCGATCAGCTTCAGTTAGCAGCAGTAGCGAAGGAATCACTCAGGTTCAGTTAACAGCCAAGGGATCGATCGGGGTTCAGTAACATAGCTAGTGCAATCGCTCGGGTTCAGTTAGAGCCCAACGCCTCGCTCGGCTTCAGTTAGAGCCCAACGCCTCGCACACACACGCGTACGTGTATGAGAGAAATGCGCAAACCCCCGTGCATCGCTCGGCCCTGACCACCCACCGTAACCGGGAACTCCCAGAAATTTTCCTCGCCCTCGCTTCTACCATGATTTTTTCCGTCATGGACGGCCCAAAGAATGTCATGCAAGTGCGTCCCTGGCCCGCCCAGGACGAAAAGCCCATTTTCTGTTATGATTTTTTGTCGTAGAAGTAGGAGCCCACCACATCTATGATGATACCAGGTTTTGTCACAATTATCGTCATAGAAGTGTCATAAGCATGACAATTTTTTTTTCGTCCGGGCCAAAATGTCACGGATGTGTCTTTTTTTTGTAGTGGTGCTGGTTGCTTCGCCCGAGCAACTTACATTACTCTGGGAATATTGGAGTACCAGCGGATTCAACGAAGAGAGAAATGATGCTTGCTTCGTCCGAGCAACTTACTGTGGCGAAGGAGGGGCTCTATGATTTTACTGCTCACTAGTCATTATTACTGCAGCGCAACGACCGGGGTGAATCTCCCCTGCAGTTGTGCACTCAATATTGCTGCATGGCAGGTGGAGCCGGATGAAGGATGTCCCACATGTCGGCAAAACAAAGTTGAATTGTTTCTGGCATTTCTATCAATCGTTCAGGATTTGTTTATATGTACGCATAATTTTCCAGCATAATGAAATTGTATTGTAATGCTATGAAGGCTTCAACTTTGGTTCCCGCAGAAAAAAAAGGTTTCAACTTAGGATTCATGTGTCCTCTTGCCTCAAGATTGTCTCGTTACAACATTCCATCAAATACAAATGAAACTACCATGGCTGCTAATGCATCTCAATGGTTCGCAGATCAGCGCCAATATTCACATCACAACTGAAGACAAAGTTGTGAGAAGGTGTACAAATAAAGAAAAATATATAATTGATCGATGTTGTTCGTAGGCATGGCTCCATTTCCTGGGCACAGTGTTCATTGGTTGGTAGCTAGTTTCACGCAGCTCTGTAGCCAAGAAAGAGGTGTATGGAGGACATCACAATCCGATCATTTTGTGCAGTTCCACTAAAATCGAGCTGATCATCCCTGTGTTGCAAAGATATTCAATCAGTGTGATTACAACAATAGTGGAACTAGATGATGAAACATAACACACACAAATAGAAGCCGATCACCTCTGCGATCTCTCTTTAGGACTAACTACTTGTTGGAGAAGATTAGGCACGGAGTTGGATGAGGAGGATAGCAAAACCAATCTCCCTTTCTGCAGTCCCACAGAAATGTAAAAACGTTGCCCGTGTGACATTTTGGCGGAACTGCACAAAACACTCTTAAGAAAAAAAGTGTTGCCTCGACGCCGTCGAACGGATGAACGATGCACATCCTCCCTTTCCGCTGGCGGACGGGATGCGGCCGGATCAGTGACCAATGGTGAGAGAGAGAGGCCACCGCCGCCTTGTGTGAGATAGTGTGACGAGAGACAAACCCCGGCAGGCAGGCTCCATTGTATATAGCGGAGCAGATTTCTTTTTTCCCGATGACAATCATTTAATATTCTGTACGTGCCATTGAGGAATATAACTTTATTTAATACTAACGTGTCAAGTCGAACTTTGTTCCGTGTACGCGTGGTACACGACCCTCCTTCGAGTAAACAACCGCTACACGCGTCAAATTATCATGTGGGCTGCCTTTTCGTACAGAAATGAACTCCACGTGCAATATCAATAAGAGAGGGGATGTCTGCCTTTCTATGCACATGCGTGTGAGAGACAGGTCGGGAGGTATGCAAGGATGATGAGGGGGGACGATATGGTTGTGGTAAGCAGACATAACTACATAGGAAGATCAATCATCATGTGTCAGAGAAAGGGAGAGACATAACTAGTGAGGTACGTCGATCGGTGCATCGGGAAAAAGACTTATAGTTGACCTAGCTATATGTAGGGAGATCTGTAGGTATACATGCATGCGTGTGTTAGAAGCAAATAAGGTCCAGAGAGATGGACAGGGGGAGAGGGATGCGGCTAGGAGGTGGTGCGAGAGGCCTACTATATCGAGGGGGGAGGAGTGTGCGAGTATGAGATCGAGTAAAAGAGGGGTGGGAGTGTGCACCTGCGTGGAACCGTATTGGACATAGGGGGGCATGGACGGTGAGAAGAGAAGAGGGAAAGTGTGTGTTTGTGGTAGGCACACTTGGCTAGAGAGGTATATCGACCGGTGTGTGCTGGAAAGAAGGAGCCGGGGGGCCTACACACACCATGCGTGAACGACCTAAAGAGAAATAATGAATGTGTGCGATGGAGGGGACGCTGAGGAAGGGTGAGAGGGGGGCAGGCGTGTGCATGCACGAGAGAAAGTTAGCGCTAGCTACAAAGAGAAGAGGATTGTGTGGGTGTAAAAGATGAACAGAGATCATAATTCATTATAAAAAAAGTGGATTCGGATATTTGAAGAAGATATCATAGTGTTTTAAACCGACGCATGCATGAATATATATAATGGTGATACACATGGTGTGGTTATGAACATGTTATACTACATATAATATATAGAACATTTATTTGAATTTGTGATAATGTGTGGCTTTTGCAGTCCAGGGCTAAATACTTGTCATAATGTAGGGGGCGGGGCACTATACTTTGTGTGATAAACACAGTGTACGTATGAAACATGGTTTAGATTATGAAGATCTAGTTAGTACATCAAATGTACTATTATTTGGAATCAACATCAAGTGTATTCAAAGTTTTGAATTCGAGTTCATATAGTACACATAGTTCATATCTATCTCTATAGTAATCATGTGGTGTGTTGTTAAGATAATATACGAATGATGGTTTAAGTTGGCAACAATCATGATTGTAGATTCTTATTCAAATAGAGAAACGAATTCAAATTTAGTTCGAATTGCAGCGGTAGTGTAGACATTTGGAATGCACTAAAATGTTCATATGAGTAGGTTACATGCATTATACAGCCAGCGAAAAAATTTAATTGGACATAACATGGATTCATAGCTTTGAATAGCATTTGCACAGTAAAACGGGACAAGACTCTCTCTTTGTGTGGTGCGAATAGTTTTATTTTTTCATTTTTTTCGTTGAGGGAAGTGCGAATTGATTTGGTACGTACATAATTACACGTTAGGCTTGTCCCTAACATTCAACCCGTGCCTCGTTATCCCGAAAATTCAGATATCGTGCTCCCAAAACTCGTGCCTTCATAACCCGCGCCTTGCTATCCCGAAATTACAACACGCGCGAAAACTCCCTCCAGCTGCCAAATCCCGACACCCGAAATCCCCCTTCTAACCCTAAGCCGAAAGGGCCGCTAGTTCAAATCGGTGGGGGTAATTTTGTAACACACCCTACATTTTGGACAAGCGCGTCCCTAAGTCATGGTTCCCCCCCCCCCTCCCATCATCTCCTTTTCGCCATTCGAAATCCCAGGCCGCCATAACCTCTCTGCTCCAGCTGCTAAACCCCACCCTCCTCCGTCCGCCACCCCACCACTGCCCAGCCAGAGCCTCTTCCCCGACGACATCGTCCACCACAACAGCTCGACGTCCCTCATCCACCTCCCCGAATGAGGATCCGTCATCGATCTCGTCATCCCGCCGGTTCAGCCGCCCCGTCCTCCACCTCCAAGGAGCTGCTTCGACGATCACCTCGTCTATCGCAGCTGATCCATCCCCACAGCGCCGCCTTAACCTGCTCCATCGGAACCGCAACATCCTCAAGCTGAGGCCTACTCGGTGCCACCAAAGAGGTTGTACACTCATCGCATCACACCTTCTCCTTAACTCGACCTCCCGGCTTTGACGGTGCTCGATCCCGCACCCCCATGGCGCGGCTACCTCGAAGCCGGCGCCGCAGGCGACATCTCCACGGCGGCTCTCCCCCAGTGCGAGGCTCCTTCGGCGGCGGCGTCCATACCAGCCCGATCTGCTGGTGCTGCTCTGGTTCTCGCTCGCACTACTGGTGCTGCTCCGGCTCTTGCTCGCTCACTCGCGCTGCTGCTGCTGCTGCTCCGGCTCTCGCTCGCTCGCGCTGCTGCTCTGCTCTCCCCCTCGCTTGTGCTGCTGCTCTTCTCTTGCTCTCTCTCGCACTGCTGATGCTGGTAGACAGGCTGCTATAGCTACATGAGTTGCTGCTCTGGCTCTAGTTTGCGCTGCTCCTCCAGGTGCTGCTGCTCCGGCTGCTATCTGCTACATTGTTCCCCATCGATCGCCTGCTAATTTAGATCACTGTTTCTCTACTACTAGTGCTCGAGTGGCCTAAACTACATGTGAAGTGCCTCTCTGCTACCAGTGCATTCAGTTTCAACAATAACATTCAGATTCCACAGTAAATTTCAGTTTTGACAGTTAAGTTCAGAGTCAACAGTTTTTACCTCATCTGTTGTAGTCAGGTGTTTTTTGGTGATGCAAATTTTACATCTATCACTTTTTGGTAATGTATTTTACATCATCTATTGGAGATGCTATTAGAATCCCACTTGAGATTAACGATGTCTGTCTTGTACTGCTTCAGCCTCGACGTCTTACAGCTCACCCGAGCTGCTCCAACGACGGAACCATCCATCACAACAGAGCAGTGTCGTGGACGCCATATACAGATGCCTCAGATCTTCCTCCACACCTCCGACAGCCACCTCTGCCGCAACTTCTTCAGCGACCAACCCAATGATGCTGAGGTCGACACGGCTACACCAAAGAGGTTGTACACTTGTCGCATCACTTATTACTCTACATTCATGTCGATCCATTAGGGCTATTTTGGTTCAAAGGAAAAAGTGAAGGAAAAAACATAGCAATAGGAAATTTTCCTATGGCACTCTACTATTCAATTATTCATGCATTTCGTTGAAGGGAATGGAGCAAAACATCCACCTGGACCTACTTTTCAAAATCCTATGCATGAAAACAAGACTAAGTGCATTAGTGGCAGAATAACATTCTAACTGTACACACTTTCATATGGTTTCACTTTAATTTGGCCATGTTTCTTTGCATTCCTCTGCTCTTCCAATTCCTGTGAACCAAACACCCAAGTTGACAGAAATCCTGTGTTTAGAAACGCTCTGTTTCCCACGTGCATTCTTATCCTATTCTGGTGCTTTTCCTATCCCTGCATTTCTAGAATCCTGCAAGCCAAAGGAGCCCTTACAGAATTACTTCAGTTACAGATAGGTGTCGAAGAAAACTTTGTGTGGTTTGTCCTACTCCTGCCGTGACGTCGTCCACCTCACCTGAGCTGCTCCATCGATAGAAGCATCCACCATACCAGACATCACGACTCCTGACCGTCTTTCACTGCCTCAGATCTCCTTCCCTGCCACCGGCACCCACCACAACTGCATCACCATCATCGACTCAGCAGATGAACCTGAGGAGTACACGGGTCCACAAGAGAGATCGCACTCTTTCGTTTCTGCTTATGTAATGCATTGCTTAATATTACCTACTACTTTATCGTCTTGTTCACCTCTTAGACTCCAAGTCAAGTCCAAATTAATGTTCAAACTAGAGTTTTAAAATTACTTGTGGGGCACATATCAAGGTAGCAATGAATAGTATCTCTGTCTATTATCTGGTTCACCTAGGGTATGCCTATGTTGTTCATCTTGGGTGGGAAAAGTAAAGCAATCATCATCTGTCTTTTTATTAAATTAAAGCTATCATCAGCCTGCTATCATTAGTTTTGGATCCATCCACTGGTTGTTACCATCACTCTACATTTTTGCATGCTCTCCTTACATAATCTCACTGTATTCTTTTCGTATGCATGTCAGATATTGTACACAGTCATGTTGAACATGTAGAGAAAAAGAGAAGAGTTTTGTGCGTCAATACAATGTCATGCAGACATCGCTCCATGGTGGGTTCAATGGCAAACCCTCCCCGCCCCCCTCCAGATTGTAATCCAGAGGAAGATATCTGTTCTGAGGCGGATTCAGACGTAGCTGACCACTCCTATTTACCCCCCCCCCCCCCGAGGTGTTTGCTCTAACTTGGCATGGTGATGTTGGGCATATCATGCATATGTTGCCTTGCAGTGCCTACTTTTGACATCACATATGTCATCTGCTTAGTTTAGACATAGTCTGCAATGCCACATGTTTAGTTTCTATATCATATATGAGAATTATGCAATCTCATCTCTTTTAGCCAGCCTTAATATAAATGAAATATGCAATGCCATCATGTTTAACCAGGCATCATATATTTGAATGATATCTTGCCAATCCTTTTCTTCATTACATTTCCATTTGTCGGCAATGTTTGTACATTAAACTACTCTTCCTGTGAATCAGCCATTTGAGTGGGTGATGGAAAAATCTAGAGTGAAAACAAGGTCTTCAGAGCAGACAGATCTAGTTATTGAAGCAGATCTCTTGCTGGGTCCCGATAGCTCCTCAGAGATGGATTCAGAGACAGATGACCAGTCCTATTCCCCCATCGAGGTGTATGCTCTAACTTGGCACGGTTATACTACTCATATCATGCATATGGTGTCATGCATTGCATAGTTTAGACATCATATACACAATATTCAACACCATGTTCTTAGTTCAGACATCATATATGTGAATGCCATCTGCTTAGTATATAAATCACATATGTGAATTAAATCATGCGATCCTGATTACTTAGATACATGTATGTGAATTATGTCATGCGAACCTATTTACTGAAGACATCATATAATTATCTCATGCCATTCTGTTTAGTTAGTCATCATATCTTTGAATTATGTCATGCTATGCTATCCAGTTTAGATAGACATCATATATGTGAAATTATGTCATGCTATCCTTTTTAGTTAAACAATATACATGTCAACTATTTCATGCCCTCTTTTTTCCACACTATCTATTGCATCTGTCTCTCATACAACGTCTGTACATTCAACTATGTTTCCTGTTTACCAGCCATTTGAATTGGAGCGGGTGATGGCAGTATCTAGCGGAGTAAAAACACGGTCTTCAAATAAAACAGTGCTACCTCTTGGTGGAGATCGCACCCCGGTTGTACATGCACGAGAACCAGCCCTACCACACATAACCCAGACTCTCACAGATTGTACCCCTACTGCGATGGATAGAGAACCAGCTTCACCCAATCTAACCCCAACCTCAGCAGATAGTAACCCAGTTCCTATTGAGATAGCACCATCTCCACCACAGAGCTCCCAAACAAGAGCAGTTAGTAAGGCAGCTCCAGTGCCCAAAGCGCCAGTACTACCACGGCGAACCCCAACTCCACCAGTTAGTACACCTATTCCTGTGGAGGAAGCACAACCAGCCATTCATAGTTTAGCATCTGTCACATTTGATGTTGTTAAATCCTATGTGTGTATCTTCCCATCATGGAAATATTATACTGAAGATGAAGGAAAATGCCAGTTGCAGGTGTTCGTCCAGGAGTTATGTCTAAGTAATGTTATTCATGGCAATTACTTTGCTTTGTCCCATACATTCTACCTCCATGATGGTTATAATATAGCAAATGTTCCCATTTTTCTCTATAGAGAAGGCCCGATTTGGAAACTTAGGATGAGGTAACCTGTGCTAATACCTCTTCTATCTTCAAGAATGCTTGGTGGCAGTATCGGAATTACCTGAAGAAAACGTACTTCACTGGCAAAGAAACTCATCAAATTCCCTTACGTTCTCCTGAGACACATTTACGGGACAATGACTGGGAACACCTTGTTCTGTACTGGTCCCGAACCAAGAATGTGGTAAGGTCTATGAGCTCATTTTTTATTTTTAAGTACTATATGCCTGCGTCTTACTGTACTCTATTCATGTAGAACAAGTGCTTAAACCTGAAGAACAACTATTCTCATTTAAGATTCCATTGCAATCGTGCATACTGCTTTGCTCTTGTATCACTGTATTTACTCATACAAACTTATTTTTAAATTGAAGGATCCAATCGAAACTCCAATGACACAACAGGTATGTTTAAGCATGTTTGTTTAACAGGTTTGCTCTTATAAATAGCTCTGTTGATTTCAATTTCAATTGTGTATACAGTTGACTTCGTATCATGCTCATTACTAGCATCACAACAGAGCCAATAGTGTTGTTGTACATGTAGACCCGTGGTACCCATCTGAAATCTTGTTGTGCCGTGTAGTTTCCCACGCTTTGTATTCTTTCAATGCTGCTTTGCCTTGAACTGATATGATTTGAACTAAACCTATTATGTGTCTGCTTGTTTCTTCTTTTAGAATGCTGACAGAATATTGGGGAAGAGTACCTTATTAAGCCATGGTAAAGGAAGTAATGCAGACAAGGTTCAGGATAGTGAGACATCCTTGTTGGTCTCCAACAAAGCTGATAAAACAGCTAAGGAAAACTATCTTGAAGACAGTGAGACAACCCCAAAGTCCTGTCTTGGTGTAGTGTTCGAGTTACTGGCCACTACCGCTGGCACAAGCTATTCGAACTCATTGTCTGAATCAGTTCGGTTTCTTGAGTCTCAACTACAAGCTGAAATACATCGATCAGCTATGCTGCGACAAGAAGCCGAAGGACTGCAGAACTCCCTGGAGAATTCAGATGCATACTTTCTGGTGCAACAGCAAGCGTTGGAGGATTTTAGCGCCAAACAGGAGAAAGCTGATAACCCACAAGTATAGGGGATCACAACAGTTTTCGAGGGTAGAGTATTCAACCCAAATTTGTTGATTCGACACAAGGGGAGCCAAAGAATATTTGCAAGTATTAGCAGCTGAGTTGTCAATTCAATCACACCTGGAGATTAATTATCTGTAGCAAAGTAATCAGTAGCAAAGTAGTATGGTAGTTTTGATAGTAGTAGCAACAGCAATAGTAACGGTAACAGCAATAGCAATGATTTTGTAGCAAGTGCAAGAGTAACAATAGCAGTGGTAACTTAGCAAGAACAATATGAGAGAAATTCGTAGGCATTGGATCGGTGAATTCGTTGGATGATATTCATCATATAACAGTCATAACCTAGGGCGATACAGCACTAGCTCCAGTTCATAAATATAATGTAGGCATGTATTCCGTAAATAGTCATACGTGCTTATGGAAAGAACTTGCATGACATATTTTGTCCTACCCTCCCGTGGCAGCGGGGTCCTATTGGAAACTAAGGGATATTAAGGCCTCCTTTTAATAGAGAACCGGAACAAAGCATTAACACATAGTGAATACATGAACTCCTAAAACTACGGTCATCACCGGGAAGTGTCCCGACTATTGTCACTCCGGGGTTGCCGGATCATAACACGTAGTAGGTGACTATAACTTGCAAGATCGGATCTAGAACATAGATATAATGGTGATAACATAAACGGTTCAGATCTGAAATCATGGCACCCAGGCCCAAAGTGACAAGCATTAAGCATGGCAAAGTCATAGCAACATCAATCTCGGAACATAATGGATACTAGGGATCAAGCCCTAACAAAACTAACTCGATTACATGATGAATCTCATCCAACTCCTCACCGACCAGCGAGCCTACGAAGGAATTACTCACTCCCGATGGGGAGCATCATGGAATTGGTGATGGAGAAGGGTTGGTGATGACGAAGATCGAAGATCCCCCTCTCTAGAGCCCCAAACGGACTCCAGATCTGGCCTCCCAATGAAGAATAGGAGGTGGCAGCGGCTCCATCTCGTGAAACGCGATAATTCTTTCTCCCTGATTTTTTTCTCCAAAAATATGACTTTATAGCATCAGGGTTGGAGTCTGTGGGGCCACCAGGTGGGGATAACCCACCTGGGCGCGCCTGGAGGGGGGCGCGCCCTGGTGGGTTGTGCCCACCCATGTGCCCCCTCCTGTAGTTCTTGGCTCCAAAAATTTTCTTTTATTATATAAAAAATCCTCGCGAAGTGGCCGTTAACAGGCTTTCCGTGGGCCGGCCCACTACCTTTTAACCAAGTCAAACGGGCCGGCCTTTTCACCGAAATGGGCCTCTGTTGGGCCGTGCCACGTGTCGACATATCATAGGCGCCTCCTGTCCAATGAGTGGATGACATCTGTCCCAACGGTGAGCCGACACGTGGTTTCTCTAGCCATTGAGAATTTTACACGTGGAAAATCCCCATTGGTCCCGGCTGTTAACGGGTTATCGGATCCAAACCGGAACCCGATAGCTTAACGGCGACCCGTTACGGTGGATGCCATGTGTCGGTTACCCTTGACGAAAGCACTTCCATGACGCGCCATTTATCGTCATGGAAGTGGACACTCCCGTGATGATAATTTTGGTATTGTCATGGAACACTTCTACGACAGCACAGGTATGACTATCTTGATTCTGTCATAAAATCGTCATGGATGTACATGCATGACAGAAAATGTGACCTACTGTGACAAACACGTATCATCATGGAAGTGTATATTTTTTTGTAGTGATGAGGTGCCTCCTAGCCTGACTTTTTCCGTTCCAAAAGCTGGTCTCATTCCTCAACCTCTTAATCCTTCTGACTCAAATTATCAGGGGACACCTCCGTCATCTAGCGACTCTACTGGAACTCAAATGCCTACTTTCAAGATTGCCCATGGGTAAGTATTTTCATTTGTTCATAAATGACTTATAGTGATATACTCATCGACTCCTGTATTTTTGTCACAGAGGCGTAGCCAAGGCGGGCAAGAAAGAAAAGGTGGGCGGTTCTTCAAAGGACCTCAAAGCTACTGAGCCAGAGAGGCAGACGCCAGAGGCCCCTGAGGCTTCAATCCAAAATCCTGAAGACCTTGCCAATGATCCGCCACCGCAAACTGACACTACAGTCTTTGAGCCAATGAATACTGAGGTTAACCCGGCTGCTAGTCATGACCCGCCAAGTCCTAAGCCGCCCACTCCTGCTAAGTCAACTAACAAGAGCCCTGCCGCTACTGATGTTGATGATGTTACTATTACCGGGTCTGCCTTTAAAGCACTCGAGGTCTCCAAAGTGCTAACCAAGTGCTCCACTAAAGAAGAATCACCTTCCTTGGAGAAAGGCAAGGCCAAATTGGATCTGGAGAGCTATTCCTCCTTCAGTGCAGGTGATGTGTACGCGGGCTATTTGAGCCACCTTCACACAAGCCAGGACATGGAGGCTGGGTTAGTCCAGTTGATGAAGCAGAAATATGAGGTATGAAGATATCCAACCCTTCTTTAGCATTGTGCATATACCTATGACCATACTAGCCCCCAAGTCTAAAGTATAGGAAAATTATTGAGTATGCTTGAGACTTGTGAAAATTTCCATAGTGTAGCCCCCAAGGGCCGGCTTAACTTGATAAGATGAGCCGGGTCTTAATCACTTGATAGAACCAAATACGTAGCCCCCAAGGGCCGGCTTAACTTGAAAGATGAGATGGGTCTTAATCACTTGATAGAACCAATTACGTAGCCCCCAAGGGACGGCTTAACTTGAAAGATGAGCCGGGTCTTAATCACTTGATAGAACCATATACGTAGCCCCCAAGGGCCGGCTTATCTGAGTAAGATGAGCTGGGTCCTAGAGATTAAACTGGCCTACATTAGCCCCCAAGTGCCAATTATATTACTTGCAATGTGCTTGGGACTTCAGTAACTGTATTATAAAAATTTGCTCCTTTTGTTGTGACCATTGTCTCAATATTGTATTTCAGGAGTCGTTGAATGTGAATGAGTCACAACTAGGCAATTTAAAGAAGAACATAGAACTGCAGCAAGCTGAAACTTCTCAGGCCGAGTCAAAGCTGAAATTTTCATTGAAAGAAATTGAAAAAATCAAGGCGGGTTTTGATACTGAAAGAACCGCCTGGGAAACTGACAAGGCTGTACTACAAAAAAGAGCAGAAGACGCTGATGCTGAGCTTAAACTGGTAACTGAAGAGTTAGCCGGCTTGAAGCAACATATCTCTCAAATGTCAGCCGCCATCTTTGGTAAGTTTAATATGCAACTCATCATCTATTTTGATATTTCTTTAACCCGCTTGGCGACCCATTATATATAATCTTTAACCCGCCTGGCGACTCTTGTGCAAAAAATTGAACAGGCCCCAGAAGCGCCAGTCTTGGTCAGAACATGCTGCTAAAATTGAAGGCGGCTTATTCATTGACTGAGCAGTTGTATGCTGGAACACTGCACAGCCTTGTAGCTTTGTCAGGTGGCAAAAAACCTCTAACTCATATCAAGACTGGCTGGATCATCTCTCAACAGTGCTGGCTCAAATTGAGGAGGCTAAATTATCAGCCGCCTGAGCTGGAGCCATTGTTGCTCTAGGCCGGGCCAAGGCATGACAATCAGAACTTGACCCAGAAGAAATAGCTACCGGATGCCCAGAGTTCAAGGATGATGAGTCGATCTTTGAAGAGAAAGACTTCAACAAATGCTTCAGAGAGATGCGGCCCATGGCATGCAAACTTATAGAAGAGCTGGATTTGAACAAGTACACGCCGGCTTACGATGATAACAATAATAAGATTAAGCCACCCTCGCATGATGTTGTGGACCTTATTCCTCCAAGGCGTAAGCATACCTTCGCCCCTAATATTGATCCTTATGTTATGCTTAACGATGAAGCCACATTTGAAGCTTTAACCGGCATCGACTGGACCTCGGCCAATCTCCAGATGGCCATCGGTGAAGAGCCGGCACAGGATGATCTGGGGGCTTCAAGCTCAAGGCAGCAAGATGAGAACAACCCGCCAGGCCAAAATCCGGATGGCGGTGACGCCGGCTCACTAGAGTAACTTAACTCCAAAAAACACTTGTTCACAAATTTGTTGGGCTCAGCTGAAGCCATGCAATAGGTAGTTCAAAACAATTGACTGTTCTGTCATGCCTTCGTGCATGCGTTTCTGTGACCTTATCATATCCAGCTTACTTTTGCAATATTACCAAAAAAATGGCTTCTTATATCATCCATCAAAGAGCTGTTAATCCTTCAACCGGCGGCTTATATCACAATCCAGGGCAAGTTAAACAACTCAACAATCAGAGCGACTTATAGTCATATCCGGTTTTTGAAAAGATCCCCTTGGCGGCTTATAAGCAAAATAAACTCAATATAGAGCAATATAACCCGGATCAATATGACCTGGCAACTTTTTAACTGTGAAAGGTTTCTGGAAAACAAAAACATATAGAGTATGCATACCTCAAATATTTCTTAAGCCGGCTTGCAAAGCACGACCAAAATAGATTGTTTTTTGAAAAAATTTAATTTTTTGCTCCAAAGAAGCTTGGCATAAAAGCCTGTAATCCCGTAAGCCGGCTCTCACATGACATAAATCCGTCGCTTAAACCTTAACTAGTTCAGGGTCTTATTGAAAGATTAACTGTTAAGAGTATGAACAGGCCACATAGCGGAGAGACTACATCAGACGGGTGAGTTTGTCCTAGCTCACTGTAAGCCGGCCCTCTCGTGACATAAGCCGCCGTTTCAACTTTGACTAGTTCAGGGTCTTTAAAAGATTGACTGTCAAAAGTTCGGTGGGTCACCTGGTGGAGTGGCAAGTTGCAAACAGGCAGGTTTAACTTAGTCATGGCATAAAAGCCTGTCAAAATGGGTTATATGCTATACTCATTGAGTCGGAAGCCCCCAAACGACCCATAACATGGCATAAAAGCCTATCAAGAGGGTTATACGCTATGCTCATAGAGCAGGAAGCCCCCAAGTGACCTAATCATGGCATAAAAGCTGATCAAAAGGGTTATACTCTATGCTCATAGAGCAGGAAGCCCCCAAGTGATCTTGTGAGTAACCAATAGTGACTCTTGCTCCAAAGATTTGAGATGAAACGACAGAGGCCCCGAATTTTTTGGGGATGCCGGCTTTATTATATTTGATCATAAAAAGTATGTACATCAATGAAAGTATATACAATGATGAGAGCCTATGACTCAGGTGTAGTAAGGTCGAAGATGAGCAATGTTCCACGGCCTGTTGGTCTCCTTCTCAGATGTGCGGGAATCTTTGTTCTCTCGTATGTCAATGAGGTAGTAAGACCCGTTATTGAGATTTTTGCTGATCACAAAAGGTCCTTCCCAAGGCGGAGATAACTTATGCATATCTGTCTAATCTTGAATCAGCCGGAGCACTAAGTCCCCCTCCTGGAAAGTCCGGGACTTAACTCTGCGGCTTTGATAGCGACGCAAGTCTTGTTGATAAATCGCCGAATGGGCTACTACAAGGTCACATTCCTCATCCAAAGCATCAAGTGTGTTTTGACGCGTCGTCTCATTATCAGCTTCAACGTAAGCCGCCACTCTTGGCGAGTCATGACGGATATCGCTGGGGAGAACCACCTCTGCACCATAAACCATGAAGAAAAGCGTATAGCCTGTTGATCTATTGGGAGTAGTTCTAATACTCCAAAGTACTGAAGGAATCTCTTCAACCCGACAACCTGGCATTCGCTCCAAAGGAACCATAAGCCGGGGCTTAATACCTCTCAAAATTTCTTGATTAGCCCGTTCCGCTTGACCATTAGATTGTGGATGAGCCACTGAAGAAACATCAAGCCGGATATGCTCTCTTTGACAGAACTCCTGCATAGCTCCTTTGGATAGATTAGTGCCATTATTAGTGATAATACTATGAGGATAACCAAAGCGGAAGATCAGCTTTTTAACAAACTGAACTACAGTCGCAGCATCACACTTGCTAACAGGATCTGCCTCAACCCACTTGGTAAACTTGTCAACCGCCACCAAAAGGTGGGTCTTCTTATCCTTAGACCTCTTGAACGGTCCAACCATATCAAGCCCCCAGACTGCGAACGGCCAAGTTATTGGAATCATCCGCAATTCCTGAGCCGGCACATGAGCTCGTCTGGAATATTTCTGACACCCATCACACATGCTAACAATATCCTCTGCATCAGCATGAGCTGTTAACCAGTAAAACCCATGACGGAAAGCTTTAGCCACCAGAGATTTTGAACCGGCATGATGACCACAATCGCCTTCATGAATCTCTCGTAAAATTTTATGGCCCTCCTCAGGAGAAACACAGCGTTGGAACACGCCTGTGACACTGCATCTGTGTAACTCACCATTGATAATGGCCATAGACTTGGATCTCCTGACAATCTGTCATGCCAAAGTTTCATCCTCGGGTAACTTGCCCCGGGTCATATAAGCCAAATAAGGCAGCGTCCAGTCAGGAATAGCATGAAGAGCCGCCACCAACTGTGCCTCCGGGTCAGGGACAGCAAGGTCTTCTTCAGATGGCAGCCTGATGGAAGGATTGTGCAAAACATCGAGGAACACATTAGGAGGTACCGGCTTACGTTGAGACCCAAGTCGGGACAATGCATCAGCTGCCTCATTCTTCCGTCGATCAAGGTGATCCACCTGATAACCCTTTAAGTGACCAGCAATATTATCAACAGCTCGGCGATAAGCCGCCATGAGCGGGTCTTTAGAGTCCCACTTGCCGGAGACTTGCTGAGCCACAAGATCTGAGTCACCTAGACACCTGACCCAGCTTAAATTCATCTCTTTATCCATATGAAGGCCATGGAGTAAAGCTTCATACTCAGCTACATTGTTAGTACAAGGAAACATAAGCCTTAAAACATAACAAAACTTGTCACCTCGTGGGGAAGTCAAAATAACTCCAGCCCCCGAGCCCTCCAACTCTCTGGACCCATCAAAGTGGATTGTCCAATATGTATTGTCAGGTTTCTCCTCAGGTGTCTGCAATTCTGTCCAATCATTGATAAAATCTACCAAAGCCTGAGACTTGATGGCTGTTCTTGGCACATACTTTAAGTTATGAGCCCAAGCTCAATTGCCCACTTAGCAACCCGACCTGTGGCTTCTCTATTTTGAATAATATCTCCTAAAGGAGCAGAGCAGACCACGGTAATAGGATAACCAAGAAAATAATGCTTCAGCTTGTGACTCGCCATGAACACCCCAAAGACCAATTTCTGCCAATGTGGGTATCGTTGCTTGGACTCCGTCAAGACCTCACTGACATAATAAGCCGGCCGCTGAACTGGGTATTCTTTACCCGCCTCCTTGCACTCCACAACAACTGCTATGCTGACTGCCTTATTATTGGTCGCCACATACAGGAGCAAAGGCTCTTTGTCAATGGGAGCAGCAAGAATGGGCGGCTCAGCTAATTGCTTTTTGAGCGCCTTAAACGCCTCGTTGGTAGCATCACTCCAGAAAAAGTGATCTGTCTTCTTCATCATCTGGTATAGGGGAATTGCCCTTTCTCCTAGGCGACTTATGAACCGGCTCAAAGCCGCAATATGACCCGCCAAACGTTGGACGTCATTGATACACGCCAGCTTAGAAAGTGAGGTGATGGCCTTGATCTTCTCTGGGTTAGCTTCAATACCCCGTTCTGAGACCAGGAACCCCAATAGTTTACCTACAGGTACACCAAAAACACACTTGGCCAGGTTAAGCATCATTTTGTAGAACCGGAGATTATCAAAAGTCTCTTTCAGATCATCCAGGAGAGTCTCCTTCTTCCTAGACTTAACCACAATATCATCCACACAAGCATGAACATTGCATCCAATTTGGCTGTGAGAACAATTCTGGACACAGCGCTGATAAGTCGCCTGGGCACTCTTGAGCCCAAAAGGCATAGAAACATAGCAGAAAGCTCCAAAAGGTGTAATGAAAGTTGTATTCTCTTGGTCTTTGACTGCCATCTTGATCTGATGATAACCAGAATAAGCATCCAGGAAGCATAGGCTCTCACAACCCGTTGTTGCATCAATGATCTGGTCGATATGGGGGAGAGCAAACGGATCAGCTGGACAACCCTTGTTAAGATCTGTGTAATCAACACACATACGCCATGTGCCGTTCTTTTTTATCACAAGCACAGGGTTAGCCAACCACTCAGGGTGAAAAACTTCTACGATAAACCCAGCAGCTAAGAGCCGGGCCACCTCTTCTCCAATAGCCTTATGTCGTTCTTCATTGAAACGACAAAGGAACTGCTTAACCGGCTTAAATTTAGGATCCACATTAAGAGTGTGTTCAGCGAATTCTCTCGGTACACCCGGCATGTCAGAAGGTTTCCATGCAAAGATATCCCGATTCTCACGGATGAACTCGATGAGCGCGCTTTCCTATTTAGGATCCATATTAGCCCCAACTGTGAACTGCTGAGATGAGTCGCCAGGGACAAAGTCAACCTGCTTAATATCATCAGCCGACTTAAACTTCAACAAAGGGTCTTGCTCAGTGGTGGGCTTCTTCAAAGGGGTCATATTCGCCGAGTCAACATTATCCTTATAAAACTTAACCTCCTCAGTAGCACACGCTGACTCTGCATAAGCCGCGTCCCCTTCCTTACATTCCAAAGCGATTTTCCGATCACCATGGACCGTAATTGTGCCTTTTTGCCCTGGCATCTTAAGCTGCAAATAAACATAACAAGGGCGAGCCATGAACTTAGCATAAGTCGGCCATCCGAACAAAGCATGATATGGACTCTTGATTTTGACCACTTCAAACCACAGCGTCTCTGCTCTGTAGTCATAATCATCACCAAAGGCAACTTCCAAGGCAACCTTTCTCACAGGATATGCCGACTTAACAGGCACCACACCATGGAAGACTGTGGAAGACGGCTTAAGATTTTTGTCAGTTAAGTTCATCCGGTGAAAGGTGTCATAATACAGGATGTTTATACTGTTGCCACCATCCATAAGCACCTTAGTGAATTTATAACCCCCGACCTGAGGGGCTACCACCAATGCCAGATGACCCGGATTCTCAACCCAGGGTGGGTGATCCTCCCGACTCCATATGATTGGATGTTCTAACCATCGCAAGTCTTGAGGCACTGCCGGCTCAATAGTATTGACCGCACGCTTATGAACCTTCTGGTCTCGTTTGCAAAGACTTGTGGTGAAGATATGGTATTGGCCACCATTGAGCTATTTTGGATTACTCTGATATCATGACTAATTCCCTTGCTGATGGTTACCTTGACCGGATTGTTGACTATAACCACCCTAGTTACCTTGATTTTGATAGCCAGTGTTTGAGCCGCCGCCACCAAAGCCGGACCCTTGTGAGCCGGATCCTGACCCGCCGGGCGGCCCATTATTATTACCGTGATTCTGATTGAGGACGTAATTCCTGAACTCTCGCATAATCCAACAATCCTTCCAAGCATGAGTGGACGGCTTGTCAGGAAAACTAAGCTTTGGACACTGGTCGTTAAGCGCTGCCTCAAGATTAAAAGGTTTTCCCTTGCCATACGGTGGCTTACCATTACCAATGCGGTGCTGGCCCTTGTACCCAGTGTTGGTGTTAGCTACTAGATCTAACCCGCCATCCGGGTGTCTGCGCTTACCACCATTTCCCTGGTTATTGCCATTATGCCCTGCACATTCTGCTGCTGACCCTTACCATTGCCGATCTTCTTGGCCTTGTTGGATTTCTCATCATCAGATCCGGGGTCCTTTGTGGTGTTAGAGTCGGCATATTTAATGAGAGCCACCATGAGCTCACCCATGTCATTACAATGACGCTTAAGCCGCCCAAGCTTCTGCTTAAGGGGGGTAAAGTGACAATTCTTCTCCAAGACCAGAACTGTCTGACCCGCCGCAATACTATCTGATGGGTGAATAATAGCAGAGACCCGCCGGACCCAATGATGGGCCGACTCATCCTCACGCTGCACGCAATTATCAAGATCGATAATCGTCAGAGGCTACTTGCACGTCCCTTGAAAGTTCTTAATGAACCGCACTTTCAACTCTGCCCATGAATTGATGGAATTAGGAGGCAATCCTTTTAATCAGGTTCGAGCTGGCCCATCCAACATCATAGTAAAGTATTTGGCACATACAGCATCATTGACATCTAGCATCTCCATGGCTAACTCATAACTCTCAATCCAGGCCTCAGGGGGGAGATCAGCTGTGTAGTTAGCCACCTTACGAGGACCCTTGAAATCCTTAGGCAGATGTTCATTACGTAAAGCTGGTACTAAACAGGGCACCCCAACAGACCTGGAAATTACACCAGCCCCTACTAAGGCCGAAGGGGTCACCGGAGGTTGCTAATAAGCCCCTAGTTGAGACACCGCTGCTGCCTCCGCCTCTCGGTGAGCTTTGGCTTCGTCCACAATCGCCTGAGCATGAGTGAGGGGCGGGTTATTCCCATGGGGCGAGTCATCCTGATTCAGTCGACGACGTCGTTCGCTACTGGAAACCGTCGGCGACTCAACGCGCCGGCTGTAACTGCGACTTGGGAGGGGGTTGAATGCACCTGATCATGACTGTGTGAATATTTCTCTTGTTGTGCAACTGCCGTCTGTAGGAGCTCAATCACGTTCTGCGCCTCATCTGCGAAAGGCATCTCATTCGTAATAGGGATCGCATTGAGCCGGGTAGAAGGAATAAGGAATAGCACTCACACTAGCACCTATGTCACATAGACCATGATAACAGTGATCTCCTATTTTAACTGAGACAACAGGCATGCCAACAACAGGTCTATGATTATCCTTTTTATCAGGTTTGGCAATTCTAGCAGCTTTTTCACAGAAGTAAATAACATGCCCATCTACGTTTTCTTCCAGGAGATCCTTAATCATAGCAACACTAGGTTCTACTTTAATTTGTTCATCAGGTTTAGGTGTTCTAATATAACTTTTGTTAACCACAGTTGAAACTTTAGCATGTTCCTTTATCTTAACAGGGAAAGGTGGTTTCTCAATATAAGCAGTACGAACAACTGGATCAACATTATAAATTATGGTTTCCTCTTTAATTGGTACCGGTTCTTTAACTTCTTCTTTAATAGGTGGGTGATATTTGAACCACTTCTCCTTAGGGAGATCAACATGAGTAGCAAATGATTCACAAAAGGAGGCTACTATCTAAGAGTCAAGTCCATATTTAGTGCTAAACTTTTGAAAAGCATCGGTATTCATAAAAGATTTAACACAATCATACTTAAGCTTAATACCTGTCTCTTTACCTTCATCGAGTTCCCAATCTTCAGAGTTGCGTTTAATTCTTTCCAAAAGATCCCACCGAAATTCAATAGTCTTCTTCATAAAAGAACCAATACAGGAAGTATCAAGCATGGATTAATCATCACGAGAAAGCCGAGCATAAAAGTTCTGGATAATAATTTCTCTTGAGAGCTCATGGTTGGGGCATGAATATAACATTGAATTAAGCCTCCCCCAAGCTAGAGCGATACTTTCTCCTTCATGAGGCCAAAAATTATATATATAATTCCGATCACGATGAACTAGATGCATAGGATAAATTTTTTGGTGGAACTCCAATTTCAATCGATTCCAATTCCAAGATCCAATATCATCGCATAGCCTATACCATGCCAATGCTTTTCCCTTCAAAGATAAAGGGAAAACCTTTTTCATAACTTCATCTCCAGGTAAACCTGCAAGCTTAAACAATCCACAAATTTGTTCCACATATATCAAGTGCATATCGGGATGTTTGGTTCCATCTCCTGCATAAGGATTAGCTAGCAGTTGTTCTATCATACCTGAAGGAATTTCATATTCAATATTTTCAGTAGGCACAGTAGGTTGAGGGGTAGCTAATTGTGGTTCCGGTCGAGGTGAAGATACCCCGAACAAACCCCTCAAAGGATTGTTTTCCATAGTAACAAGTGACAATAAATTTTAGCACACTATATAAATGTTTCCTTACCAAAGGCGCTTCACTCCCCGGCAATGGCGCCAGAAAATATCCTTGATGACCCACAAGTATAGGGGATCAATTGTAGCTCTTTTCGATAAGTAAGAGTGTCGAACCCAACGAGGAGCAGAAGGAAATGACAAGTGGTTTTCAGCAAGGTAATGTCTGCAAGTGCTGAAATTGTAAGTAACAGAGTAGTTTGATAGCAAGATAATTTGTAACGAGCAAGTAACGATAGTAGTAACAAAAGTGCAGCAAGGTAGCCCAATCCTTTTGAGGCAAAGGACAGGCCAAAACGGTCTCTCATAATAAGCAAAGCGTTCTTGAGGGTACACGGGAATTTCATCTAGTCACTTTCACCATGTTGATTCAATTTGTGTTCGCTACTTTGATAATTTGATATGTGGGTGGACCGGTGCTTAGGTGCTGTTCTTACTTGAACAAACCTCCTACTTATGATTAACCCTCTCGCAAGCATCCGCAACTACGAGAAAAGTATTAAGAATAAATTCTAACCATAGCATTAAACTTTTGGATCCAATCGGTCCCTTACGGAATAGCGCATAAACTGGGGTTTAAGCTTCTGTCACTCTCGCAACTCATCATCTACTTACTACTCCACAATGCATTCCCTTAGGCCCAAATATGGTGAAGTGTCATGTAGTCGATGTTCACATGACACCACTAAGGGAATCACAACATACATACTATCAAAATATCGAACACATATCAAGTTCACATGATTACTTGCAACATGATTTCTCCCGTGACCTCAAGAACAAAAGTAACTACTCACAAATGATAATCATGCTCAAGATCAGTGGGGTATTAAATAGCAGATTGGATCTGAACATATAATCTTCCACCAAATAAACCATATAGTAATCAACTACAAGATGTAATCAACACTACTAGTCACCCACAAGCACCAATCTATAGTTCCGGTAACAAGATTGAACACAAGAGAATAACTAGGGTTTGAGATGAGATGGTGATGTTGAAGATGTTGATGGAGATTGCCCTCCCCAACATGGGAGAGTTGTTGGTGATGATGATGACGATGATTTCCCCCTCCGGGAGGGAAGTTCCCCCGGCGGAATCGCTCCACCGGAGGGCAAAAGTGCTCCTGCCCAAGTTCCACCTCGAGACGGCGGCGCTCCGTCCTGAAAGTCCTCTCCTGATTTTTTCTAGGTCAAAATGACTTATATACCAGAAGATGGGCACCGGAGGTGGGCCTGGGTGAGCACAACCCACCAGGGCGCGCCTGGGCTCCCTAGCGCGCCCAGGTGGGTTGTGCCCACCTGGTGGGCCCCCTCTGGTACTTATTTGCTCCAATATTCTTCAAATATTCCATAAAAAATCTCCATAAAGTTTCAGCTTGTTTGGAGTTGTGCAGAATAGGTGGCCTGACGTAGCTTTTCCAGGTCCAGATTTCCAGCTGCCGGAATTCTCCCTCTTTGTGTGTACCTTGCATATTATGAGAGAAAAGGCATTAGAATTACTCCAAAAAGCATTATTATGCATAAAAACATCATAAATAACAGTAGGAAAACATGATGCAAAATGGACGTATCAAGCCTTGGACGCATTCTGATCCAGACTCAGGCGAAAAGCCTCCGCCCTTATACGCTGTGACTCGGCATCCAGCAGAGCTTGTTTCGTTGCCATCCTGGCATTCTTTGCATTAAGATCCTCCTAAGCCTTGGCCACCTCATCTCGCACCTTTGCAACCTCTGCATTATGCTGTGCTTGATTCACCGTAGTAACCTCTTTTGCTAACAGGGTCGTCAAAGTTCCCAAGAGTTCAGACAAAACAAGAGCCGGCGGCCCAGCTGACCTGCCAGCCGCAGCTGCCGCTGCCGCAGCTGCCGAACTAGATGTCATAGCTGCGGTTGTTGATGAATTGAGAGCCAGCCCTGTGCCAGCCATGAAGATAGCAGCCCGGTACGACGGCTCATAGGGGTCCAGAATACTGTCGCCATCGGAACAGCCCCCAAGCCCGCCGTCTTGAAGCTGGTAGATTGACTCCGTCTCTCCGGTCGAGGACTCATCACCTGAGTAGATGAGAGTCTCTCCTCCGGACACAGAATCCTCTGCAAGTTCCGTGACATGCGCAAATCCAACGAAGACATGCTTCCGGTCAGGTTAAGCCCTGGAGGGTTGCGCACGCCGAGCTGGCTCGACGATGTCGGTGCAGATGTCCGGCTCAGTCTCTGATCCGCCAACCTTGCCGATGAAGACGTGAATCCCACCGAAGGGGTCCCGGTACCCGTACTCGATTGAGTCGGACTCAGGGCCCCAGCCAGCGTCGTCGATGTAGAGCATGCCGCGGCGACTCTTGGTCATCCTGCCCATGGTGTATCACTCGATCCCTGGAAAAGAGCCCTCCAAGAACTCAAAACCACCATGCGCTGGCCCCACGGTGGGCACCAACTGTCGTGGGTTTAACACGGCAGATGCCCTTGTGAAAGGACTTAGGTGTGGAGCCATCGCAACGTAGGTTAGCTTGAAGGGGTTGTGCAGGACGAGAGACACGAGTTTACCCAAGTTTGGCCCCTCACAATCGAGGTAAATGCCTACGTCCTGCTTTGAGTTGTATTGATTGGGTATCGATTACAAGGGAGCGAAATTGCTTAACCTAGCTCTCGATCTGTTGTTTCTTGAGTTTTCCCGCTGCAGGGGCTCGCCTTTATATACACAGGTCAAGGCCTTGGGCTTACAAGAGTCCGGGTCGGGTCATAATACGTGACCGTCCCTGATTCTAATTCACCTTGCCTTACTAGACAACTTATCGTCGGGCGGCTTTCAAGCCCTGGGTCTCGCGCCATCTTCTGGGCCTGGGCCTCCGGCGGCTCACCATGTAAGTCGCCCTCTGGGTTCCATATCTAATCTCTTGAGCCTACTTAGGCATTATCTCTAAGTCGCCAACCGTGTGACCCGGCCCCTCCTCGGCAGGTTACACCGCGGGGTTATATCCCCAACAGTACCCTACAAACAATTTCTTCTTATGTTCTCCGCTAGATAGGAACTTTGGAGTGATTCTTCATCGCACGTTGAGGGATTGTTATGTGATCCAATTATATTAGAATTGTTGAGAGATTGCACTAGCAAAAGTACGGACCCTAGGCCTCATTTTCAAGCATTGCAATACCGTTTGTGCTCACTTTTGTTACTTGCTACCTTGCTGTTTTTTATTGTTCCTATTACAAAAATCAATATCTACTATCATTACTACACTTGTATCACCATCTCTTCACCAAACTAGTGCACCTATACAAATTACCTTTGTACTTGGTGTGTTGGGGACACAAGAGACTTTTTGTTATTTGGTTGTAGGGTTGTTTGAGAGAGACCATCTTCATCCTACGCCTCCCACGGATTGATAAACCTTATGTCATCCACTTTAGGGAAATTGCTACTGTCCTACAAAACTCTGCGCTTGGAGTCCCAACACGAGTCTACACGAATAAAGTTGCATAGTAGACATCAAGCTCTTTTCTGGCGCCGTTGCCAGGGAGGTGAGTGCTTGAAGGTATATCTTTAGATCTTGCAATTGAATCTTTTAGTTTCTTGTTTTATCACTAGTTTGGTTCATAAAAACAAAAGTACAAAAAAATGGAATTGAGGTGGCCTCATATTATTCATCTTTATAATGTCTTTCTTGAAAATGATGGAAAGGAAAATTGTGCTCAATTGATAGAAGAAGAATTCAATAAAATGTTTGGCATAAAATCCTTGAATGATGAGCATGATTGCAATGTTGTTAGTTTGAATTCTATGAATATCCAAAATGCTAATGATGATTGCACTAGTCATGACAAAAATGTTTCTTATAAGCATGTCAATTTTTGTGGAGTGGAAAGACTTTGTGAAGACATGCCTTATAGGGATGATAGATTTTGTAAGAAGCATAAACATGATAGAACCAATTTTTTGCTCAAAGTGATAGATGAATTTGCTACAAAATTATGTTCTCTTTATCCTATTACTTGTGAACTTTGCAATAAATTTGGTCACCTTAATTTCCAATGTATGCTTTTTCATGATCGAATCGTGTCCAAATATTGCAATAACTTGATCACCCTTGAACTTTATAATGAACTATGTTTATTTTTGGGGTGTGAAGAATTGTCACATAAAAATGGTTGGTTTGAAGCATTCATATTCACAGACCATGCTGAAGCTAATTTGAAAGAAATCCATATGTTTTGCATGGTAAATTGAAATGAAAATTCTTATATTGCCAACTATAGAAGGATGGGAAAACCAATAGAATAGAAAAGGAATACTAATGAAAGGGTAAAGATACTTTCCCTCCTATTGTCTCTCATGATGAAATAGGTGACGAGAAGGAGCTCCCTATGCAACCAATCTTATCAATAAGAAGCTCAAAAAAATTAATTAAACCCACACATGATGTGGTGAAGAAGAAAAGAAGAACGAGTAGAGGTAAAAAGGTATCCCTCCCAAATGAGGTTGCTCCTATTATTGTTGTGCCTCATGAGAATGAATCAAAAATAATTGTGGAAGATGATGCACTTGATGATGATATTGCTTCTTTGTCTTATGGCACAATGTTCGAAAGAACTATTGATGATGATTTTGTTATGCCTATTGCTTGTTGTGATGATTATGATTGGGATGATAATGATACTTCTTATAATCTTGAAAATCTTTTTGGCACCAACTTAGAAAATTATGATGATGATAATAATTGTTATACTATTGGTGCTATTAATACTATTAATGATGAGAGTGATTATGCTTATGATAAGCCAAGCCACGAGCTTGGGGATGCTATGTTTGATGAGAATGACATGTTTGAGAATTTATTTGCTGCAATTAATGCTTGTCCCAAGCTTGGGGATGCTATGCTTAATGAAGATGCTCTTTTTAGCCCCCCTACTTTGAATGATCAAATTTGCTATAATGATTGCATGCCTCCTATTTATAAAGATAAAAGTGGATTTGAAGAGGTCATGACTTTATTTAGTAATGATTCCACTATTTCGGAAGGGGTTTTAATTGACTATGATGAGAACAAAGTTGCTACTTATGATGATTATTGTGATGATACTTATGTTATAAAAAGTAGTGATAATTATTGTCATAATTTTGAATATCCTTTTACTGAACATTACTCTTTTAATGTGGAAACAATTTATAGTATTTGAGTTTCATGTGATACTCCCACTATTATGAATGAGAATAAAATTGCTTATGTGGAGAGTAATAAAAATATTATGCTTGTGGATCATGAAAGGAATGCTTTGTGTGATAGTTATATTGATGAATCCATTCATGATGCTACTGAAAATTATTATGAGAGAGGAACTTGTGATTCATGATGCTCTCTTTATGTTTTAATTCTTTACTTTTATGTGAGCATCATTGAAATCATCATGCCTAGCTAAAAGGCATTAAAGAAAAGCGCTTGTTGGGAGACAACCCAACATTTCTACCTACTGTTTTTTTGTGTTCACATGATTATGCTACTGTATTAATCATGTTTTATTGCTTTTGTTTCAATAAAGTTGTAACACCCCCAGTGGTTAGCCACAGTAATCCCCCTGTTGATAATGCCATGTCATCATGATCAACAGTGCTTAAACATCATTTGGATCCTATCTCTTTTCAATTCAAATTCAAATAGATATTCAAACTAAAAGTGAAAATAAAAGTTGTTCAAATTTGAAATCTAAAATGTTCATTAAATAAAAAATATTCCAGAGACAATGCTAAAATTGTAACCAATAGTAAATAAATTAGTTAAGTGACTCAAACAACCTCAAACAGTGGCTGAGAACAATATTTAATAACCTTTTTATTAATCCAAATTTATATGAAATAGTAACTGACCCAAACTAGTTTTTGGTACTAGGATATATTACACTGTGATTTATGGGCTAGGTCTCATATTTTATAAAAACCATTTAGTGCCCAAGCAATTTACAAAACAGAAAAGAAAAGAAATCAGAAAAAGAGAAAAGGCCTAATATGCTACTGTGCACTTAAGCCTGCCGCTACAGCACCGGCCCAGCCCACCCCGCACCTCCTCCCACCTCGTGCTGTTCACGCGCGCCGCTGTCACCGCGCACGCACTCGCTGCGCACCGGCCCCCCCTCCCTCGCTCGACAGCGTGTCGCCCGTGCCCGCGCTGGGTATAAGAGCAACTCCCCGCTCCCCCCTGGCGAACCCTAGTCGCCCCATTCGCCCCTCTCCCTCGTTCCCCACCTCGCCCGACGCCGCCATGGCAGCGCCGCCGTGAAGCTCGTGCCCCCCGTCGCCCTCTCGCCGCCTCTCTGTGTCCTACGACTCCGCCAAGCTCCACCACTTCGACTGCGCAGAGAAGCCGAAGCCGAACGCCACTGCTGCGCCCCCGACGCCGCCGTCTTCCTCCTCTGCTGCGACGAGCTTCTCCGACAGATTCGCCGCCTCGAGCCCTCCCCGAGGCCACTTGAGCACACCTGCAGGAGCACCGTGAGCATACGCTTCTTTCCCCTCTCTTTCCCGAGCGTTTCCGCCGCCGTAGCTCCTCCTCCCCGTCGTACCCGATCCCGTCACCGCGCGAGCTCATCGCCGGCATAGCCACGGCGACCATTGGGCCCCGTGCCTGTGCCCGTTGAACTCACACGCGCGCGTAGGTGCCTCCTAGCCCTTTCGTTCGGCTCAAGCGCGACCGCATCGCCGTTTGCCATCGCCACCCGAGACCGGTCACCGCCGATGTGCTCGCCGCCGTCGTTATGCGCCGTCTTCGGTCACGCCACCACCTCCACTGGATGCGGCCCATCTCCAGCTTCCGAACGAGCCAAACCCCGCACGATTTGATGCAGCGTAGCGAAAACCCGGGCTCGCCGGAGTTGCTCGCCGTCGCGCGAGTTCGCCGGGGAGCTCCGGTGGCCGGCGTCCACCTAGCGCTGACCTAGCCAGCTGGGGCCCACCCCCAGCGCCACTGCCACTGGGCCCCAGTGGGGTCCGTTGACCAGTTAGCGCTGCTGACTGGGCAACCCGTGTCACTGACACGCGGGCCCCACCGCTAAACGTTTTAAAAATAAATAGATAAAATGTTAGTTAATTCTATACCTAATAATAAAGCAAGGTGCGTTTCGCCAATTTTTTCATTCGTTCACCGCCGAAAAGAAATATTTTTCTATCTGAGGTGGTACTAAACTTTTATGCGTTTGTCTGTTAGAAAAAGAATTTTCGTACGTGGGCCGAGCGCTGTGGCCCAGCAAAGCCAGCCCACTTTTTTATCTGCCCATGCAGCTGGTAATTCTATTTTCCGCACAAGACGACAAATAGTCAGAGTTTCGCACATGACAACCGATAATGGGCTCGCACATTTTTCTTAATTTATGTGTTTTACTTCTATTTTTATTCTCCTTTCCCTATCTCCTTTTTCCCTTCCAATTTTTCTAGAATTTATTTCATAAATTAAAAATACTCCAAAATGTCCAGAATAAAAAAACAAATATTGGAAAATATTCATAATTCCAAACTTTTGTTATTATTTAAAAAACATTTGGAACTTGCAAAAAGATTCCCATTTTTTTCAAAAACATATTGTTTTTTCCAAAATTGCTCGAGATTTCTAAAATTAAAATGGCATTTCAAAAAATTCTCCAAATTCAAAAAATATTCCTGTTTTTGAGAATTTTTCACAATTAAAAATAATGTTCATGTATAAAAGATACACATTTTCTAGAAAGCTTAGGAATTGTCAACACATGTTCCCGTTATAAAAAAATATTCACAAATTCAAATAATGTTAATGGTTTTTTGTCGGCATTTCGCACATGACAACCAATAATGGGCTGGCCCATTTTTCTTTGTTTCTGTGTTTTATTTCTATTTTTATTCTCCTTTCCCTATCTCTTTTTTTCCTTCCAAGTTTATTTTTCTTTTATAATTTCCTTTGTAAATTAAAAATTCTCAAAAAAACATTCAGAATTTAAAAGACAAATTTTTGAAAATGTTCAGAATTACAAAATTTCGTTACCTATTTTGAAAAATATTCTAAATTGCAAAAAGTTCCTCATTTTTTTTTAAAATTATTGTTTTTAAAAATTGTTCGACAAGTCTAAAAAGAAATGGCATTTCAAAAAAATGCTCGAAATTTGAATAATATCCTTGTTTTAGAAAAAAATTCACAATTAAAAATAATCTTATGAATTTTTAAAACATGTTTCCGTTTTAAAAAAATGCTCACAAATTAAAATAATGTTAATGTTTTATAAAAAAAAGATGGTGTTTTCAAAAAAAAATGAATTTTAGAAGATGTTCCCTTTCATATTTTGTTCGCGTTTTTCCAAAAGTGTACAACTGTTCAGGATTTAAAAAATGATTCATGTTTCCTAGAATATTCAGAAATTTCATACCTTAAAATCCCCTCGATTTAAAGGATTAAAAGAAAAAGTAGACTGAATAACTCATGGGCCTTCTTTTGCGTACAATGACGTAACAAAACTCTTAAATGCCCTCGATCAATGAATGGAAAAATAGCAGATTGATTTTTTCACACGCGGCGAAACCGAGAAACTAAATGTTCCTTTTTCGTGTGCATACAGGGTTTTGCTTGCACACATAATTCTCACTGACTTTAAATGCACATTATTTTATCTCCCGTTGCAACGCACGGGCATATGTGCTAGTAAATAATTAATTAATTAACTTAATCAGTCCCTGACAGTGGGTCCCACAAGCTAATTAGGTTAATTAGTTAAATTTAATCCTCTGATAATTAATACTGTGAATGACATGTGGGCCCCACCTGTCATAATTGACTCTGGTCAGCTGGGTTTGACCCGCTGATGTCATGCTGACCTCATGTTGATGTCAGCTGCTTCTATTCTAGATAATTCGTATTTAAATAATTAAATTAATTCCAGAAAATTGTTTAAATCTTTAGAAAATCATAGAAAATAATCCGTAGCTCAGATCGAAAAACTTTGTACATGAAAGTTGCTCAGAACGATGAGACGAATCCGAATCCGCAGTCCGTTCGTCCGCCACACATCCCTAGCATAGCGAACATACAACCGTCCCCTCCGTTTCATCTGTCCGAAAATGCCAAACACCAAGGATATTTTTCCGGATGTTTTCCCCCTTCACCAGTATCGCGTAGCACCGCGTCAGAACACCCCTAGCTCTGCGTATTGTCATGTCATGCTCTTGTTTGCTTTATATTTACTGTTTCCTCCCCCTCTTCTCTCTTGGTAGACCCCACTACAGACGCCTTTCCCGAGACCGACACCACTGCTGCCCCGATCGACTACGGTGTTGACGACCTTGCCTTTGCCGCAGAGCAACCAGGCAAGCACCCCCCCTTTGAACATGCCTATATCGCCTATTCTCTTCTCTCTTGTGCTTGCATTAGAATTACTACTGCTACTGCTTTACCTATTCTGATGCATAGCCTGATTATTGTAACCTGCTATTGATACCATACCTGCTTATCCTAAACTGCTTAGTATAGGCTGGGTAGAGACCCACTAGAGAACCCCACTTTGTCCCTTGTTGCCCCGCTGGATAATCAGAAGACCCGATCAACGGGATTGGAGACCAGGCCCCGGCACCGCACTTCACCCCCTTAGTTGTACGACACTACTGGGTTACTATCGAGTGCCGAGGGTGATACCTCGTCAGCACTTCTGATGTTAACCTTGTAGGGTAGATAATTGGTCGTGGTCATCGAGGGTGATTCCTCCTCCTCCATTGTCGATATGACCCTGTCACGCAACACTTCAAGTGTGAACCTCGAGGGTGATTCCTCCTAAGTTCACCTTGATGGTTACATTGAGTGGGCATCCGTCGAGGGTGATACCTCGGATTCCCTTGATGTTATGGACACACGGTTACTGTGACTTCACCCTTGGACCTTGTTAGAGACGGGTCGGCCCCGAGGGGGACCCAAGGAAGTTACTTTTACTGCAGGACTAGAGGGACAGGTGGTACCGCCCAGTAGAGGTGGACCTGAGTTCCCGACAGTCTTTTGAGAAGTCGTGTTGACTTGGAGTTTAACTGTGAGATGAATACGAGGCGCGGCCGGGCATTCTTAGCCCTTGCAGCATGTCCTCGAGACGGGGCGACGGGGTCACATCGATCGTGAGTCTCTGCTCGTTACCGCAAGCCCCTAGTCCACTAACGATTTGGATATTTGATCCGAGCAGGCGTCTGGCCTGATAGCACTAACCATCACGTGGGCATAGTATGGGCGTTCTGCATCGTAGCATCAGCCGAAAGCTCTGTCAGACGTCTAGTTCAGCCTTGCGGCCGGGACGGACCGGTGCCCTCCTGGTGCCTGACTTCACCCTGCTCGCAACGACCCGGAGTGCACAGGGCGATGGCCCAAGACCCCTGAGCGCTTAGGATGTAGACCGGCGGGGACCTCTCTGCTGAGCTGTAGGTAGGGCTGCGGTGTATTGTTTGGCCGAGGCCGGGCATGACCCAGGAAAGTGTGTCCGGCCGGAGTTAATCGAGCGTTGTGGGTAAGATGGTGCACCCCTGCAGGGAAGAAAACATCTATCGATAGCCGGTCCTACGGTAAAGGGCACTCGGAATTGTATCCCGATCGATACAACTAGAATTGGATACTATGGCTCTGGGATTGCTTCTCGCAGGGAGTCGAGAAGGGATATCCGGGACGAGGTTGATGACAGTATGGCTCTGGGATTGTTTTCTCGCAGGGAGTCGAGAAAGGATCTCTGGGTGAGGTTGAGACTTAATGATACTACTATTCTATATTGTGCTAACCTACACTCTTCTAATGCTGCAAGACCACTGAATATGCTAGTCTTCGATAGGACTAGGCCTCCTCTCTATTCTGGCATTTCTGCAGCCCAGTCCACATATACAGCCGTTCTTTGATAATGTTGCATATGTAGTGTAGATCCTTGCTTGCTGAGTACTTCGGATGAGTACTCACGGTTGCTTTGCTTTCTTTTTCCCCCATATCCCTTTTGATGCAACTAGATGACGGAGCCCCTGAGACAGCTACCCACGCCTACGATCGCTGCTACTACCTCGAGGGTGGATACTACTATGAGTTGGCCGATGACCAGGAGTAGGTTCGGAGGGTCCCAGGCAGGAGGCCTGCGCCTTTCAATCGTAGCTTTTGTTTTGCCCTGCCTTTCTAGAGGCTTATCTGTTTCTGTTTCATATCTGTACTCAGATATCTGATGCTTCCACTGACGCTTGTATGCCATCGAGCTATGTATTCGAGCCCTTGAGGCCCTGGCTTGTAATATAAAGCTTGTATGACTTTATTTATATTTTAGAGTTGTGTTGTGATATCTTCCCGTGAGTCCTTAGGCTTGATCGTGTGCATTTGTGTGTATGATTAGTGCACGATTAAGCCGGGGGCGTCACAAAAGTGCCAAGTAAATCCTTTGGGATAGTGTGGATGATAGTTGATTTGATTCTGTGAAAAAACAGAAACTTTTGCATCCAGTATCAGAATTGTTAAAATTCACTGGAATGTGCATTTGATCTGAATTTTTTACACATTCTTGATATACAAATTTCCCACGTTTTCCTAATTCTTAAGAATTTTTAGAGTTGCAGAAGTATGAGACTAATTCAGATCATTACAGACTGTTCTGTTTTTGACAGATTCTGTTTTCAATGCATAGCTTGCTTGTTTTATGGTTTCTATGGCCTATATTGGTCAATATAAATTGTGGAAATGATAGAGTACAGTAGGAATTGTGTCAAAACAATTATGAATTTTGTCTTTGACAGTACCAAAGTGAATGATTTGCTGTATTATACTAACGCATCTCACGAAGTTCCGTTAAGTTTTGTGTGATTGAAGTTTTCAAGTTTTGGGTGAGATATCGATATAAGGAGAATAAGGAGTGACACGACCCTAAGCTTGGGGATGACCAAGGCACCCCCAAGGTAATATTCAAGGAAGATCCAAGCAACCAACCTTGGGGATGCCTCGGAAGGCATCCCCTCTTTCGTCTTCAACATTATCGGCAACCTCACTTGGAACTATATTTAAATTCGTCACATGATATGAGTTTTGCTTGGAGCGTCATTTTATTTTGTTAGGTTTTGCTTGATATTATTTAGATAATGTTTTGCATCTTTTATTTCAATAAAAGTGGCAAGGATAGCCTTCACCATGCTTATTTTGCAAGTATATGAGTTGCTGTTTCAAAACAGAATGTTTATCGCTCTTGCAAAAATTCCCGAGAAAAGTCAGAATGTGATAAATGTTGAATTTTTTTTGCACAATAAGCTATGATAAATTTTCTACAGTGTGGTAAATTTTCAGAATTTTTTAAGTTAAATAAGTATGGATCTTACTTCATACTTTTAAGACTATCCTATTTAGACAGATTGTTGTTATGATTGCATTGTTTGCATATGTTTTCTTGTTTAATGATTCTATTTGAGGATAGGAGTATTAAATTTGCAGAGCCATTTAGTATGCAATGTTAAATTATAATTTTAGTGATTTGCTACAGTAGAGATGATAAGGTTTTGCATTGATTTATACTAACTTATCTCACGAGTTCTTGTTGAGTTTTGTGTGGATGAAGTTTTTAAGATTTAGGGAAACCGTGATATAAAAGGAATTAAGGAGACACAAAAGCTCAAGCTTGAGGATGCCCAAGGCATCCCAAGATAATATTTCAAGAATTCTCAAGCATCTAAGCTTGGGGATGCCCCGGTAGGCATCCCACCTTTCTTCATCAACAATTATCGGTTAGCCTCGGTTGAGCCTAAGTTTTTGCTTCTTCACATGATGTGTGATATTCTTAGAATTTCTTTTTATTTTGTTTTGCTTGCTGTTTTAATAAAATACTTAGATCTGAAACTTTTAAATAAGAGAGAGTCCTCACATAGCTACCCATTTACTTAACTACTCGTTTGATCTTCACTTATATCTTTTTGGAGCAGTTTGTCGAACACTCTCATGCTTCACTTATATTATTTTGAGAGTTGATAATAGTGATGACAATTTGCACAAGCTATGAAATTGGTCCCAAAGTGATGGATATTCAAGAAGGATATAATAAAAACTCTCTTGTAGATCATTGGATATGATAAGTTGATTCCTTGCAATAGTTTTGCGATATGGATATAATAATATGTGAGTCATGTTGGTGAGTAATTGTGCTTTAGTAGGAATATTGGTGTTAAGGTTTGTGATTCCCTATGCAAGCACGAAAGTCAATAGTTATGCGATGAAGTTACATCCTACTTGTGGTGCATTATTCGGTGTTAGTTATGTTTAATGCTCTCTTATGATCATTTTCGTTTCTTGGTTGGTCTCTTCTCAATCTATTTCCAAGCCTCCATTTGTACTAAGTGGGAATACTACTTGTGCATCTAAATCCTTAAACCCAAGTCATGCCAAATGAGTCCACCATACCTACCTATATGTGGTATTTCCATGTCGTTCCAAGTAAATTTGTATGTGCCAACTCTAATTTTCAAAATGAATTTTCTTTTTGTGTGCCCGTACCGCTCATGAAGCGGCAGGGGGTGGCCAATATTTTTCCATGCTAGATGTGTTATTCTCAAGATGAATGTTTTATTCACTTGTCATTGCACGAGAGTGTGGCGGTAGTAGGGATGCCCAGTACCAAAATAAAAAACAAATTTACTTTATGTTGCCAAATAATAAATTCCTTGGTAAGTGTTGGTATGGAAGGCACCCGTGGATACGGCTAGCCATGGATTGTGAAAGAATGGTGGAAAAGGGAATAAACTTCATTTTATGTTTGGGAACCACCTATGATGTATCTAGCATGGGAAATATTGGGAATTCTTCGTCGTTTTCATTGACGGGAAAAGCATGCCTCTCAAAACAATTTTATCTCTCAATTTAATCTTTGAGCTCTGGCACCTCTACAAATCTCTGCTTCCCTCTGCGAAGGGCCTATCTATTTACTTTATGCAATTTTTATTTTTATTGAGTCTCCATCTTCTCTTATAAAGCACCAACTAGGGAACACTATTGTCATACTTGTGCATTGGGCATAGTTAATATTCGAGTGTGTCTCATGAATGGATCAATGATTGAGCATAATGGGCTAGGGATAGCTTTCTTTAGTGTTGATATTTTGAAAGACATGGTTGCTTGTTGATATGCTTGAGTATTGATGTCCTCATGTCAAATTATAGACTATTGCTTTGAAATGCAAGTCCAAATGTCCATGCTATAAAAGAAAAGAGTATATGAGGACTATGATAGGTAGCATTCCACATCAAAAAACTCTGTTTTCAACTGCTACTTTATCCTGATGAGTTTTAAGAGAAAGAGTTGTTGTTATGATGCTAGGAAAAGTGATTGAAATTATCATTGATCAAACTTATGCACTATGCTAGCATTCACACTTCAAAAATTATTTCTTTTATCATTTACCTACTCGAGAACGAGTAGGAATTAAGCTTGGGGATGCTGATACGTCTCCAATGTATCTATAATTTATGAAGTATTCATGCCATGTTTACAACAATTTTATATGGTTTTGGTATGATTTGCATGGAACTAACCCGGACTGACGATGTTTTCAGCAGAACTACCGTGGTGTTGTTTTTTGTGCAGAAATAAAAGTTCTCCAAATGCAACGAAACTTTTTGATGATTTTTTTGGAACAAAAGAGGCACTAGAAGCTTCGTGGGAGGGCCAGAAGAGCCACGAGGTGGCCACAACCCACCAGGGCGCACCAGCCCCCTCTGGCGTGCCCTGGTGTCTTGTGGGCCCCTCGTGGCCCATCTTCGCGTGAAACCAACGCCCAAAAATCCTATATATTCAGAAACCCCCAGAAATAACCCTAGATCAGAAGTTCCGCCACTGAAAGCCTCTGTAGCCACGAAAAACCAATCTAGACCCCGTTTCAGCACCCTGCCGGAGGGGGAAATCATCACCGGAGGCCATCTTCATCATCCCTATGGTCTCCATAATGAGGAGGGAGTAGTCCACCCTCGGGGCTGAGGGTTTGTACCAGTAGCTATGTGTTTAATCTCTCTCTCTCTCTCGTGTTCTTGATTTGGCACAATCTTGATGTATCACGAGCTTTATTAATATAGTTGGATCATATGGTGTTTCTCCCTCTCTATCTTGTTGTGATGAATCGAGTTTTCCCTTTGAGATTTCATTTTTATCGGATTGAATACTTTTATGGATTTGAGAGCACTTGATGTATGTCTTGCTATGAATACCCGTGGTGACAATGGGGTATCATATTGATTCACTTGATATGTGTTTTGGCACTCAACACGCGGATTCCCAAGGTGATATTGGGGTAATCTATGCATAGGGGTTGATGCATGTTCTCATCTTTGTTTCTCTGGTAGAAATCTTGGGGAACTCTTTGAGGTTCTTTGTGTTGGATTGAGTATTATGAATCTGAAATTGTTTGATGCATATCGTATAATCAACTCACGGATACTCGTGGTGACACTGGAGTATCTAGGTGACATTAGAGTTGGTTGATGTGTATCTATGGTGTTATTTTAGTACGAACTCTTGGATATATCGAACAGAAAGGATAACTTGGTGTTATTTTAGTACGAATTCTTGGAAAGATTGATCGGAAAGAATAACTCTGAGGTGGTTTCGTACCCTACAAACAATTTCTTCTTATGTTCTCCGCTAGATAGGAACTTTGGAGTGATTCTTCATCGCACGTTGAGGGATTGTTATGTGATCCAATTATATTAGCATTGTTGAGAGATTGCACTAGTGAAAGTACGGACCCTAGGCCTCATTTTCAAGCATTGCAATACCGTTTGTGCTCAGTTTTGTTACTTGCTACCTTGTTGTTTTTATTGTTCCTATTACAAAAATCAATATCTACTATCATTACTACACTTGTATCACCATCTCTTCGCCGAACTAGTGCACCTATATAAATTACCATTGTATTTGGTGTGTTGGGGACACAAGAGACTCTTTGTTATTTGGTTGCAGGGTTGTTTGAGAGAGACCATCTTCATCCTACGCCTCCCACGGATTGATAAACCTTAGGTCATCCACTTGACGGAAAATTGCTACTATCCTACAAAACTCTGCGCTTGGAGGCCCAACACGAGTCTACAAGAATAAAGTTCCGTAGTAGACATCAGGGGGGCTCTCTCCCCCTCTCTCCTGGTGGCACCAGAACGCCGCCGGGGCAATCATCGTGTGACGGTGATCTACTCCAACAACTCCGTCATCTTCACCAACACCTCCATCACCCTCCCCCCTCTATTATCAGCGGTCTACTCTCCCGCAACCCGCTGTACCCTCTACTTGAATATGGTGCTTTTTGCTTCATATTTTTATCCTATGATGTTTGAGTAGACTTTTTTTGTCCTTTTGGGTAATTGGTGAATTGCTATGATTGGTTTAATTTGTTTGTGGTTATGTTGCTGTCCTTTGGTGCCCATCATATGAGCGCACGTGTGGATCACACCATAGGGTTAGTTGTATGTTGATAGGACTATGCATTGGAGGGCACGAGTGACGGGATTGAAGGGGGACCAATATATCTTAATGCTATGGTTGGGTTTTACCTTAATATGCTTTAGTAGTTGCTGATGCTTGCTAATAGTTCCAATCATAAGTGCATAGAATTCCAAGTAAGGGATGACATGCTAGCAGTGACTTCTCCCACATAAAAACTTGTTATCAGTCTAGTAACTTAGCCAATTGCTTAGGGACAATTCCATAAATCATACCACCACTATTCCACACTCGCTATACTAACTTAATTGTCCTTTTGTTAGAACATAACCTAACCTTTATTTTTACGTTCTTTACTATCTTGCAAACCTATCCCTTTACACCTATAAAGTACTTCCATTTTTATACTTATTCTAGGTAAAGCGACCGTTAAGTGTGCGTAGAGTTGTATCGATGGTCGATAGAACTTGAAGGGAATATTAATTCTACCTTTAGCTCCTCGTTGGGTTTGATACTCTTATTTATCGAAAAAGCTACAATTGATCCCCTATACTTGTGGGTTATCAAGCAGCTCATTATCCGCTGCCTCATCATCGAAGTTGGGCAGCAGCCGCCTTCACGGGAATGATTTGGCGGCCGCACATCGGGTCTCGTGGTCTGCTTCGGCCACAAGGATTTTTATCCATATGTCATTTAGCGCATTTTTGTGAGTATATAGCTCCTACTGCTTTCTCTTCATGCTACGCACAGTTGTGATTAGTTGCCATTGGAAACGTTCCTGCTCGGATGGGTTTATAGGTACCACAAAGTCATCTGGTGCGAGGCCAGCCTCGTCCTCAGATTCGGGGAGGTAATCCCTGTCCGACCCATCATCGTAGGCACCTTTGTCTTCGGGATCATCCTCCATCAGCGTCCCTACGGGTCCATCCTGTTGGGCCGATGAAGCTTGATCTTCCTTGCCTAGATTCTCGGTGGCGTCGGGGGCGTCACCATTATCGGTGGCGCCCGTGGTGTTGGTCGTACTTCTGCTTCCATTATTGCCCTTCGCCCGCCCCTTAGGGCGACGACGCTTAGGGTTTTCATTTGGTTTCTCCTTAAAATTGTCTGTAGGAGTGTCGACCATGTAGATGTCATAAGTACACATCACAACCCAATTCCCTGTATGGGGTATGGCCACAGGTGGTTTTTCTCCGGAATTGCCGCAGACATCTTCGTCCATGTCAGTGGCTTCGTCGGAGCCGTAGTCAAGCGCATTGGTCAAGTATTCGATCATGGAGACTAGGTGGGTGGTGGACGGGATGAAAAATTTCACGATCATCGGTTTTACATCCGGTCTGATCGTACACGGTGGTTGAGATTGCCAGGTTTTGGATTCGGTCCAGCACCTCGTTTATCTGCGAGAGCTCCTTGGTGTCCAGGACCTGGCTGTAAGCCGGGCTGATCTGAAATAGTTTGTTCGGGCTGCTTGACGCAGGCCCATCACCTTGGTCACTCAGGGCAGACCCCTGGTTGTTAGATGGAGAAGCTGCATTAGAGGCTGCTGCCGGGTCTGAAGACAAGTTCGGCTCAGGACCACCATCCCAGGAGACAGGTGTTAGATCGGACTTGACCACCAGATCTATCTTCGGGGTTGGTCCCATCAGGAGGTCGGATCTGAGGACCTGGTCGGGAATCTATTCTGGAGTTCCGGCGCCGAAGGGATCTTTGAGTCGATCTGAGATCCGTCCTGAAGGGCTAGATCACCTCGAGTGTTCGTGATGTACTCCAGGCTTCCGAACATGATGACCTGTTTTGGGGGAGAAGTTCTCAACACGGCCCAAGCGGCCGGTCGGATCAGCGTGTAGCATGATGCTGCCAAAGGCGAAAAGCTGGTCGGGGATGAAGATGTCACCGCAGCCAATACTGCTATCAATCTGCAAGCAAGCCATCGATCCTTAGCAATCCAACAACAAGGTCTCAATAAAAGCACCAACATCGATGTCAAAACCGACATACCTCGGGTAGGGGGGCCCGAGCTGTGAGATCGAATCGATGGGTAAAAGGAGACAAGGGACACGGTGTTTTTACCCAGGTTCGGGCCCTCTTTAAGGAGGTAAAACCCTACGTCCTGCTCTTGCCTATATTATGGGTGCATCAAAGTACAAAGTTGATCTACCTCAAGATCGTAAGTTGTGGACTAAATCCTAGGGGTAATGGTGATGATGATGAATGTGTCTCTACGGACTAAACCCTCCACCTTATATAGGCACCAGGGGTATCTAGGGTTACACATGGTCGGTTACCATCTAGGGGTAACATGCCGAATCTAATAGATATACTTGGAGTACATGCCAAGTCCTCGGTGAAGCCCGATATACTTGTGCCACAGGTTAGAGGCTTCCGGAGTCCTTTCTTCTCAACGATCTATCATTCCGGCCCATGGACTAGACCGGCTAGGCCGGGACCCCCTAGTCCAGGACACCGTCAGTGTTGCATGATGAGAAGAGCCTGATGTATGTTGATATTTTTAACTGTCAAATGGGTTCTTCGCCAATCAAATACCTAGGTGTGCTTGTTTATGCCAGTAGACCGGATGCTAATTATGAATTTTGGCATGTATAAAAGACTGGAAGGATGAGAAACTGGTACTTTATCCATTGGGGGTAGGTAAGAAGAATAAAATAATGCATGTGTAGTATGCCCGTGTGCTATTTCTCCATGTACGTGTTTCCAAAAACGAATATAGGGGGTATGGAAAAGGCTATGAGGCGATTTTTCTGGCAAGGCTCTAGTAAGAAGAGAAAATATCATAGGGTTAGATGGCTGGTGGTTGATACGTCTCCATCGTATCTACTTTTCCAAACTCTTTTGCCCTCGTTTTGGACTCTAATTTGCATGATTTGAATGGAACTAACCCGGACTAACGTTGTTTTCAGCAGAATTGCCATGGTGTTATTTTTGTGCAGATATAAAAGTTCTCGGATTGACCTGAAAATTTACGGCGAATATTTTTGGAATTAATAAAAAATACTGGCACAAGAATTAACCAGAGGGGATCCACCCAAAGGCCACAAGCCTGGGGGGCGCCCCCCTGGGGCACGCTTAGAGGGCTTATGGGCCCCCTGGACCTCCTCCGACCTCAACTCCAACTCTATATAACCCTATTCAAGGAGAAAAAAATCGGAGAGAAGGATCCATTGCGTTTTACGATACAAAGCCGCCGTCACCTCCTGTTCTTCATCGGGAGGGCAGATCTGGGTCCGTTCGGGGCTCCGGAGAGGGGGATTCATCGCCATCATCATCACCAACCTTCCTCCATTGCCAATTTCATGATGCTCACCGCCGGGAGTGAGTAATTTATTTGTAGGCTTGCTGGACGGTGATAGGTTGGATGAGATTTATCATGTAATCGAGTTAGTTTTGTTAGGGTTTGATCCCTAGTATCCACTATGTTCTGAGAATGATGTTGCTATGCTTAATGCTTGTCACTAGGGCCCGAGTGCCATGATTTCAGATCTGAACCTATTATGTTTTCATGAATATATTTTTGTTCTTGATCCGATCTTGCAACTTGTAGACACCTATTACGAGTTATGATCCGCATACCCCAAGGTGACAATAATTGGGATTCTTTCTGGTGATTACCGTAGTTTGAGGAGTTCATGTATTCACTAAGTGCTAATGCTTTGTTCCGGTTCTCTATTAAAAGGAGGCCTTAATATCCCTCAGTTTCCTTATGGACCCCGCTGCCACGGGAGGGTAGGACAAAAGATGTCAAGCAAGTTCTTTTCCATAAGCACGTATGACTATATATGGAATACATGCCTACATTACATTGATGAATTGGAGCTAGTTCTGTGTCGCCCTAGGTTATAACTGTTGCATGTTGAATGCCATCCGACGTAATTATCCATCATTGATCCAATGCCTACGAGCTTTTCACATATTGATCTTTGCTAAGTTACTTTGCTGTTGCCACTGTTACAATTGCTATAAAACTGCTACTGTTATTTTTGCCACCGTTACCGTTACTTCCATACTACTTTGCTACTTAAAACTTTGTTGCAGATATTAAGTCTTTCAGGTGTGGTTGAATAGACAACCCAACTGCTAATACTCGTGGATATTATTTGGCTCCCCTTGTGTAGAATCAATAAATTTGGGTTGAATACTCTACCCTCGAAAACTATTGCGATCCCCTATATATTGGGTTATCAAGACCTTTTCCTGGCGCCATTACCGGGGAGCATAGCTCTATTCTCTGAGTCACTTGGGATTTATATCTGTTGATCACTATGAGGAATTTGAAAGATAACAGAACCAAGATTTTTTCCTCTACTACGAGGGGAGGTAAGGAACTGCCATCTAGCTCTGCACTTGATTCACCTTCTGTTTTAAGTAAGCTTGCGACACCTACACCTGCTATTAATTCTGATATGTCGCAAGTAATTGATGATGCTACTTCTGCTATGCATGATGCTTATGATGATACTACTGCTCTGCTTGATAATACTGTGCCACTGGGTGAATTTCTTGATGACCAACTTGCTAGAGCTAAAGATATTGAGAATGCTGAAACTGGTGTTATTTCTGAAACTAATGAAATCATTGAAACTAAACACTTTGAAACACCTGCTATACCTAGCTCACCTAGATATGAATTACCTATTATACCTGAGGGTTATGTTATGGATGGAGAGGTAGCTAGGGACTTTCTTGCTTGTAAGGATAGAGATGATCTTAAGAAATTACTATGCAAGTGGAAAGAAAAATCTTTGGATGCTAGAATGCAATATGATCCTAAGTTTGCTACTTCACATATCTTTGTTACTGCTAAGGATTATGAATTCTCTGTCGATCCTGAGTTAATCACTCTGGTTGAATCTGATCCTTTCCATGGTTATGAATCTGAAACTGTTGTGGCACATCTTACTAAATTGAATGATATAGCCACCCTATTTGCTCATGAGGAAAAAATTCGCTATTATTATATTCTTAAGTTGTTTCCTTTCTCATTAAAGGGTGATGCTAAGTTATGGTTTAACTCTCTTGCTCCTGGTTGTGTGCGTAGTCCCCAGGATATGATATATTACTTCTCTAAAAAATATTTTCCTGCTCATAAGAAACAAACTGCCTTACAGGAAATATTTAACTTTGTGCAAATTGAAGAAGAGAGTCTCCCACAAGCTTGGGGGAGGCTTCTCCAATTACTTAATGCTTTGCCTGATCATCCTCTCAAGAAAAATGAAATACTTGATATCTTTTATAATGGACTAACCGATGCTTCTAGGGACCACCTAGATAGTTGTGCTGGTTATGTTTTCAGGGAACGAACTGTGGAACAAGCTAAAGTACTATTGAATAACATATTAAGTAATAATAATGATTGCACTCTTCCCGAACGACCTCCTAAGCCAACTCCGAAGAAGAGAGGTATTCTATTTCTCAGTCCTGAAGATATGCAAGAGGCAAAGAAATCTATGAAAGAAAAAGGTATTAAAGCTGAAGACATTAAGAATTTACCACCTATTGACGAAATACATGGTCTTAATACTCCGACACATGTAGTAGAGGTAAATTATCTCTATAGATTTGATGAAGGTGATATTCCTCATAATAAGACTGCTAGTCAATGCTTGGATGAATTTGGTAACTTTATTGTTAAACAAGAAAACTTCAATGCATATGTTAGTAGACAATTGAAATGTAATGCTTATATGCTTGACTGCTTGGGTGACTATATGTGTAGAACTGTTAATTATCTCAAGATTATTAGTAAACATGCTTCCATGGTAAAAACTCAAGTAGAACAAGTACTTAAGGCACAAAATGATTTGCTCAATGAGATGAATAATAAGAACAATGATAATGCTGTTAGAGTTATGACTAGAGGTGGTAAAATGACTCAGGAACCTTTGTATCCTGAGGGCCATCCTAAGAGAATTGAGCAAGATTCTCAGAGAATTAATACTAATGCACCTAGTCCTTCTAGTAATAGAAAGAAAAAGAAAACTGATAGGACTTTGCATGCTTCTAGTGAACCTGTTATAGACACACCTGAGAATCCAAATGATATTTCTATTTCTGATGCTGAAACACAATCTGGTGATGAACATGAACCTAGTGATAATGTTAATGATGATGTTCATGTTGATGCTCAACCTAGTGATGATAATGATGTGGAGATAGAACCTGCTGTTGATATTGATAACCCACAACCTAAGAACAAAAGATACGATAAGGGAGACTTCATTGCTAGGAAACATGGTAAAGAAAGAGAACCATGGGTTCAGAAACCCATGCCCTTTACTCCTAAACCATCCAAGAAAAAGGATGATGAGGACTTTGAGCGCTTTGTTGAAATGCTTAGACCCGTCTTTCTGCGCTTGCGTTTGACTGATATTGTGAAAATGTCTCCTTATGCTAAGTATATGAAAGATATTGTTACAAATAAAAGAAAGAAACCAAAAGCTGAAATTTCCACCATGCTTGCTAATTTTACATTGAAGGGTGGAATACCAAAGAAACTAGGAGATCCAGGAATACCAACTATACCATGCTCCATTAAAAGAAATTATGTTAAAACTGTTTATGTGATCTTGGAGCCGGTGTTAGTGTTATGCCTTTTTCTTTATACCGTAGACTTGATTTGAATAAGTTGGCACCAACTGAAATCTCTTTGCAACTGGCTAATAAATCAACTGCTATTCCCATCGGTATTTGTGAGGATGTGCCTGTCGTAGTTGCAAATGTTACTATCTTAACGGACATTGTTATTCTTGATATACCCGAGGATGACAGTATGTCGATCATCCTTGGTAGACCCTTTTTGAATACTACGGAGGCTTTTATTGATTGCAACAAGGGCAATGTCACTTTTCATGTCAATGGTAATGAGCATACGGTACACTTTCCGAAGAAACAACCTCAAGTGAATAGTATCAACTCTATTGGAGAAATTCCAACAATTGCTATTGGAGGTTTTAAATTCCCTATTTCTACTGTCAAAATGAAATATGATATTCTTATTGTTGGGGACATGCATATCCCCGTTGAGGTAACCAAGTGTTATTCGAAAATTCTCCGGTTTCATGTCATTCGGAAGAAGTTTGTTAATAAGACTTGATCAACCTTATTAATGGATTCCTTTTGACGGGCATGTGATGGATGAATTTAGGAGGCACAACATTCTGTACCCAACTTTTAATCTCTGTTATTTAGATTAAATAAAGTAGAAATGCTATTATTTTTCTGTTTTCTGAATTATCCGTGCAATAAAAAAAGACCAGAAAATAATAGTTCTCCAAATGCCCTGAATATTTAGTATGGTTTATTATAGAATATTTGAGAATTTTAGGCACTAAAAACACCTCAAGAAGATGCACCAGTGGGCCACAAGCCCACAGGGCGCGCCCACCCCCCCTGTGCGCGCCTACAGGGTTTGTGGGTCCCCCTCACTTATGCCAGCACCCATCCACTTCATCTTCCTCCAGAAAAAATCCCACCATTGCTCAAACCTGTGTTCTAGCTCATCTTGCTACCATTTTCGATCTCCTTGCTCAAAGCTCCATTTGCAAAACTGTTTTGGGGGATTGTTCTTTGGTATGTGACTCCTCCAATGATCCAATTAGTTTTTGTTCTAGTGCTTTATATATTGCAAATTTTTGCTGCTGTGGTGACCATGTTCTTGAGCTTGCATGTCAAATTTATATGGTTCAAAGTAGTTTTGTTGCATGATATAGCCTCTAGACACTTGTGGGAGTAGTTGCTATCAATCTTGTTGAGTTTGGTTCACTTTTATTTTGAGTCACTAAAAATTTCAGAAATTTTCTGAGAAAAAAGAAACCATGAAGAAGTGGTTAAGGGGCTCTTCAAGCCGGAATTCAGATGAAAATAAGAATGAGGAGAAGAAGAAGCCCAAGTACAACCTTCCTCGCACCACGGAGGTTCGACCATGCAACTGGCCAAGTGATACATTCTTGAGGGCGGCCGGAATTTATGATGATTTCTATTTTTTGGCGGAGAATGCTGGCATCACCGACTTCCTCCAAGATAAGTGACCAATACCTCCTATTCACTAATACCTCCGTACAAAATTTTCACTTTCATTCTAGGAAGGATCCTCCCATGGTAGAATTTCACTTGTATGATGTGCCTAAGCGAATGACACTTTATGATTTTTGCGATGTTTACAAATTACCTTATGAGGGCAGCATCAGTGAACCACGTCTTAGAGACATGGAAGACTTTATTGCTGAAACTACTGTGGGGGAAGAGAGAGGGGTGTCGGAAGCAAGAGTGGCTAGTTTACATTTTTCCTGTTTTACGCTATTATTCACTATTTGCTGGGAGATGTTTGATTGGTCGTGGGGAGAGTGGAAGCCTTAGTGCCCCTGACCTTGCTATTTTGCGCCATGATTTATATTCTGATAGAACTTTTAGTTTGGGCGCCATAGTTGCTCGACGGTTAAACACAAACCGCTCGAAGGGTCCTGTTTTTGGAGGTATCTATGCCTCTCGCCTTGCTAAACATTTTGAGATACCCATTAGGCATGATGAGGAAGAGGAGATGTTGTTACCCACTAAATATTTGAACTATGCTAGCATGGTAGCACATGATTTTATCAAGAAAGATAATGACAAGCGGCTCATCTATAACCTAGCACTACAAAAAAAGACACATCCGTGACATTTTGGGCCGAACGAATTTTTTTCCTGTCATGCTTATGACACTTCTATGACGATAATTGTGACAAAAGCACGTATCATCATAGATGTGGTGGGCTCCTACTTCTATGACAAAAAATCATGATAGAAAATGGGCTTTTTGTTGTGGGCGGGCCGGGGACGCACCTGCATGACATTCTTTGGGCCGTCCATGACGGAAAAAATCATGGTAGAAGCGAGGGCGATGAAAATTTCGGGGAGTTCCCGGTTACGGTGAGTGGTCGGGGCCGAGCGATGCACGGAAGGATTGCGCGTTTCTCTCATACACGTACACGCGTGTGTGCGAGGCGTTGGGCTCTAACTGAACCCGAGCGAGGCGTTCGCTTACTGAACCCGAGTGATTGCACTGGCTACGTGTTACTGAACCTGAGCGATCGATCAATCCCTGGCTGTTAACTGAACCTGATCAAGTGCTAACTAAAGCATTGTTGGGGGTTGGATGAACAGTTCCCGGTGGGGGTTGGATGAACAGGACCCCGTGGTAGTAGAGGCCATTGCCGCTGGATGAACAGGACCCCAATCGAGAGGAGGCCGCCACACACCCGAGCCGGTTGGGGGTGGATGAACAGGACCCCATGGAGGGCTGGTTGAACAGGACCCCGTGTGGAGGGTTGGTTGAACAGTAGCCGGTGGAGGCTGCATGAACAGGACCCCCGTGGTGAACAGTAGCTGGTGGAGGCTGGAGGAAGTCGACGGTGGATGAACAGTAGCACGTGGAGGCTGGAGGAAGTCGACGATGGATGAACAGTAGCCCATGGAGGCTGGAGCGAGGCAGTAGACGGTGGATGAACAGTAGCCCGTGGAGTCCCATTTTGCGGTACGCCACACCCCTCCCGATGAACAGGACCCCATTTCGACTGTAGGCGCTCTAACACAAGTCTTTTTCCTCTGTTTTGTGGTACGCCACACCCCTCTCGATCAACAACACACCGTTTCGACCGTAGGCACTCGAACAGAAGGCCGTTTCCTCCGTTTTGTGGTACGCCAGACCCTTCCCGATGAACAGGACCCCGTTTCGACCGTACGCGGTCGAACAGAAGGCCGTTTTCCTCCGTTTTGTGGTACGCCAGACCCCGTTCCGGCTATTCCGTCCAAGCCGGTTGGCTCCCGATGAACAAGACGCGTTCCGACCCAGTGGCTTGGCTCCCGATGAACAGGACGTGTTTCGACCGAGTGGCTTCGCTCCCGATGAACAGGACGCGTTCCGACCCAGTCACTTGGCTCTCGGTGAACACGACGCTGTTTCCTCCATTCCGACCCAGCCGGTTAGCTGCCGATGAATAGGACGATGTCACTGCCGTCCGTTGCCTCTCCATGTACACGAGCCCTGGCCGTACGTATGCGCGAGTACGTGTTCGAGACCCCGCCCTTATGTACGTACGTAGCCGTATTTACTTTCTTGCAGCGTGGCTGTACGTACGTGTACATGATATATATAGACGGGACTGCGTGACATGCTACGTTTGCGCCTCTACTATGACACGTGCATCTCCTTACTCAGCCACGGTTCACCGCTGCAGATAGACCGATCGACCAGTATGTACGTACACATTCGCGACCAGACAGACAACCCTACGTACGGTTTGACCCGGTGGGTCCTAGCTGTCAGGGAGGATAAGGAGGCACTTCCTTGCGTGCGAAGATATAGCTGGTGGGTCCCAGTTGTCAGGGGGAAGAATCATTTTTTCGTCCGTAATATTGACGCACTTCCTTGCGTGCGAAGATGTAGCTGGTGGGTCCCAGCTGTCAGGGGGGAACATTTTTTTCGAGGCCCTTCCGGTAGGTCCCGCTGTCAGGTGGAGGAATCATTATTATGCGCGTAATAAGGAGGCACTTCCTTGCTGCGGCCGTGGACCCAGCTGTCAGCCTCTTCACGTACAGTCCTCTTTCGATGGAAGTCGTTCCTTAACCACATTGACCACGCCGCGCCGAGAGCACCAAGGCGGTGGACGACGGTGAGGCCTAAGATGGGAACGATCTGGAGTCATGGAACAAGGGGCACTGGAGTCCCTGGCGGAGGGGAGTACGAGGGACTGGTTCGGCTGCCAGGTGAGGCTGCCTTCGCCAGAGAATAACAGAAGGTGTGGGTGAGTACAGGTATGACCTGGCCACCATTGGGAGTAGGGTGGGGCGGCGAGGTCTGCGCGGCAGCACAGCCGGCCACGGGAGGCAGATGCAGGCGCTCCAGCCGGTGATGGTTTTGGTGACTGGAGCAAGAGCAACTAGATCAAAGATTGAAGAAGCAGGTTCGTCGTTGGATGTCAATCCAATGACTACATATGTCAGAATAATTTGTTGACTTTTTGTTTTAGACCATTAAATCCTTTTGTTCACTAAATGGACAACACCTTGCGCAGGCTTCGTCTAGTGGGCCACCAAAGTCAGCTTTGAAAGCTGTGGCGGAATGCAGCCCATTTATTTAGGTTTTACAGCCCATTTCATTTTGTTTGCCAATACATCTATTTCCTGGGCTTTGACTCAAAAAATAATCTATTTCCAGGGCTGGGTAAAAATAATAATAGCTGATTTACTATTTATGATAATTTACAGCGCATTTGATTATTTATTCGAATACACCTATTTACTGAGCTGGGTGAAAAATAATATTGCGTACATGCAGCGCATTTATCATTTCCGATAATTTACAAGCCATTTGATTTTAGTAGAAATGGACCCATTTTCTGGGATGGGTGAAAAAACAATGATGGTCTGGACTGAGCATTTATTATAAAAAATAATATTGAGATACGAATATTATTAAAAAATTAAGTTGGGCTTGGTAATCTTATTATATAAAAAATGAACTGGGATGTGCATTTTATTAAAAGAAACATAGGCTAGGCTAAGCTTATTTTAGGATCTTGTGTACAACTGTCGGTCCAGTTGCATTGCTGATGTTCAACAAAAAAGGCATGTGTAGTACAGTACAACTTTACATGGCTACTCAGACCACATTCAACGACGCCTGAAAAGGCCCAAACAAGGCTTCTGTACAACCTTTTGAAGTCACTGAGCTCAATTAATAACTTAAGAAAAAAGTTAGAGTACAGTGGAACCTAATTAAAAGTTGTCATGAGCGAAGAAATAATTCAACGGGTCCCACTTGTGTGTGTGTGTCTGTGTGTGTGTGTGCGTGCGTATGTGTGTGAGAGAGAGAGAGACCCATCGGTCGATGCTCGTAAATACATATTTCAGCCATATGCATTGCTGATGCTCAGTAAAAACTTATATAGTTGACACAATCATATAGAACATCATAGCACACTAAACTTGCATACAAAAATTTCACGCAGGCGGCACAATCAGGGTGGAAGCAGTGGATCACTATGGGTAGGGCTATGTTGAAACCAACGAACTCGTACATAACGGTTCATCGTCTTTATCAATGACGGGGAAATATCTTGAATGTTGTGGAAAGAAAACAGAACGACAACACAATAAGTTCTGCTAGCATATTAAGTTGACGTACACCCCTTTCTAAAAAAAGTTCAGGTACAAAAATAGAACAGGTCACAATCAAATGTACTGGCACATCAGTGCTTCACACTGATAGCTCAGATTTAACTAGTATCTGAGAAGATTCAGTTGTTACCTCAAATTAGAGCACATCCAGGCAGCCAGCCTTGCCTCTTCTCCCAAAGAAGCAGTGGCCTCCGCCGCGCGATGGAGTAGGCCCTGTGCCATCCATTGTTCCGAGCAACACGGGGAAAGTCTGACGTTGACTCCTGTAATGGACGTCGTCGACGGACCCTGGCACCAGCGGTGGCGGCAGGACTTCGATTGATGGATTGACCACTTCTTCGACATGCACGAACACTCGATACAGGTACATCCCTAACATGGTCCGCGACGGCCTTGGTGGCGACGAATAGTACAACCCCGGTTCCTGCACCGGTATCTCAACACCAATCACCTTCGGTATGGTGGACGGCTTCTTCATCCATGCCATAACCATCAGAGCCCAGCGGTCTGGAGGAACAAACATACTTACGAGCTCACCTCCAAGGTCGTTGATAAGCTCATTCATGGACTCGTTGTTCCAAGCACGTCGAGGCATGCCGTGGAAGGTAAGCTTTGTTAAAAACTCAAGCTTAGAGGGCATCGAGCCCCATCCTGGGTGCCACCGATCAAAGCTCACCAGCGCGCCATCGTAGAACAAACACCGGGAAGATTCGAACACACGACTGCAGTCAAAAGTTGTCCGGAACCTGACGAAGAAATCAGCCGGTGGTGGACAGACTTCAACGAGCAAGTCACTTATTTGGATGCCGTGTGTAATGCCAAGAGCTTTGACAAGGTCGTCCGGCGAGACGGGAGGCTGGTCGCCGTTGATGGTTACCATCAGCACTTTGCCGGCAAACTGGTCGTCAAGCGCCGCCATGCCACTGTTGAGCGACAGCACGCAGCGCCCGAAGGCAGGACGGACCTCATGATCTCCAGCTCAGAGATCCGTGTTGACTGGCGACATGATAGTGCGCTTGAGTACAGGGAATACAGGAGGGGGATTTGGGGAACTGGAGTAGGAATCGAGATTCTAGAGGTGGGGGAGGGGCGGGAGATTGGGGATGAAAAGGTAGTATGAATTTCGAACACGCGCCAATATGCTCTCGGCGCGCAAGCGCACGAAAACACCGGTGGCACCCACATGTCGGCCTAAGAGTCCTTTTTCTTTCTTTTTTTGAGAGCTCGGCCTGAGAGTCATAATTGACGTGTTTGGCATTGCGTTACTACTCGGCCCATATTCAACGACACCTCACTGGCCCAAACAAGTGTACATCATCGAAAAGACACTGAGCTCAAATTATAACTTGATAAAAAGAGATATACTCTGAACACTGGAGAATGGTGATGCCCTCATTTAGCCCACCAGCAGTTCGAGACAATAAACAGTTCGAAACAACGATATATACAACATTCAAACACTGACTAGTGACTACTACTGACATAAACAGCAAGACATGATAGTTCATAAGAAGTCTTGCTACACCACCAAAATGCACCCATCTACAGCGCTCAGACTCTCATGATCCAGACAAGAATGACATTCTAAATAGAGGCAACTATTACATAGTAAGAGTGACATAGAAGAGGATAACCAAATGACAAGGAATCAATATGCATAACAAAAGAGAGAACTACCCATCCAGAACAAGCAGCAAAGACAACAAGTCATTCGAAGAGGGATGATCCAACACCATCATAATTTGCAGCCCTGCTTTAGCCACCAGTGATTCGGAGACACCAGTACTCCACCCTTTCGACGCAACAGCCCAATTACCTATCAACCTGAAGGCTTGAACCACATCACTGCCTGTCGGACTTGAGACATCCAAGGATCAAAGTTAATCCAGATGCCTTTGCCATTCTCACCTTCTTTTGGCTGCAGGCTGTATCATTGACAATCAGGGGAGTCTGCTCCCAAAGTCCTAGGGCTCGCCGTGTAGACACAGTTTTCCCTAGCAAACAGAGCCTCTCTGCCATCAACGACCTTGCCAATGGTGATCTCCTAGTTAATCGGATAATTGAGTCCGAGAAACAGAGAGTGTGAACCAAGGCTGTTTACCCGCCTCCAACTGAAAAATCCTGAAGGCCCCAACAAGCTGGTATCCTTCTCATAGACGTAACAGCCACTGTCCGGATACTCACGTATTTCACGGTGCTTGTACACAGTGGGGTTTTTGCAATATAACTTTTCCAGCTCATGTGTGCGAATGATCATCAGTCTTTTTCCGCCGTCTGATCGAGCGAGGAACCAGTTGTGCTTCCCTGTTTTTGCCAAAGGTGGTGTGATTACAAAGGGAAGTAACTGTAGGGACACTGCATCATATCAAAAAGGACAGGCATTGTTAATGTAAGATCAACATTGTTCAGAGTATGAGTAGGATAATGCAAGAAACAACATTGATCTGTCCCTGTTGGAGCTGAGAGGAAAATACAGGGAAATGTATACTGGGTTCAAAAATATAGAAGTGCCATGCATGGTTATACTCATGTTATCTCGCAATCGATTCTTCACAGGAAACTACCATGTCATGCATGTTATGTAATCATGTTCTGTCCTCACAAACAAATTCTTTAAGGAAACTAACAGACCATGCATTGTTATATACTCATGTTCTGTGGGCAAAATTTTTGTGAGGATATTATTCTAGCCATTGATTGCTGAAGGGCAGATATAGGTATGTACACATGGTAAGCATTACAGGATTTCACTACTTCCAAATATAGAGTTCTCCATATGCACATTTACTTCCCTAATGTATGGTTAGATGAAACCAACAGTGTGATGCATGTTTCTACATCATGAAAATGAGGAAACTAACATGGCTATTGATACACACTCATATTTAGTAGTATATAGATTACTATAAAGTAAGGAGAATATCCATATCTTCCTAACCGTTTGATTATTCAAGGGTACAAATTGGCTGTAATGACATGCTCACAATCGCCTGAATTAACTCATTCCAAATATAGCTAATTTACGGCGTCTCTAATACATTGACATAGTTCTACTCAAATTCTGCTCAAACAGGGATATGCCAATCATCACAAAAAGTTCAAACAGTGTCATGGCGTTATCATTAACATCAGACAAAAACAACTTACACGCGTCGTCCCAGCAATACGTGGTGCCATCTGCTTTGTCGATCGCGTAGATGATGCCATTGTGTTCAATAGCATCACAGAAGTGTGTATCAGCTTTGACGATCCACTACGAGGTGAGTTGTCTCCAGCTAAAAAAGGCACCAGAGGAAAGATAGGTGAGTCCGCGGTTGAACAAGGCAATTAGCTTGATGTATGCGTAATCCGCATATCGTGTGGGCACTTGGCAGATTACAATCTTCTGCAAAACAAGGTGCGTCCAACTGACGACGTAATCTAGATGACTTGGACCGCGACGGTAAAACCCTATATAATCCAACATAGGAAGGATAATCTCATGGGAGGTGTGGAAGTTCACAAGCACCAACTTTTTCTGATCTTCTCTGACGGCAGTCATCCAGTGGGAGTTCATGCCGACCTAGTACATACCTGCCAAGAAGTTTCGGGCGATGGTGAGGATCGAAGTCGAGGGGCATGATGTACGGCGACCAACTACATACCTGGAAAGAAGTTTCAGCTAATGGAGGTCGGATTGAAGTCAAGGGGCATCATGTACACCTCCGTATCATGGTGAGCAAATCTCGCAAGACCAGATAGCAGCAAGTAGGGTGTCTTGAAAAGCTTAGGCCTCGCTTTGATGATGGCCGTGTGCATGTCCCTCGAGCATGCAGCCAGCCGCACGGCGCTCAACATATCCATACACGAACAACAGAGGTCGAGGATGTCACTGGGGAGATTGCTCCAATTGCAGCTCATATGGATGCTGCGCGGTTCGCGTTCGGCCATGGTGGAGTTTGGAAGTTGGGGTTTTTGGGGGCTTGATTTACGGGGGAGAAGGCTCTCGGTGCTGGAGCGGCTAGCGAGGGAATAGTGGTACTGGGGGAGGCGAGCGAGGCGAGGGTACGCGGGGGCAAAGTGAGATGATGAAGAGTGACCTCAGGATCTCTGGCGAGACGGAGATGGAGATGGATTCATGCTAGGCAGGGAGAGGGAGACGAGGCGAGGCATGCTATACAGCGGCGGTGACAGTGACTGCACAGTGCACAAGGTGAGGCTGACTTTGGTAACCCGAACACGCCGCCTGGACTAGTGTCACCTCGGGCGCAGGGTCTTGTCACTTCACTGTGAGGACCGGATGAATAATATTTTGACCATCAAGTGTACCACAGTTGTACTACTACTAGCAGTAACATACGGAGTAGTACTGTATAGCAGAAATAGGTCTCCCGTGCTAGCATGCCTCTGGGTTCACTTCATCCTCCAGGTAGCGTCCATATTGCGAGCAGAACCAAATTCTCATGCATGCGGAAGCGCGAAGAAGGGCTTTTTCTTTTTTTAGGATAACCACATATATTCCTTAACCAGAAAAGGTTGTGTCTCGCAGGCACGCGCCAATATCAATCTGAACTAGCTATGACATATTTTTTTGGGCAAAGAGATGGATATGTTTGTATATATGTTCGTCCACCCAAGTGGGTTTTGCATAGATCCCATCTGTCAGGAGGGGTGCAAAAATAAAAAGTAATCATAAAATGTTTCGCCACAGTGATTCGAAAGAGTGACCTCAACTAACCAGTGGCACATGTAGTGATAGAAGGATGGGCACGTACACGGACATGGACCACTCCTCAGTACGCTACCCGCATAGCCTTTTCGTTTTGCAGGTTGGTCTACCTAGCCGTCTAATCAACTGCCTGCATGCCACTCCTCCCATTTACTTCTCCATCGGGAACCGATTTTCCTCGGCTTCTTCACCTCTCCTTCATTTGCATTCAAACCCCACTGGACTGGATTCACATCCTCCTTGAGTAATTCCGAAGCCCCTTTAAATAATCATCTTCTTCAGTTACACTAGCCATCTTAATCCTAATTCTCCAAACCATAGCCCTCCGGTCCAGCGGTTCTAAATGGCGAAAGAGATCCCTATGCAGGTTTTTAGCGTCAAACATGTCCTCGTCGAAGGCTCATTGAGCATAGTTGCCACCGTCACCGACCACCCAAGGGTTGTTCGGGTGTGGATCAACAATGTATCCAACTCCCTACAAAAGGTGGAGATGAAGGTCATCGGTCTCAACGCAGAGTACACGGAGCGTGCCACTGGGAAGATCCAACGCGCCGCCGTCCTTCAGCTGTGCCTTGAAGATGAAGTTTTGGTGTATCACATCATACACGCGCCCTCCATACCAGGTGAGCTCCACGATTTCATGTCTCGGGAGGACATATACTTCTGTGGGGCAGCCATCGAAGGGGACAAAGAGAAGCTGGCGTCGTACAACCTTGACTTGAAAGACATCGCTGACCTACAAACCAGAATTCTTGTAGACGATTGTGATAAAAAAAACACCATCCCTGTTTGACGTAGCAAATTCTGTGCTCGGAACAAATCTTGAGAAGGATGACGAGACGCTAGGATTAAGGTCATCTGGATGGGAGAATTATCCCTTGACCTACAAGCGGATAAAATATGCTGCCCTCAATGCCCGTGTGAGTTTCGAGATAGCTGCAAGGTCGAAAGAGCTTGTTGCGAAGCCGTCTCCCACAGAAAATGAGAAGAAGAAGAAGAAGAAGAAGTTGCACCAGCAGCAGGGCATTATAGATGGATGAACTATTTCCTCTCTTGTAAAAATTATATTTCCTCTCTGTGTACATTGATATAGATGAACTATTTCGCTGGTGTGCATGTCTTTGGAACAAGTGTACTCTGTGTACATTGATATAGGTCCACTTAACTATAATGAACTATTTATCCGCCTAGTTTTCCCTACTACTACTCCTCGCAGTGAGTGGTATGCAATGCATGTGTCATGTCTACCACAATGCATGTGTCAGTAGACATGACAGCTTGTCCATGGAAGTTGAACCACGGCGACCATCACATTTCTACCACTACCACACGCGATTCCCACGTCGTCGCTCCAACCCACGGCACCACGTCCCACGACGTGCGCCTCACCCCTCTCGGCCCCACTGCTCCTCTGCCTTTGTGTGCATGACATGTGGGCCAGCTGAACTGCAGCGACCATCAAGTTTCTACCACAGCCACACGCGATTGAACGCGGCTTGCATGCTCCGCTCCTGGCTCCGATCCGTACTACCGCACCATCCAATTTTCATCCAGCAGCTGTGACACATTTCATCCCGGGCATCACTCCTCAGCCACAAATATAATAAATAAAATAAAGGCCCGTCTTTGCCTTCTACTTCTGTAATACAGGTAGTACCCGCCGATGTGGCCTTCTACGCCTCGTAACACCCCGACGTCCAGTTGTGGCACCCTCGCCACGGCCAGGCCACCACCGGCCAGTTCATCTCGAACGAGTGAGTCGCGAACGCCGCCGCGATAATGGCCAGCTGGGCATCTCGAACCACACCGATGCCGCTTCCCCGTAGCCAACCAACGCTGGCCCGTGGCCACACGCCGTTGAGCCGTGCGTCAACGTATGACGGCAGGAACTGCTCCAGGCTCGCTGGCTCAACTACGTCGAGTACATCACGTTCGCAAACCAGTATCCGTTGAGCAGGTTGCTCCCGCCCACGAGCACACGCCTATACGTATCCAGCATTCCAGCCTCGCCGCTGAGTGGTACATCCTCGGGACGGTGCAAACAGTCGGAATCTCGAGCCCAAGTCAAGCTATGTGCCCCGGGTAGATCACTGGCTCCCGTCCAAGCTCATCCGGAGCGCGAGCTAGTAAACGTCGTGCGGCACGTCACAACAGACAAGCACCTCGACATGCGTCGGCCGGGCAGAGACTTTTCTTGGCCACAAGCTCCATGGTCTCGTCCAAGATCGGTGTGGTACTGCAGTCGCACATGCGGGTAAAATACTACGGGAGCAGCTGCATGTGCATGGCCCAGACGCCGATGTTGGCGTGCAGGAGGCGCTACTCGCTGGCGGCGCAGCGTGCTACATCGGTTAGGCAGGCACCTGTTGCCACGCTCGGAGGACGAGCAGGAAAGGAAAGGGTCTTCCATGCGTGTACAGATTCATGCAGGAAATTATTTCCTGGAAATACGGCCTTTGTTTACCTTTTTTTGAGGCTATAGATGACCCACACGAGGAAATCTATTATAGTATAACCATTGGATGAAAAATAGTGGTGCGGGAGTACGGATCGGAGCATGGGAGGGGAGCAGGCAAGCCTCGTCCCACTCGATTCCCACGACGCCGCTCGAACCCATGACACCACACTGATGTTGGCTTGAACTACGTCGGTATTTCCCCAAAGAGGAAGGGATGATGCAGCACAGCAATGGTAGGTATTTCCCTCAGTGATGAGACCAAGGTTATCGAACCAGTAGGAGAACCAAGCAACACTACGTAAACAACACCTGCACACAAAGAACAAATACTTGCAACCCGACGTGTTAAAGGGGTTGTCAATCCCTTTCGGGTAACGGCGCCAGAAATTGGCAAACGGACGTGAGATAAATTGTAGTAGATTGATAGATGCAAATAAAAGCAAATAAAATTCAGTGAGGTATTTTTGGGTTTTGAAAATATAGATCTGAAAATAAAAGTGGCAAATAAATAAAAAGGCAAATAGCAAAATAGATCTGAAAATATATGATGAGAAAATAGACCCCGGGGCCGTAGATTTCACTAGTGGCTTCTCTCGAGAAAAATAGCATACGGTGGGTAAACAAATTACTGTTGGGCAATTGATAGAACTTCAAATAATGATGAAGATATCCAGGCAATGATCATTATATATGCATCACGTCCAAGATTAGTAGACCGACTCCTGCCTGCATCTACTATTATTACTCCACACATCGACCGCTATCCAGCATGCATCTAGTGTATTAAGTTCATGGAGAAATGGAGTAATGCAATAAGAACGATGACATGATGTAGACAATATCTATTTATGTAGAAATAGACCCCATCTTGTTATCCTTAATAGCAACGATACATACGTGTCGGTTCCCCTTCTGTCACTCGGATCAAGCACCGTAAGATCGAATCCATCACAATGCACCTCCTCCCATGGCAAGAAAAATCGATCTAGTTGGCCTAACTAAACCAAAGATTCGAAGAAGAAATACGAGGCTATAAGCAATCATGCATATAAGAGATCAAAAGACTCAAATAACTTTCAAGGATAAAAACATAGATCTGATCATAAACTCAAAGTTCATCGGATCCCAACAAACACACCGCAAAAAAGAGTTACATCAAATAGATCTCCAAGAGACCATTGTATTGAGAATCAAAAGAGAGAGAAGAAGCCATCTAGCTACTGCCTACGGACCCATAGGTCTACAATGAACTACTCACGCATCATCGGAGAGGCACCAATGAGGATGATGAACCCCTCTGTGATGGTGTCTAGATTGGATCTGTGGTTTCTGTAACTTGCGGCGGCTGGAATTGATTTTCGTCGACTCCCCTAGGGTTTCTGGAATATTGGGGTATTTATAGAGCAAAGAGGCAGTGCGGGAGGTGGCCGAGGTGGGCACAACCCACCTAGGCGCTCCTGGGTCCCCAGGCGCGCCCTGGTGGGTTGTGCCCACCTCGGCCACCTCCCGCACCGCCTCTTTGCTCTATAAATACCCCAATATTCCATAAACCCAGGTGCGCCCTAGTGGGTTGTGCTCCCCTCGGAGCCCCCTTCAGGTACTTTCTTGGCCCAACTTGTGTCTTCTGGTCCAGAAAAAATCACCAAAAAGTTTCGCTGCGTTTGGACTCCGTTTGGTATTGATTTCCTGCGAAGTAAAAAACAAGCAAAAAACAGCAACTGGCACTGGGCACTATGTCAATAGGTTAGTCCCAAAAAATGATATAAAGTTGCTATAAAATGATTGTAAAACATCCAAGAATGATAATATAACAGCATGGAACAATAAAAAATTATAGATACGTTGGAGACGTATCAGCATCCCCAAGCTTAATTCCTGCTCGTCCTCGAGTAGGTAAATGATAAAAACAGAATTTTTGATGTGGAATGCTGCCTAACATGTTCATCACATATTCTTTTCTTTGTAGCATGGACATTTGGACTTTTATATGATTCAAAGCAATAGTCTAGTTTTGACATGAAGATTTAAATACTCAAGCATATCAACAAGCAACCATGTCTTTCAAAATATCAACACTAAAGCAAGTTATCCCTAGCCTATTATACTCAATCATTGATCCATTCATGAAACACACTCGCATATTAGCTACACCCAATGCTCAAGTACGATCATAGTGCCCCTTAGTTGGTGCTTTATAAGAGAAGATGGAGACTCAAAATAAAAATTGCATAAAGTAAAAGAAAGGCCCTTCACAGAGGGAAGTAGGGATTTGTAGAGGTGCCAGAGCTCAAAGCGAAAAAAGTAGAGATAAAACATTTTGGGTGGCATGCTTTTCCTGTCAACGAAAACGATCGAGTAGTTCCCAATACTTTCCATGCTAGATATATCATAGGCGGTTCCCAAACAGAAAATAAAGTTTATTCCTTTTTCCACCATACTTTCACTTTCCATGGCTAGCCGTATCCACGGGTGCCCTCCATACCAACACTTTCCAAGGAATTTATTATTTGACAACATAAAGTAAATTCATTTTTCATTTCGGGATTGGGCATCCCTAATACCTTTGCCGTACTCTCGTGCAATGACAAGTGAATAAACACTCATCTTGAGAATAACACATCTAGCATGGAAATATATCAGCCACCCCCTACCGTTTCATGAGCGGTACGAGCACACAAAAGAGAAATTTATTTTGAAATTAGAGATGGCACATACAAATTTGCTTAGAACGGCACGGAAATACCGCATATAGGTAGGTATAGTGGACTCATATGGCAAAGCTGGTTTAAGGATTTTGGATGCATAAGTAGTGATCATACTTAGTGCAAATGAAGGCTAGCAAAAGATTGAGAAGCATCCAACCAAGAAACGAAAAATCTCATAAGCGAGCATTAAGCATAACTAACACCAAATAATGCACCACAAGTAGGATGTAATTTCATTGCATAACTATTGACTTTCGTGCTTGCATAGGGAATCACAAACCTTAACACCAATATTCTTACTAAAGCATAATTACTCATCAACATGACTCACATATTATATCAACATATCGCAAAACTATTACAAGGAATCAAGTTTATTTTGTCCAATGATCTTCCTGAAAGTTTTTATTATATCCCTCTTGAATATCTATCACTTTGGGACTAATTTCATGTGTTGCTTTTGATAGCTCAAACAAATCTAAGTGAAGAACATGAGCATAAAATTTTCTTCTCTCAAAATAAGTGAAGCAAGAGAGAATTTCTAAAAAAAATCTAACTCTCAAATAAATCTAAGTGAAGCATGAGAGCATTTCTTCAAAAATACTAAAGCACACCATGCTCAAAAAGATATAAGTGAAGCACTAGAGCAATTCCATAGCTCATAAAGATTTAAGTGAAGCATAGAGAGCAATTCTAACAAGTCATAGCATAATTTTGGCTCTCCCAAATAGGTGTGTCCAGCAAGGATTCATGACTAAAAATAAAAAGTAAATCAAGCAAAGACTCATATCATACAAGATGCTCCAAGCAAAACTCATGATATGTGATGAATAAAAATATAGCTCCAAGTAAAATACCGATGGTCGTTAGAAGAAAGAGGGGATGCCACTCGGGCATCCCCAAGCTTAGTTGCTTGCTTCTCTTTGGATAATGGCTTGGGGTGCCATGGGGCATCCCCAAGCTTAGGCTCTTCTTACTCCTTATTCCTTCATCCATCGTAATCTCACCCAAAACATGAAAACTTCAATCACACCAAAACTTAACAAAACCTTCGTGAGATCCGTTAGTATAAGAAAACCAATCTTTACTTTAAGTACTGTAGAAAACCCATTCAAATTTTGTTCTTGCATTATATCTACTATATTCTAACTTTACCATGGCTCATACCCCCCGATAAAAACCATAGATTTATCAAAATAAGCACACAATACAAAGAAAACAGAATCTGTTAAAAGCAGAACAGTCTGTAAAGATGCGAATTGTTATCATACTTCTGTACCTCCAAAAATTCTGAAAATTATTACAACAGCGGAAATTTGTATGTCAATCTTGTGTAAAAATTTCAGAATTTTTCGTTGCTTCTGTAAATTTTAAAAATTGTTTTACTGGACGCAAAAGTTTCTGTTTTCCAACAAGATCAAATCAACTATCACCAAAGCTATCCCAAAGGATTTACTTGGCACAAACACTAATTAAAACACAAAAAGCACAATCATAACAGTAGCATAATTGTGCAAACACTCAAGAACAGAAAGAAAAAGATAAAAATAAATTTTATTCATTGGGTTGCCTCCCAACAAACGCTATCGTTTTACGCCCTTAGCTAGGCATAATGCATAGATCTAAGTGTTGTCATCTTTGTTCTTATTTTCCTTAGTGGTGTTTTTGTCAGAAGGTTTTGCAAAAACAACATAAAACACATTATCCATGGAGACTTTAGCACTATCAAGTTGCTTATCGTCATATCCCCCTTGATTTCCGACAACAATCCAAGAATAGTGCTGATTAACATCAATGAAAACTTGTTGGATTATATCTAAAGCGGGGACGTCCTTTTTAAGGTTCTCATCAAAGATTTGATTATCCCCAAGCAAATGTCTTAGAACATAATCACTATTCTAAATAATTTCATCTATCACGGGTTTTTCACGATTCATACCATAAAAATCAAAGATTTCCCTAGCTTCCCGTATTATGCAGTCAAATTCATTCATAAGAACAAGAGTGGCCAACTTTTTAGCCTTAGGATTCTTTATGATGGGTAGCTCATAAAACATTCTTTGCAAGGTAGGATGAGTGCGAATAAATTTATTTTCAAGTTTCAGAACTAGTGTTGAGATAGCTTCTGCATAAGATTTAGTCCTTTTAAGTATAGGAACATCATCAAGACTTAAATTTCCAACACAATTGAAAAATTCTTGGATACGTTCTTTTCCTATAACATTCCCTTGCCCCAAAACAAAAGTTTTAGCATCCAGATTGCAAGATCGTCCAATTTTAGGAGTTAGGCCATCATCTGTTTCTGCCATACCAAAGTCACTCATGATGACAAGTTCAAGCAATTAAGAGATCTGACGAGAAAACGGCGAACGAGAAAGAGGGTGAATAAAACGGCAAATTTTTGTGAAGTGGGGGAGAGGAAAATGAGAGGTAAATGGCTAATAATGTAAATTGCAAGGAGATGAGATTTGTGATTAGGAACCTGGTAGATGTTGATGATGTCTTCCCGGCAACGGTGACAGAAATTCCTTTTGATGTTGGCTTGAACTACGTCGGTATTTCCCCAAAGAGGAAGGGATGATGCAGCACAGCAACGGTAGGTATTTCCCTCAGTGATGAGACCAAGGTTATCGAACCAGTAGGAGAACCAAGCAACACTACGTAAACAGCACCTGCACACAAAGAACAAATACTTGCAACCCGACATGTTAAAGGGGTTGTCAATCCCTTTCGGGTAACGACGCCAGAAATTGGCAAACGGACGTGAGATAAATTGTAGTAGATTGATAGATGCAAATAAAAGCAAATAAAATTCACCGAGGTATTTTTGGGTTTTTGGAAATATAGATCTGAAAATAAAAGTGGCAAATAGCAAAATAGATCTGAAAATATATGATGAGAAAATAGACCTGGGGCCGTAGATTTCACTAGTGGCTTCTCTCGAGAAAAATAGCATACGCTGGGTAAACAAATTACTGTTGGGCAATTGATAGAACTTCAAATAATTATGACGATATCCAAGCAGTGATCATTATATAGGCATCACGTTCAAGATTAGTAGACCGACTCCTGCCTGCATCTACTATTATTACTCCACACATCGACCGCTATCCAGCATGCATCTAGTGTATTAAGTTCATAGAGAAACGGAGTAATGCAATAAAACGATGACATGATGTAGACAAGATCTATTTATGTAGAAATAGACCCCATCTTGTTATCCTTAATAGCAACGATACATACGTGTTGGTTCCCCTTCTATCACTGGGACGATCAAGCACCGTAAGTTCGAACCCATCACAAAGCACCTCTTCCCATGGCAAGAAAAATCGATCTAGTTGGCCTAACTAAACCAAATATTCGAAGAAGAAATACGAAGCTATAAGCAATCATGCATATAAGAGATCAAAAGACTCAAATAACTTTCATGGATAAAAACATAGATCTAATCATAAACTCAAAGTTCATCGGATCCCAACAAACACACCGCAAAAAAGAGTTACATCAAATAGATCTCCAAGAGACCATTGTATTGAGAATCAAAAGAGAGAGAGGAAGCCATCTAGCTACTGCCTACGGACCCGTAGGTCTACAATGAACTACTCACGCATCATCGGAGAGGCACCAATGAGGATGATGAACCCCTCCGTGATGGTGTCTAGATTGGATCTGTGGTTTCTGGAACTTGCGGTGGCTGGAATTGATTTTCATCGACTCCCCTAGGGTTTCTGGAATATTGGGGTATTTATAGAGCAAAGAGGCGGTGCGGGAGGTGGCCGAGGTGGGCACAACCCACCTGGGCGCGCCCTGGTGGGTTGTGCTCCCCTTGGAGCCCACCTAGGTACTTTTTTGCCCAACTTGTGTCTTCTGGTCCAGAAAAAATCACCAAAAAGTTTCGCTGTGTTTGGACTCCGTTTGGTATTGATTTCCTGCGAAGTAAAAAACAAGCAAAAAAAACAGCAACTGGCACTGGGCACTATGTCAATAGGTTAGTCCCAAAAAATGATATAAAGTTGCTATAAAATGATTGTAAAACATCCATGAATGATAATATAACAGCATGGAACAATAAAAAATTATAGATACGTTGGAGACGTATCACACACGTCCGCCGACCTGCGCCTCACCCCTCTCGGTCCCACCACCCCTCTGCTTTTATGAGAATGACATGCGGGCCTGCCGCATTTAGGGTCCATATTTCATTGACTCAAAGGCAGGTGCAATAGCCGCTGAAGCTCGGTCCCGTGGGCCCCAAGAGGGAAATGTAACTCCTACGCCAGGCCTTGTGGTGCTCCCGCAGTACGAACTCGTGCCAAACCCGAAATTTGTTTCTTACTACTACCAATGTGTCGGCCCGTGCGTTGCAATGGATCCAAAGTAGTAGAATAATACTTGTTCATAAACTTGAAATATAAACACTCTAGTTTTGATATACATATATCAGTAAAAATAAATTATGCTTCACTGAAGACATATTCCTCGGGCTGGTTTGATGAGGTGAGGGACGGGTGTGGCTGGTTTCAAGATAATAATAGATTTTTAAAACGTTGGAGCAGATTTTTTTCTAACATTTTGTAGCGTGGCACGGCATCCGGTGCACCTAAGTGTCTGAAAAAAAAGTGTAGTGCACTCTAAAGATATTTACATGCTCCCATTTAGTGGAGTGCTCTCTAAATACATTATCTATTTATTTTTCTATAGCCTTTCCTAGCCATGCAACCAAGCCACATAAGCTAGTCATGCATGCAATCCATAAATTGCAATATACTCCAGCATGCAATGCCGCCACATCATCTATTTATGCCTGTTAGTCATAGGTTGTTTTTTGCATTAGTCCAAATATTAATGTTCCATAAAACTAAACTCCAAATGTCTGCCGGAGCCGAGGCAGAGGACGTACAATGGGGACGGTGGAGGCGTCTTCGTAAGAGGAGGAGAACTCGAAGGATAATCTTGCATGTCCGCCGCCACCTGCATATCGACGCGGGACTCCTCGAGCGCCCACTGGAGCTCGTGCTCCTCCAGGGGGCGGCAGAGTCACGAGATTTTCCTAAACCTCGATGGGCACCATGCAGTACTCCTCGTAGCCAGGGGCGCGGTGCTCGCGTCCCGACTCCTGGGGTACTGTCTGGAGCACCCACTCAACCACCTCGTGAGCCGCGAGGATGCCATGCTCGTGGCCGTGCTATTGGAGCACACGCTCGTGCGCCTGAGCGGCGAGGATGCGATGTTCACAGGCGTGCTGCCGGAGCACGCACTCGTCCATGTCGAGAGCGGCGATGATGCGATGTTTGCGGGTGGCGATGATGCGACGCTCGTGGGCATGCTGCTGGAGAACGCGCTCGTCCACATTGTGAGCGGCGAGGATGCGATGTTCACGGGCGTGCTGCCGAAGCACGCACTCGTCCATGTCGAGAGAGGCGACATTGCGATGTTCGCGGGCGTGCTCTCGATGATGCGATGCTCGCGGGCATGCTGCTGGAGAACCCGCTCGTCTTCATTGTGAGCGGCAAGGACGCGATGCACCTCCTCGTGACCGACCAGGGCGTGCTGCTGGAGCACAGCTACCCCTCGTGGCCAACGAGGGCGAGCCACTAGATCACACTGTCCTCCGCGCGGACAGTCAGCGCGCGCTACTCACGGCCGTAGAGGGCGTGCTCCACCTCGGCGATGTCGGAGACTCCGTCCTCTTCCCAGGCCGCGGCGCCGTCCACTTCGGCAACGGCTGCGTGCTCCGGTGGGTGTTGTGTCCGTATGGGAGCTTCGAGCTACAGTACCGGTGGGGGCGGGGGGTGACCTTTTCGTGGTTTCACATGGTCTGAGGAGAAAAATAGAATCGAAAGTAGCACAATATGTTGGGAAGGCTGGCAGGAGCAATACAACAAACATCACATGCGCACCATATTTTGAGAATGGTTTAATGTAATTTGTGTGAAATGGGTCTGTGTGATGTACGAGTAGTACATCCATATCATTGAGATTCATGCACGCAACAAACATTTGTGTGCACGATTTCACCCTATTTTCTTATTCTGTTTGGGAGTGGATTTGATTTTTGTAATCGTAGCTCATTTTTGTACTTGGTTTCAATTTGGACTATGCATGTATTATTGCGAGAGATATATATAGAGAGAATATTTGTGTGACAAAGAGGGGGGCGGGGGCAGTGATATCTAACGAGAGAGGGGCATATGCGTGTTCGAAAGACTTTGTGTGTCGTAGAGAGAGGAGTTTCCAAAAGGGAGAGAGAGGGTGTGTGTGTGTGTGTTAGAGAGAGAGAGAGAGGTGCGTGTAACGTCGGGATCGACAAGGTTACGAGGTTGCAGATATGGGAGAGCGATAGTCTGTGTGCGATGAAGGGACACACAGACAGCGTCTGTTTGCATGTGAGAGAGCTGGATAGACCTCGACAGCACGGCTGGCTAGGGGTGGAAGGTTATGTGTGGTAGAAAGAGATAGTAGAGAGACAGATGAATGCTTGTTTGTTGCAAGAAGACCTAACTACATAGACGGGGGTAGCAAGAAGAAGAGAATGGCGGTGTGCCTTTTTGTCATGGGATGGAAGAGAGACCAAGAGACACGCATCGTGTGGAGAGGTGTGTGTGTTTCTAGAGAGAGAGGGAGGCGTGGACCTGAATAATGAGATGGGTGCTCATGTGTATGTTATAGGGAAGGAATTGTCTAGGTGGTAGTCTTATGATGGCGACCCAATCTTTCAATGAGAGTGAGGATAAGTATCGACTTGGTGGATTTTGACATTGATGATCCAGCTATATCATACCCGGTGATACAAATCGACAATCGTTACTAAACAAATCTTCGATGGATGATGATCTTGTCGTATGCACAAAATCAACCTGAATAACGAGATGGAGTTCCTCCAAGCAACCGAAGAATCAACTAGAACTAAGATAATGCAATCGTAATTGTCAATATGAAGTAATTAAGGATAATGGTGGGGTTGCTGGTACTGAACAAAAGGCGGTAGTCCTACACACACCCCGCAAATGCAAATTATAGCAAAAACAAAACAATGTGTACACAACAACGCGAGTTCTAATGTAGAAAAAGGGTAGTAGCCTTATTTATATCTATAGACTATATTACTATATTTTTTATTTGTATAGCTATATCTATATCTATTCCACTCCCTCCGTTTGTAATTTACTCCGCACATATATAGCTTTGACTGCATCCAAATTTTATAAATCTTGACCGAATTTGGTGAAAACAATATGAACATTTACACTAACAAATTTACACGATGTGGAAATAAAAGCAATGATGAATCAAATGATATATATTTGGTGGTGTATATGTTAATACTTTTTCCTACAAATTGTTGAAAGTATACAAAGTTTGACTTTAGAGAAACCCAATATGAAGAGTCAATGCGTGTATTTGCACGTACATGATATAAACCGTTGATTGATGTTTATCCAATGGTCCAGGTGGCTGCTATTCGGATCTACTATAAGTACCCATACACGTTCTTCTCGAACGACCAGCACGACAGTGTGATCGATCCACACAAGAAGCTCTAAATAAGACCTCCAGACGTGCCACGTGGCTTCATGGGTGCCCCCCACATCATATTATTCATACTACGTTGACTGAAATAAAGATAAATCACCCAAAACAAGATCTTCCCTTTTTTGTTCCTACGATGATGTGCCATGCATGTACCTAGTTGTATAGTGGTGGTAGTGGTAGTACAAACTTCGTAGTAGGTGTAGTACGGAGTGCTCCTACTCTATCAACGAGTCCCATCTGACACCAAATTTCTTGGCTTCCGTGCTATAGTTAGATCTTCCCCTCCTCGTTTCTGTTTTCCTACGCGGCGGGTGGGGTGCGGTTTGCCGATAGTCGGTTTGCTCAATTGCGGTCCCACATCAAAGTGAAAATGCTAGGCAACACGCCTTCCCTAGGTATGTGGCGTGCCGGACGGGCCGTGGAGTACTCCCGATTCCCGGGCGTGTGGGGGTGCGACGCGAACGCGGCAGGCCTTTTCCTTTTACTAGCAATGTGCCCGTGCATTGCAACGGATCCAAAGTAGAATAGTACTTGTTCACAAACTTGAAAGAAAACACTCTTGTTTTGATATACATATATACCACTAAAAATATATTACTTTTCACTCAAAATATATTTCTCAGGCTGTTTTGATGAGGTGAGGGAGGGATGTGGTTGCTTTCAAGATAATAAGGGGTTTTCTGCACATTGGAGCAGAGAAGTGGGCTATTGTTGCAAAAATGCCACAACTTACCTCATAGCCGTTAGATGCAGATCTAATGGTCAGAAATGACGGATGGCAGACACACCACCATCACCAACTAAGTCTTTTATGGGAGTAGAAAAACATGTATAAATTGTAACATTTGGTTCTGCTCCTTGGCACGATCGATAGATAGAAATAACGATTGGAAATGTTAGGGCGAGGCTTTTCCCGGCAGATAAGCAGGGTAGTAGCTAGGTTGGCGCATCGTCGGTTTGGTCACATGCAGTCCCACATGTTATAGTGATATAAAGCCTAGCCAATGCGCATTGACCGGGGGGGCGGAACGACAGTGTGGTATGCGATAGGGAAGGGACATGCTTCATGTACATGTTCCAGTTTCTCGTTTTGAACTTGCGAACGTGAAAGGCGTGCTGCACGAGTAGTTTTGAATTTATAGGTTCGGTCTCAGTTTTTGAATTTAGGAGTAGTTCATAGGTTGGGTCAAGCATCGAACGTAAATTACGAAGTTGATGGAAAAGGTAAGCACAACTTATAAATTGACGGATGGAGTACTAGTTACAGTGATGCATATAATTGCCTCCAAATGTGAGCAAAGGGATCGCACATGTCTGTATTGACTGGAACGAGAATGCAATAGCACAATAAGAATTAAGGCCGCGATGATGCAATCGCAGTGGTGGTTACAGGAGGTAAGAAGAAAGATGCATCCATCAACATACGACCTCCTCCTCCTTGACTCAGTGCGCCGGGCCACCGACCGGCGGCTTAGGAGTGGCGGCTTTTGTGGCGAGGTCAAGGTGCTTCTCAACAAAGGCGTCCAAGGCTTCCAGCCGGTTGACGAAGGCCAACGTCGTAGCGTCCTCACCGGCCTTGTAGATACCTATGTACACGACTTCCTCGTACACGTGGATGTGTAGGTCGACGAATTCTTGCAGGGCGAGGCGCCTCGCGGCGAGCGCGACCTCCAGGTGGACATTCTTCGTTGCATCGGCGGGCAGTTGCAGGGCCACCAGTGCTTGAAAGAGGTTCTCGCCATGGAGGCCGATTAGGGTGGCAGGCAATGAGAAGCCCGGGCGTGCGGGCTAGAGGAGTACAGCGATGTCATCCGCGAGCTTCTTGACGACGGTGAACTTGTTGATGGTGGCAACGATCATCTTGTCCAACTGAGAGTCGTAGTTGGCGTCGACTATGGCCATGAACCAGCCAGTCGCCAACACCGTCTGGAGACGATCCTCGGCGCCATGCCACAAGCCGGCGTCGTGGAACATCTGGCACAGCCGCTGGCCGCTCGCGTGCATCGCCGCCATGGGTCTAGAGTGAGCACTTTTGCGCTTAGTGTAGGTGCTTAGGTGCGTACGATGTGGTAGATGCATTGGAATGGAGGGGCGCCTTTATATGAGTGCAAACTGCGTAGCATTCACATCGTGCTGCCTCTTTTCCCCGTCCTCCTCCCATTACTTCCCTCATGCATTCAGGATGCTAATTGAAGGAGGATGCATCATTGGCCGTTCAACATTTCGGGAACCGCTACCCTCTCCCTCGTCTGCATTAAAGCTGTATCGGGAACTTTCCTGGTTTACTAGTAGCTGTCAAATTGAATAGTACTGCGCCACCCGCTGCACGCCCGGCTGAACACGCCTCCTCGCCTCCATCAAACTCCTCCGTTATACCCACATGCAAACCAAGAAACCTACTCCGGCCACACGTCCGTTCATGAGCGGGCCGGAATTAAACGCAACGCCGGCCGAGCTTCTCCCGTCTGCCCTCAGTTTAAATGCGGCCAGACGCCGGCCAAGCTCCTACCATCCGCCCTCTATTTAAACGAGGCCAGACAGTGGGCAAGAATCGCACCCCTCCACCGCTCCCCCATCTCCTCCTTCACCATTTTCTCCACTCTTCCGATGGCTTCCGAGGAGCCGTTCTCCGGCATACTACCCGGCTGGGTGGCCCGCCGAGCCCTCCGGATACGAGCGAGGCCGCTCGGTGCTTCACCTACCTCGCCTGGCCTGACAGAGCCAGTTGCCGCCCCAAGCCGGCGCGTGGTTCAGCAACTCGCCGCTCCAGTTCAGCTCGATGAGGAGTGGCGATTTGCTCCACGCCGACACGGCGGCGAGCACGGCGGCACGGGCGTCATCGCTGCCGCGTCGTACCGCGCCACCAGTGTCTTTGGCCATGCCTCCCGTGTTTGCGGTGGCCGCGCCTCCCATATCTGTGGGCGCGCCCCCCGTGCCTGTGGCAGCGCAATGCAGGCAGAGACAGAAGCTGGGCGCGCGGAGAGCGATGAGTCAGTGGCCAGCTTCTTCGTGTCCGCCGCCATCATCGAGGAGAAGTAGAACACGGGAGGCCGCCGCCGCTTGGGTCCCATGAAGGCCACCGCCGAGGCGACGACTGCGTATACAGGTGGTTTCTTGGCTGCTTCGTCTCTTGCGAGGACCTTCGTCGGCCCCGCAAGTGTCTGCCGGACATGAGGAAGACAAAGGGATCCGTGGCCGGCCATTTAGATCAGGTATTAATTATACCACGAGAGCCGGATTAGCACCGCTTAGTTCATGTAAATGTAATGAAATCCGTCATGTTTATATGAAGATCTGGCTTTTTTATACGAAATCCTTCATGCTTATATGAAATCAGTCCGTGTTTGCATGAATTTCCTCTGGTTGGTTAGAGTTGTGAAAATGTATGCCGCTGGCGTTGGATGTCATCCTCCGCGGAAGGAAGCGGGAGAAAATTTGCCGGTTGCCGTTGGAGATGCTCTTATGCTGGAAATAATAGAGTCACATTCAATCCATTTGAGTTAATTGCGTGTATGATTCTCCATCTATAAAAAGTTAATTGCATGTACAGTGTACATGACTTGCAGGGTGGCTACAGATTTGTACAGAAAGTTAAAAAGAAACAAATCCATCCTTAATCTTGTATTCTAAGTACTCTGTGGGTTCCACTGTCAGTACAGTAGAGAAAGAAGTATATATTAAAAAAATATAATATAAAAATCTAAAGTTTAGGACAGAATTCGAATTCAGGTCATCGCGTTGCGAGTTTCCGGCGCTAACCAGTCCAGCAGATGTTCATTGTGGACGATGCTGGAGATATATCTCTATGTCTACTCTTATACTCCCTCCGTTCCTAAATATTTGTCTTTTTGAGATTTCAAATGGACTACCACATACGGATGTATATGGACATATTTTAGAGTGTAGATTCACTCATTTTGCTCCGTATGTAGTCACTTGTTGAAATCTCTAAAATGACAAATATTTAGGAACGGAGGGAGTAGAAAACAGAGTTAGTGATGATGGTGTGCCTGCCATCCTGCAATATAGGCCGTCCGATCTATATGTGACGGATAGGAAGGAAACTATGGCAATTTTGCAAAAATATACCCACACCCCTCTCCACATTTGCAAATAAGGCCTTCCCTCGTTCATCATTTTCTCTCACAAGATAAACTGCTCATACAAATGCATCTTGATGTTCCGTGCAACGCACGGGCATCTTGCTAGTTTCTTTTTAAATAGTTACTGCGATAATTGGGTTTAAGTGATATATTTTATGTCTGCCCCGAATGATCTCAAATTCACTAGTAGTAACAAATAAAAGGTTGCCTTTTTAATTAACAGAAAACAGGGTGAAAACTATCACATGAGGCCGGTAAAAACAAGGCACGCTGGCTTCAGCGTCATCATCACTATAGTTGTGCGCGCACGAGAAGTCTACATATCGAGGGGGCTACGGAGAGAAAGACGTATCTAGTGTGTGTGAGCGAGGCACAGAGACACAACTAGCGCGCGCATGTGTGTGTGTGTGTGTGTGTGTGTGTGGTGTGTGTGTGGTGTGGTGTGGTGGTGTGTGTGGTTGTGTGTGTTGAGAGAAGCCAATGATAGATTAAGATCAAGATCGAGTTGTCACCCTTCTACTGTCATTGTTGGGGGGTGGGGAGGGGGAGGGAGAGAAAGACGTATCGAGAGTGTGCGCGCGGTAGGCACAGAGGCACAACTAGCGAGTGTGTGTGAGTGTTTGAGAGAGAAGCCAGTAGATAGATTACTATCAAGATCGAGGTGCCACCCTACTCCTTCGGTGTCGGGTAGTGTGTGTGTGTGTGTGTGTGTGTGTTTGAGAGAGAAGCCAGTAGATAGATTAGTATCAAGATCGAGGTGTCACCCTACTCCTTCGGTGTCGGGAAGTGTGTGTGTGTGTGGGTGTGGGGGGCAGTGACACTTAGATATAGGGAGAAGGAGTTTGTGTGATACATATCTATATTAAGGGATAGGTAGATAGCATGTGTGCAAGGCATACTTAAAGCATCACAGAGATAAACAAGTGGTGTGTATGCAAGTGCCGGAAAAAATGAAGAGAGAAACAATGTCTACGCGTGTGTGTGTGTGCGTGCGCGCGCGCGCGAAATCTCAAAACAAAAGGTGCTCTGCTAGAATCCAATTGTATGTATGCATATGGTTCCAGGACTCGAGTTAACCTTAGGCATATGTGTGCGAGACAAATTTATACTTTGAGACATTAGTGGCGGTGGGTGGGCGGAATTAAAGGGGTGGGCGTGTTCGATAGAGAGAGCGTGTGTGTTTCTGTGTGAGAGACTTGTAGGACGGGGTAGAAAGATGAATTCTAACCTTGACGGAGGGAGAGAAATACACGAAGTCCGCGTGTGTGATTCCGATGCCCACGGAGAAATGAGATATGTATGCGTGTGAGAGAGATTGCATAATTCATTCACGTATCACTATCTAGCGATCGTGGACATGCATCGCTTGAACATAAATCAATATCTACTTCGTATCGTGGCCAAAGGTACAATATTGATTCAACGCTATAAAGATTGGACACTCACATATCACATTTTTTTTTCAAATAATCCTTTTCAATTGTGCATGCCAAAGTTACAGTGATGTTTCTTCAAACAACCACTGTAGCTATCATGTACATGCACCATTGCTAGTTTTGCATTCAAATTCACTAGTCTTGGATGATTTAAGGTTCAAATTCACTAGTTTTGCATTCAACGCTATATGAATTCAACGGGTACGCAATTTATGAAATGGAGGCCATGTAATCATATGAGGTAACACTTTTAAGTAGCGGACTACAATATCCATTTCTTTTGTGGGACTACAATATCCATTTCTTTTTGTGCGCCTCTACAATAACACGTCAATGCATTATGTTTAAAGTAAATAACCAATGGCACTAAATTATATATTTACACGAGAAATACATAGGCTGAGTGTTTGATCCATTTTTTTGTGAACGCGCCTCTACACCCGTACGATTGGCCGCGCCCGTGTGAACGTCCAAGTTATCGGTGCATCATCCTGAGTTATTGTCTTTTTTCTGGGGTGGACTTCATACCAGTTATTAACTGCTGACGTGTGCCCCATGTACACAGTCTCGCATGACCTTCCCGCTAGCACTGTCCAAAATTAGTTGAAACTAGATACGAACGATCCCGCGGGCGGCAAAATCTCCCGTCTTTAGCATGTGAAATTCCCCTTTTGTCCTAGGTGCACAGAGAACAATAGTTACAATATGGCCCTCTTTACATAATAGGTCGGGGCTGCTTTGGTAACTTCCAGTTCCCCCCACCACACGGCACCCCCATTTCCTCTCCCCCTCCTGCAAAAATAACTACTCCACAGCACCAGAGCATCTTACATCACGCCGTCCGTACTTCATCGGCCTTTCTACCCCTTCCCTCTCGAAACCCTAGACTGCTCATCCACCGGCGTACCAGAGCCCATTCACTGCCAGCGGCGTCCACCTCACCGGATCTGCTTCTGCGGCCGCATCTACCCCTCCCACCTCCCCTAGAAACAAGTAGACTGCTCATCCACCACTGTACCACATCCCATTCAGTGTCGGCCTTGTCCACGGCGCCGAATCTGCTTCGCCGGTACTCTTGTCAACTGCAGCGCATCTGCAGCGGCTCCTTCGTACTCCCCACCAGAGATGCTTCGTCCACACCTTCCTCAACCCTACCGGAACTGCATCGCCGACACCATCCTCAACCCTACCGGAGTAGCTTCTCCTATACCATTCTCAACCCTACCGGGGCCACTTTGCCAACATACAAGTCCACGGCCTCAGATCCGCTTCGTTGCACCCTCGTCCAACCTACCGGAGCAGCTTCTGACGCCCCGTCCACGGCCGTAGATCCGCATCGTCGACACCATCCTGAACCCAACCACCGGAGCAGCTTCACCGACGCCCTCGTCCACGACCTCAGATCTGCTTCGCCCACACCGTAGTCCACCCTACCGGAGCTGCTCCACAAACACCCTACTCGACAGTTCTAGATCTACTTACCGGACACCGACAGCCAGCGCAGCGTCATCACCCTTGACATTTCTAACATGATTCCCACCGTCTGGCAAGATACCAAGCACCTGCCACGGCCTAGGTACTTGTCACCTTTAAACTCGTCCAGCATCACCTGCCCAATGTACTTCAAATATACTAACAGGTCGCTGTTACATGTTATGCAGCTGGCAAAAACTACAAGGATGATGTTTCTTCTGGATCTAACAGCTTGGCCAACCAAGATCCTGGACTGAGGCATTGCTATGATCTTGTAAGTGCGTCTCTCTCTCTTGTATAGTTGTGTGCCTGCCAGCATGCTTTGCTAGGATTTTCGACCAGTAATCTGATGTCTACTACGCAGCTTTATTCTTGTAGACTCATGTTGGGCCTCCAAGCGCAGAGTTTTGTAGGATAGTAGCAATTTTCCCTCAAGTGGATGACCTAAGGTTTATCAATCCGTGGGAGGCGTAGGATGAAGATGGTCTCTCTCAAACAACCCTGCAACCAAATACAAGAAATCTCTTGTGTCCCCAACACACCCAATACAATGGCAAATTGTATAGGTGCACTAGTTCGGCGAAGAGATGATGATAAAAGTGTAATATGGATGGTAGAAATATATTTTTATAATCTTAATAAATAAAAACAGCAAGGTAGCAAGTGATAAAACGGAGCACAAACGGTATTGCAATGCTTGAAAACAAGGCCTAGGATCCATACTTTCGCTAGTGCAATCTCTCAACAATGCTAATCTAATTGGATCATATAACCATCCCTCAACATGTGATGAAGAATCACTCCAAAGTTCCTATCTAGCGGAGAACATAAGAATAAATTGTTTGTAGGGTACGAAACCACCTCAAAGCTATTCTTTCCGATCGATCTATCCAAGAGTTCGTACTAAAATAACACAAAAGCAAATTCCGATTCGTAATGCTCAATCCAACACAAAAAACCTCAAAGAGTGCCCCAAGATTTCTACCAGAGAAACAAAGACAAGAACGTGCATCAACCCCTATGCATAGATTACCCCAATGTCACCTCGGGAATCCGCGAGTTGAGTGCCAAAACATATATCAAGTGAATCAATATAATACCCCATTGTCACCACGGGTATTCGTATGCAAGACATATATCAAGTGCTCTCAAATCCATAAAAGTATTCAATCCGATAAAATGAAATCTCAAAGGGAAAACTCAATTCATCACAACAAGATAGAGATGGGAAAACACCATATGATCCGACTATATTAACAAAGCCCGCGATACATCAAGATCATGACATCTCAAGAACACAAGAGAGAGAGAGAGATTAAACACATAGCTACTGGTACAAACCCTCAGCCCCGAGGGTGGACTACTCCCTCCTCATCATGGTGGTCGCCCGGAAGATGAAGATGGCCACCGGTGATGATCTACCCCTCCGGCAGGGTGCCGGAACGGGGTCTAGATTGGATCTCGTGGATACAGAGGCCTTGCGGCGGCGGAACTTCTGATCTAGGGTCTCCCCGAGGGTTTTTGGAATATTTGATGATTTATAGGGCAAAGAGGGGGTGCGGGAGGCCACCGAAGTGGGCACAACCCACCTGGGCGTGCCTAGGCCCCCAGGCGCGCCCTGGTGGGTTGTGCCCCCCTCGGGGCACCCCCCAGGTGCTTCTTTGGCCCACTGGATGTCTTCTGGTCCATAAAAAATCCACAAAAAGTTTCGCGGTGTTTGGACTCCGTTTGATATTGATTTCCTGCGATGTAAAAGACAAGCAAAAACAGCAACTAGCACTAGGCTCTGGGTCAATAGGTTAGTCCCAAAAAAATGATATAAAGTTGCTATAAAATGATTGAAAAACATCCAAGAATGATAATATAACAGCATGAATACTTCATAAATTATAGATACGTTGGAGACGTATCAGCATCCCCAAGCTTAATTCCTACTCGTCCTCGAGTAGGTAAATGATAAAAGAAATAATTTATGAAGTGTGAATGCTAGCAAAGTGCACAAGTTTGATCAATGACAATTTCAATCACTTTTCCTAGCATCATAACAGCAATTCTTTCTTATAAAACTTCTCATGTTAAAGTAGCAACCAATTCACATGTTAAGGTTCAAACAATGAATTCTCTTGAAACGCAACAACCTATGTTCTCAGTCACCAAACAATTGCAATTCAACTTATTCAACAGAGTCTAAGTAAGAGCTCCACATACTCAACCATCATATAGTCTTCTATGATTGTTAACACTCACCGCATACACATGAGCAAAACGTTTCAACCGGACACATAGAAAGATAGGGGCTTATAATTTCGCCTCCCAACGTATTCACCTCAAGGGTGATGTCAACAATAATAACTCATGCCACCCATATCCAGCTGGACATATGTGCCTAGATCTTTCCTCACCACATGATGCTTGCCAAAGGAGAAAAATAAAAAGGAATTGAGAGAAAAACTTTGACTCTTGCATAAAAGTAAATACATAAAAGTAAATGATAGGCCCTTCACAGAGGGAAGCAGAGGTTGCCATGCGCTTATTTGTTTGTATGCTCAACCCCTTAGTGCAAAAGAACGTCATGTTATATTGCCCCTTGTGATGGCAACCTTTATTATGTAGTCTGTCGCTTTTATTTCTTTACCATCACAAGTTCGTACAACGCTCAATTTTCTCTTACACTAAATGATCTTACACTTTTAGAAGCAATTTTTATTGCCTTATTGCACCGATGACAACTTACTTGAAGGATCTTATTCAATCCATATGTAGGTATGGTGGACTCTTGAAAATAATATTTGGGTTTAAGGGTTTTCGGATGCACAAGTAGTATCTCTACTTAGTGCGGAATTTTTGGCTAGCAAAGATGGGGGGCAAGCACCACATGTTGAAGGATCTATGACAATATAACTTCTATGTGAATACGAACAAACATAAATCATTACGTTGTCTTCCTTGTCCAACGTCAACAATTTTGGCATATAATATTTTGATGGGGGCTCACAATCACAAAAGATTTCCAAGATAGTGTATTTGCATGTGAAAGTTCTCTTCCTTCTACTAATCATTCATGAATTGCTTGTATGACCAATATTGTGATTGTCAAGCCTCAAAAGATTTCACTTTCTAAACCCAATGTGAAGATACCACTAGGCATGATATGAACATATAATTTCAACTTCATGATATTCAATTCATTCAACAATTTATTCATAGGATATAAGTGAAGCACAAGAGTAAATGACAAGCTACTCCAAAAAGATATAAGTGAAGATCAAGCGAGTAGTTAAGTAAATAGGTAGCTAATTGAGGACTCTCTCTTATTTAAAAAACTTTCAGATCTAAGTATTTTATTAAAACAGCAAGTAAAACAAAACAAAATGGCATTCCAAGAACAGTACAACTCATGTGAAGAAGCAAAAACTTAGGCTCAACCGATACTAACCGATAATTGTTGATGAAGAAAGGTGGGATGCCTACCGGGGCATCCCCAAGCTTAGATGCTTGAGACTTCTTGAAATATTATCTTGGGATGCCTTGGGCATACCCAAGCTTGAGCTTTTGTGTCTCCTTAATTCCTTTTATATCACGGTTTCCCTAAATCTTAAAAACTTCATCCACACAAAACTCAACAAGAACTCGTGAGATAAGTTAGTATAAACCAATGCAAAAACCTTATCATTCTCTACTGTAGCAAATCACTAAAATTATTATTCAACATTGCATACTAAATACCTCTGCATATTTAATACTCCTATCCTCAAATAGAGTCATTAAACAAGCAAACATATGCAAACAATGCAAACATAACAGCAATCTGCCAAAACAGCATAGTCTGTAAAGAATGCAACAGTATCAATACTTCTTAAACTCCAAAAATTATGAAAATTTACCACATTGTAGAAAATTTATCAGAGCTTATTTTTAAAAAAGTTTCAACATTTTATCACATTCTGAATTTTCTGGATAATTATTGCAACAGCGATAAACTTTCTGTTCTGAAACAGCAACTCATATATTTGCAAAATAAGCATGGTGATGGCTATCCTTGCCACTTTTATTGAAATAAAAGATGCAAAACATTATTATAACTAACAGCAAGAAAATCCTAATAAAATAAAATGACTCTCCAAGCAAAACTCATATCATGTGACGAATGAAAATATAGCTCCAAGTGAGGTTACCGATAATGTTGGAGACGAAAGAGGGGATGCCTTCCGGGGCATCCCCAAACTTAGTTGCTTGGATATTCCTTGAATATTACCTTGGGGTGCCTTGGGAATTCCCAATATTAGGGTCTTGTCACTCCTTATTCTCCTCATATCGACATCTCACCCAAAACTTGAAAACTTCAATCACACAACACTTAACGAAACTTCGTGAGATAGGTTAGTATGATAAAGAGCAAACCATTTCACTTTGGTACTGTAAAAGACAAGATTCATAATTGTTTCCACAAAATTACTACTGTATCATATCATTTCCACAATTTATATTGAGCAATATAAGCCATAGAAACTAGAAAACAAGCAAACTATGCATTGAAAACAGAATCTGTCAAAAACAGAACAGTACGTAAAGATCTGAATTAAGGTCATACTTATGTAAATTAAAAAATTCTGAAAAATTAGGACAACGTAAAAAATTTGTAGACACATCAACTGTAAAAATTTAGAGTTTTTGGACGCTCCAGTGAATTAAAACAATTCTATTACTAGGCGCAAAAGTTTCTGTTTTTGCACAGAATCAAGTCAACTATCATCCACACTATCCCAAAGGCTTTACTTGGTACTTTATTGAAATAAAAGTTATAAAACATGATTACTACAGTATACTAATCATGTGAACACACAAAAACAGTAGGGGTAAATGTTGGGTTGTCTCCCAACACGCGCTTTTCTTTAATGCCTTTTAGCTAGGCATGATGATTTCAATGATGCTCGCATAAAAGATAGGAATTGAAACACAAAGAGAGCATCATGAATCATAAGTTCCTCTCTCATAATAATTTTCAGTAGCATCATGAATAGATTCATCAATATAACCATCACATAAAGCATTCTTTTCATGATCCACAAGCATAGAAATTTTATTACTCTCCACATAAGAAAATTTCTTCTCATTCACAATGGTGGGAGTATCATATGAAACTCGAATACTATAAATTGTTTCCACATTAAAAGAGTAATGTTCAGGAAAAGGGTAGTCATAACTATGACAAGTTTTATAAACATAATCATCACTACTTTTTAGAACATAAGTATCATCACAATAATCATCATAAGTAGCAACTTTATTCTCATCATAGATAGGAGGCATGCAACCATCATAGCAAATTTGATCATTCAAAGTAGGGGGGCTAAAAAGATCATCTTCATTAAGCATAGCATCCCCAACCTTGGGACAAACATTAATTGCAGCAAATAAATTCTCAAACATGTCATTCTCATCAAACATAGCATCCCCAAGCTTGTGGCTTGGCATATCATAAGCATAATCACTCTCATCATTAATCGTATAAATAGCACCAACGGTATAACAATTGCTATCATCATAATTTCCCAAGTTGGTGCCAAAAAGATTTCCAAGATTATAAGAAGTATCATTATCTCCCCAATCATAATCATCACAACAAGCAATAGGCATAATAAAATCATCATCAAGTGCATCATCTTCCACAATTATTTTTGATTCATTTTCATGAGGCACAACAATAATAGGAGCAACATTATTTGGGAGAGATGCCTTTTTACCTCTATTCTTTCTTCTTTTCTTCTTCTTCACCACATCATGTGTGGGTTTAATTAATTTTTTCAAGCTTCTTGTTGAAGAGATTGATTGGATAGGAAGGTCCTCCTCGTTACCTGATTCATCATAATAAACACTAGGAGGGTATTGGGAAATATTTTCCCTTTCATTAGTACTCTCTTCATATTCTATTTGTTTTCTTGTCTTTAGATAGTTGGCAATATAAGGATTCTCAATGCAATTTACCGCACAAATCATATAAATTTCCTCTAGATCAAAATCAAGAAATCTCTCGAGATTAAATTTTGGAATACCCTTAGTTATACGTTTCATTTCTTCATACCCCAAAAGAAGACTAAGCTCATTATGAGGCTCAAGGGTAATCAAGTTCACAAGGATGGCAAAAAAAATTAAACCTTTCAGCACAATCATCTAGCCTCTCTTGCAATTTTTTCGTTCCTAAATATTTATGCCTCTTACAAAATCTATCTTCCCTTTTTGGTGTGCAATTGCACTCCCAATTCACTCCGCAAAAATTGACATTCTTATAGGAGACATTTTTCTCATGACTAGTGCAATAATCATTAGCATTTTGGATATTCAAGGAATTCATACTAACAACATTGCAATCATGCTCATCATTCAAATATTTTGTGCCAAACATTTTATTGACTTCTTCTTCTAACAATTGAGCACAATTTTCCGATCCATCATTTTCAAGAAAGATATTATAAAGATGATCAATAATATGATGCAACCTCAATTCCATTTTTTATGTAGTTTTCTTTTATAAACCAAACTAGTGATAAAACTGAAAGTGCGTTATATCGACTAGAGGGGGGTGAATAGGCAATTTTTACAAATTCGTCACTGAGGAATTTCAAGGTGAGGAAATTCCTAAGCAACGAGCTACTTAGGAGCGGAATAAGTACTCAGATGCAAACATAACATGGCATAAGCACAGTCATCATGATGAAATGAAATAGGCACAGAGTACAGGTAGCATGAAACACAGGATAAGCAGGCTGAAGACTAAGTGACTGAAGAATTGAGATTGAGGAAATTTAGAAAGTCTTCAGTCAAAGTCTTCAAACAGTAACAATCAAGTTCATCAACACATGAATGAGGAAATGAAATGGTTGAGGAAATAGAACCAGTAGCTTGGTGAAGACGATGATTTGGTAGACCAGTTCCAACTGCTGTGACAGTTGTACGTCTGGTTGGAGCGGCTAGTATTTAAACCTGAGGACACACAGTCCCGGACACACAGTCCTCACCGTATCCTCCTTGAGCTAAGGTCACACAGACCTCGCCCAATCACTCGTGGTAAGTCTTCACAGGTGACTTCCAAACCTTCACAGACTCGGTCACTCGGCGATCCACAATTCCTCTTGGATGCTCTAGACCATGATGCCTAACCGTCTGGAGGATGCACAGTCCTCAAAGGTAACAAGCGTCGATTCCACACAGGAACAATCTCTTCAGTGATGCTCAATCACTTTGGGTTTGTAGGTGTTTGGGTTTTTGGGTTTTTCCTCACTTGATGATTTTCGCTCAAAGTCCTCGGAGGATTGGATGCTCTCAATGACAAGTGTAAGTTTCTCTCGGAGCAGCCCACCAGCTAGTGGTTGTAGGGGGCGGCTATTTATAGCCTAGGGAGCAGCCCAACATGATAAGACATAAATGCCCTTCAATGATATGACCGTTAGGTGGGTAGGATATTTGGACAGCTGGCGCGTAGCATAGCAACGGTCGGAAATTTGAGCTCTCAAATTCCTCAGGGCTATCATGATCCTCACTTGTAGGCAATCCACACTGGCGAATTCCTAACTCCTCAGTCAGAACAAATTCCTCAGAGAACAGAAGAACTTCGTCTCTGTCACTGAAGAAATTGACTGAACTGTATGAGATTTCCAATGGCTTCACTCGAAAGGATTGGGTAGGTGTAGGATTTTGAGATGAGCATCACTTGGAAACTTTTCCTTAGATTTACCTCGACCCCCTTTAACAGTACGGTGTTTCCTATGACTCAAGAAGAAGAAAATGAAACTACGAAAACAAAAGTCTTCACGCTTCATAATCCTCGCATGAATATCAAGTCTTCAAGGTCACACCAATTTCTTCACTTTCAAAGTCTTCAAGAAAACCAAAATCTTCAACTAAAGACATTCATTTTTAGGGGTCGACTTTCATCGTAAATATCAAACTCCTCATAGACTTATAGAACCTGTGTGCACTCATAAACACATTAGTCCCTTAACCTATAAGTCTTCAATGCACCAAAATCACTAAGGGGCACTAGATGCACTTACAATCTCCCCCTTTTTGGGGATTGATGACAATATAGGTTAAGTTTTCAACGGGGATAAACATATGAAGTGTAAATACTGATAATGAGGAATTTGATTGCAAGATATAGAAGAACTCCCCCTGAAGATGTGCATATTTGAGGAATTTGCTTTGAATAGCAAATGCACATTGTAGAGTAATATCATGGAGATCTCCTCCTATATCTTGTAATTCATACACACATTTAACATATGATATGAAGAATTTGAAATGCATGATGAAATATGGTGTCTGACGAAATTCAACATGTGTGCATTAAGGTACTTGAGGAAATAAGCATGCAGAAAGCAGTTCAAAAGTATCAGACCACCATAGGACTTAAGTTTACAACTCATCAGAGCAAACACCTCAGAAAAGCAAGAGTTGTAACTTAATAGAAATATAGCCCATATATAAGACCCGCTTGAAGACTAACTCAAATTTCTCCCCCTTTGTCATCGAATGACCAAAAGAGACGAAAAATGAGGACTAACGCCCCTGAAGAATATCATCATGATGTCGATGGAGGAGCGCCAGCGTTGTTGGGGTAGTCCGTTGAGGTAGGCCCTGCCGCGGTGTCGTTCAAGTCTTTAGCTTCATCCGTCTCGCGCAATGAAGAATACGAACTGGCAACAAGCCGAGAAACTTTGACCTTCTTGAATTTCTTCGATGGTGGCTGAGACCAGTCTAAGTCCTGTTGGAAGCCCATCTCCTTGAGATCTTCAGCACTATAAAGATTTGACAGAATAGCCCAAGTGCGGTCAAAGACTTCATGCAAGTAGTAGTGATTCTTCTTCACAGTATTTTGAGTGACTGTCATGTTCTGAAGAATTACACCAAACTGACGCTTGACCCACTTGTGATTTCGATCAACTTTCTGATGAAGACTAAGGAGAAGTTCACGATCAGTCATCACACGCGGAGCTGTGGCTTGAGGATTTTGTTCTGAAGCTTTGGCGGCAGAATCTTGTGTTGCAGAGTCATCATTGGTGGAATATGAAGTAGCTTTGCGAAACTGTCCATCCAATGGACGAGTGCCTTCATCTATAACAGCAGCCTTGCCCTTCTCATCAGCTGAGGAAATAGTCCATTTGAGGACTTCAATAGGGGGCAAATAGCTGAGATGATTTTGAAAGTCAGCCTTATAATGAATTGAAGACCTTGATCTGATGAACTTCATGATCCAGGGAGCATAAGGCTTCAACTCAAAAGGTGACAGAGCAGCATTGGCGAAAGTCCTCATGAAGAAATCATGGTAGTTGATAGGAATACCATGAATGATATTGAACAGCAGATTCTTCATAATGCCAACAACCTCTTCGTCATCAGAGTTGTGGCCCTTGATTGGACTGAGGGTTTTGGTCAATATGCGATAAACTGTCCTTGGCACATAGAGCAATTCCTTGACAAGGAATTTGGTCCTTGGAGCTTGGCCTGGCTTCAAAGGCTTCATCAGCACTTGCATCAGATGATCGGATAGTTCAGGTTCAACATAGAGGAGCCTTGCACCTTCAGTGGGAGGACTGACTGGGACGGCATGATGCAATTCAGAGGTTGGTGCTTTGAAATGAGTATTATCGGTCATCCAGTCCAATACCCATGAATTGACATCATCAACATTTCCAGTAATATGCAGCGTGGCGAAGAATTGAAGAATGAGTTCTTCATTCCAATCGCAGATGTCGGTGCAGAAGTTGAGTAACCCAGCGTCATGAAGAACACTGAGGACAGGGGTGAAGCACAGCAGCGATTCCATATCCACATGAGGAATTTGCTCATGGTCAAAGATCTTGTCCTTATCAAACAACAGTGAGGAATAGAAGTTCATCTGGCTAGCAGTCCAGAAGTGCTTGCGATGAAGTCGAGCAAAGTCATAGGGATTGTAGTCAGTGAAGAATATGTGCTCATTGAAGAAATCTACAGCATTGAACTTCTGCTTCTTGGAGTGAGGGTTCTGCGGCTTGGGCTGAAGATTAATAGTTGAAGTCTTCACAGCCTCTTGAGGTATAGCCACTGGAGCCACAGGCTGAGGAATTTCAGGAGCAAAGGCATCAACAGCAGCCTTGGCCTCCATTTCTTCAGAAACATGTACATCAGCACTAGTGGCTGGAACTTCTTCAGGAATAGAATGAAGTGAAGCTTGACGTTCTTCAGAGCCCGTGTGAACTTCTTCAGTTTGAGCAGGGGACTGAGGAATTTGTTGCAGTGGAGTCGTCAGTGGTGAATTGGGGTGATGACTTTCCCAGTAGCCATCATTCAGAATTGGTGTAGCACACCCAATGTCCACATCTTCATCTTCATCATCAATTTCCTCAACGCCTGCCTCTTCAGTTGTGAACTGAGGCATGGGCGATGATACCAGCGGAGTTGAAGTGATATGGTCCACTTCAATTTCTTCATCTAACAGCTCTGTCGAAGCAGCAGAAGGATCTTCTTCATCAAATTCACTTGGAATTGCATATTCCTCACCAAAGGGAATAATCTCCTTTGATGGCATGCTTGATATTGGAACAGCATCTATAGGATTTGTATAAGAGCTCGTCAAAGTCTTCACTTTCTTTGGAGCTGAAGACTCCGAGGAGGCAGATGCTTTCCTTTTCTTCACAGCTGCTCGCTCCGCAGCCTTGGTTTTCTTTGCTTCTGTTGCAGAAGGAAGGTTGATGCTTGTCATCGGTGCAGGAGGAGCAGAGGAAATTGGTTGAAATCCTTCAGGCACTACTGATGCAGTTGCCCTAGCATTTTCTTCAGAGACTGGAATTTCTTCATCAGCCCTGGTGCTTTCATTTTCTTCAACAGTCTGATTTTCATCAGCTGTGCTTGCACGTTCTTCAGTAGGCTAAGCAGATGTTTTAGTCGGAGGAAATTTGGGTTGCAATGAAGCTGCAACATTTGGAGTGAATCCCTTTGCCATTCTGACGAATCTGACTTTGGCACCTAGCCAATCTGCACGATAAGCGTCAAATTCATCACTGAGTGCTTTGATCTCAGCCTGCATATTCACAAGTTCTTTAGGAGACATATTCACAACATGCTTCTTCAGAAAGCGCTCCTTCTTGTATTGAGCTTTCTTGACTTGCCTGGCCTTCTCAAATTTCCATTTTTCTTCGGCTATGAAGGCCGTCAACATGTGGCTCTGGCCAGGAGTGAGGTTCAATTTAGGCAAAGGAGTATTTGGATCCTTGTGCCATAGATCGATGAAATCAAGGATCCTTTTAGGATCCAGCATGAGTGGCACAGCACTGCCTTTGGCACTAGCGGCCCTTTGTTGTCGATCTCTGATGATCTCAGCTAATTCTTCATCATCAGCTTCGTCTTCGCTTGACGGAACCTGAAAGGTGACCTGCTTCTTGTGAGGACTTGGCCTTGTGCCTCGTCCAGCAGTGGCCTTTTTCTTCAGCAAGGTCAGAGCTGTTGAAGACTAAGGTGGAGCTGAGGAACTTGCAGAGGTTCCTGAAGCAATTGAGATTCCAGTAGTCCCTTGGCACGTGGCAAGATGCACAAGTGCTGAGGACTTTGCAGGAGCAGCTGAGGATTTTGCAACTGAGGGAGTTGGAGCTGCTTTTGAAGAAGTTGCTTGAGGATCAGGCCATGAGGGCTTTGAAGAGCTTGGCCTTGAGGGCATTGCAGCTAAGAATCTTGTCTTGACAGTTGGTTTCTTTGTCATAGCCTTCTTAGGCTTGCTAGCAGAGGTCTCAGCAGCGGCAGTAGCAGAATCTTCGTTGAATTTCTTCACTGCCTCTTTAGCCATTTTGGCCAGCTTGGCTTGACGCTTAGCCCACTCCTGAGGAAATTCCTCACCTCTTCTGATGCTTGTGGGATCAGCTTCTTGTCCTGGAGCCAATGGAGGTCTTGGACATGGAGGGTTAACAGCGAATCTCTTCATGTACTTTGGAGTCACATATCGATACTCCCTCCATTCTCTTGCCCATCTCCTCTCAATCTTTTGAATGCGCACTTTGCGCTGATTTTTGTTCTCCTTGCCATGAGTTGCTTCATCAGGAGTACAATATTCATCATAGATGTCTTCAGGGATCTCAAAAGCAGTATTTGTCTCTGGCCTCTTTCCTCCCTTCTGAGGTCTCTTCCCGTCAGCCATTTTCTTCACTTGAGGATTTTGAACAATGGATGTTTCTGAGGAAGTGTGCAACTTATCTTCGAGAAATGCTGCAAATGAGTTAAGTTGATGAGAACCTAGTGATTCAGCAGCAGACATGTGTACCTATGAATAGAATATAGGTGCGAAGAATTTGGAGAGGTCATATGCGTTCTCAGAAGTTTTTCAAAAGTATCAAGCTTGAGGAATTTGACCAGGGGTGTCTTGAGGAATTTCACTAAGCGTTCTTTGACTTAGGTTCCAGAGTTGTATAGATTGAAAATCCACACAATTGAGGAATCTTGAAGAAAAATGTTGCTTAGAGAAACAGATCAAGAACAGAAGCAAGTTGGTGTTTAAGAACATGAAAGTTGAAGAATAAACACCTTTTGAAGAATTTGTGGAAATCATCAGAATCAACGAGGGCAGTAAAAATAGATTTTATTTACCCTAGACGAAGAACACGACGAACTAAGAGTAGCAGTGGAGAAGCTCATCCATTCAGATCTTCCACGCCCTAACTTGGCGATGGAAAACAGCTACGACGGCGGCGGAGTGAAGATTTCCGTGGCCGGCATGAGTACGACGGCGACGAGGTCGAGGCAGTGAAGCTCTTCCTCACCGGCGACGATGGAGTGTAGCAGCGGCGCTAGGTCTGAGAGCCCGAGGGAGGGGAGTAAGATCGAGCGGGGTAAATGAGATCTGAGGAGGGCGAGGGGTATTTATAGCCGAGGTGAAAAACCGCTCGTCCGAAGAAAATGGACAAACGTGCCCCTGACCCTTCTCATTCTAACGACATGTGTCACCCACGTACTGTGAAGTGGAGATCGTGTTAGATCGTGGGTGAATAGATAAATCTTATCGAGGGATATGGAACGGTTTGAGCGGCAAAAGCTGAAAATTCAGATAAGAATATTTTAATGTTTCGTTCGCAAATTCTTCAGCTGTCAAGGACACAGTGAAGACTTTGAACGGGTTTCAAATAGAACGCACATGAAGAATTTGTGAACAGACTGGGTTGAGTTTAGCATAGAGGGGGAACGGGTCCGATCACATTCACTTAGAAGAAAATCAACTTGAAGAATTAGCAATAAGTGAATGCTGTTGAGGACATGAAAAACTCAATTATATATATATAGTCAATGAAGAACACAGTCGGAAAGAGTGAAGACTTTGCAAAGTTGAAGAATTTGAAAATTTGAAGAATTTGGAAAATGAAGAAAAACTCAATTTTGAAGATTTTCAACTTTTTGTGGTGGCGTGACCCACTGTGTAAAAATGGTGATTTCAGACGCCGCGTACAATTGTCGTAGGGCTCTGAAAATCAAATTCTTCGTTAATTTCTTCACACTTAGAGGGTTAGTCTTCATTGATTGAAGAAAAACATTTCTTCGTGTGTTGCACATCTAAGTCATCAATTTTGCATAAGTGTTAGGATGTGTGTCCTTTTCAAAGAACATTCGAAGATTCTAAGATATTTAGCTCACACCACAACTTGCTAAATCTCTTCTCATCCAAGGGCTTTGTGAAGATATCGGCTAGCTGTTCTTCAGTCTTCACGTGCTCGATTGAGTTGTCGCCCTTCAACACATGATCACGAAGAAAGTGATGACGAATCTGGATGTGCTTTGTCTTTGAGTGCTGAACTGGGTTATGAGCAATTTTGATGGTACTCTCGTTGTCGCAGTAGAGTGGCACATTCTTCATGTTGATGCCATAGCCCTTGAGGGTTTGCTTCATCCACAGCAATTGAGCACAGCAAGAACCAGCAGCAATATACTCAGCTTCAGCAGTAGAGAGTGATACACAGTTCTGCTTCTTCGAGGACCAACATACTAAGGATCGTCCGAGGAAATGGCATGTGCCTGATGTTGACTTGCGGTCCACACGATCACCAGCATAGTCAGAGTCAGAATATCCAATGAGATCAAAAGCCGAGCCCTTGGGATACCATAATCCAAGTGTTGGTGTGTGAGCTAGATATCGAAGAATATGCTTCACAGCCTTATGGTGTGATTCCTTCAGTGTAGCTTGAAAACGGGCACACATGCAAACACTAAGCATAATATCTAGCCTAGATGCACATAGATACAGTAAAGAGCCAATCACGGAGCAGTATACCTTTTGATCGAAGTATATACCATTTTCATCAGTGCACAGGTGGCCATTTGTGGGCATAGGGATTTTGACGCCTTTGCATTCTTGCATACCAAATTTCCTCAGAACGTCCTTGAGGTATTTCTCTTGAGAAATGAAGATGCCATTGCGTTGTTGACGAATTTGAAGACCTAAGAAGAATTTCAATTCTCCCATCATAGACATTTGATATTCCTCACTCATCATATAAGCAAATTCGTCACTGTAATGTTGGTTAGTACAGCCAAAGATAATATCATCAACATATATTTGGCACACGAATAATTCATCATCATATGTTTTGGTGAAAAGAGTTGGGTCGAGTGAACCGGGTTTGAAGCCTTTCTTCATGAAGAATTCCTTTAGAGTATCATACCACGCCCGAGGGGCCTGCTTGAGGCCATAGAGGGCCTTATTGAGTCTAAAGACTTGATCAGGATGCTTAGGATCTTCAAAACCTGGGGGTTGAGCAACATATACTTCTTCCTCAAGCTTACCATTGAGGAATGCACTTTTCACATCCATTTGATATAAAATGATATTATGATGGTTAGCATAGGCAAGCAATATGCGAATAGCCTCAAGTCTAGCAACAAGTGCAAAAGTTTCATCGAAATCAATTCCTTCAACCTGTGTGTAGCCTTGAGCTACAAGACGAGCCTTGTTCCTCACCACTAGGCCATTTTCATCTTGTTTGTTGCGGTAGATCCATTTGGTGCCGATGATATTGTGCTTGCGTGGGTCTGGTCGCTTGACAAGCTCCCACACATTGTTCAGCTCGAATTGATGTAATTCCTCTTGCATCGCTTGAATCCATTCAGGCTCCAGAAATTCCTCATCAACTTTGGTGGGCTCTGTGATATAGACGAAAGTAAAATGCCCACAAAAGTTAGACAAATGTGAAGCTTTTGAGCGAGTAAGAGGACCTGGTGCGTTGATGTCGTTGATGATTCTCTCAATCTGTACTTCATTTGCAACGCGAGGATGAGCAGGTTGGCGACTTTGATTTGGCTCAGCATTTTCTTCAGAGCCATTTTCTTCAGATGCACCAGCATGATTTTCTTCATGATCTGGAATGACTTCTTCAGCAGATTCTTCAGTAGGTATGACATCCTCAGTAGCCTTTAGCTTGATGGATTCCTCAGGAGTCATTTCATCTAGCACAGGAGGTAGGTGCTCTCTTTGTGAGCCATTAGTTTCATCGAACCGCACATCTACAGTTTCAACAACCTTGTTGTGATAGGTGTTGAAGACCCTGTAGGTGTGCGAGTCCTTTCTGTAACCAAGCATAAAACCTTCATGTGCTTTCGGTGCAAATTTAGAAATGTGATGGGGATCTCTAATCCAACATTTAGCACCGAAGACTTTGGAATAACTCACATTGGGTTTCTTGTCAGTGAGGAGTTCATATGAGGTCTTCTTGAAGAATTTGTGAAGATATACCCTGTTGATAATGTGGCATGCAGTATCAATTGCCTCAGGCCAGAAGCGACGAGCTGTCTTGTATTCATCAAGCATGGTGCGAGCCATCTCAACAAGTGTCCTATTCTTGCGCTCCACAACGCCATTCTGCTGAGGAGTGTATGGGGCAGATAGCTCATGAGTAATACCAAGTCCATCGAGATAGTCATCAAGACCAGTATTCTTGAACTCGGTCCCATTGTCACTACGTATATGCTTGATCTTCACACCGAAATTCGTTGAAGCCCTTGAGGAAAATCGTCTGAAGACTTCCTGCACTTCAGTTTTGTAAGTAATGACATGCACCCATGTGTAACGAGAATAATCATCAACAATGACAAAGCCATATAGAGATGCTGCATTTGTTAGTGTGGCATAATGAGTAGGGCCAAAGAGATCCATATGAAGCAATTCAAAAGGATGAGAGGTGGTCATGATAGTCTTCGAGGGGTGCTTGGCTCTGGTCATCTTTCCAGCCTCACAAGCCCCACAAAGATGATCTTTGAGGAATTTAACACCCTCAATGCCAATGACGTGCTTCTTCTTCATGAGCGTGTGTAAGTTCCTCATGCCAGCATGACCTAGTCGTCGATGCCATAGCCAGCCTTCTGAAGCTTTTGCAAGTAGACAAGTGGCAGGCTGTGGTCCTGCAGAGAAATCAACAATATACAAGTCTCCTCTCCTAAAGCCTTCGAAGACTTTGGAATTGTCAGATTCCATGAGCACTAAGCAGCGATATTTGCCAAAGACAACAACCATATCAAGATCACAAAGCATTGAGACAGACATGGGGTTGAATCCGAGGGACTCGACAAGCATGACTTTGTCCATGTGTCGATCCTTTGAGATTGCAACCCTACCTAGACCCAATACCTTGCTTTTGCCTTTGTCTGCGTAGGTGATATGCTTCAAATGTGATGGAGATAACGGAGTGTTCATCAGTAAGCTCTTGTCACCGGTCATGTGATTAGTACATCCACTGTCGAGGACCCACTCAGTAGCTTTGGGTAAATCATCCTGCAGATGAATTAGTGCATCTTACGAACACATATCTTCAGAGTGAAGAATATGACATCAATATCATCAGACAGAATTTCATCAATTAAAGCAACATATGTATATGTAGCAGTATGAGGACGTGAGAAATGAATGAATCATTTCTTCATGATTAGCTTGCATCCTTTCAAGCATTTCAGGTCTCCGAAAAATTCTTCAGACGATTTAGTTCGTCTGGAGACCTGACCCTGCATAAGAGGTTAGTTCTTTTTCTTCACCACCCACATCTGGAGGGGTGGCAAAGAGTTCATCATTCTGCGAGCTCCATAAGAGAAAGGTGGCATTGAAGCCAAAGCGCTTCGTTTCACGGGAGAGGGATTAGTATAGGCATATGAGTAAGCAGAGAAATTCTTCGAGGACTTATGAACATAATGATTTGAAGAATAATGCACATAATCAGAACTCTTAGATTTTCCCTGCGAAACAGAAGCGTTAGCATGATGATGATCATATGAGGACTTGAATCCATATGAAGACTTCGGTCCATATGAAGAATTTGATCTGGGGTTCTTATTCTTCACAGGTGGTGTCATGAGGACATTCACCTGAAGACTTTCAAGGCACCTTTTGGGAACCCAGATTTTCTTCATAGGGGGACCATTCCTACAGTTAGTTCCAACATATCTAGCAAATACTTCACCATTCTGATTTTTGAACAGTTTATAGTTGGAGTCAAATGACTCATCAGATGAATGTGAGGATTCACAAGTAAAGCTAGATAAAGTGGATGGATCTACGGGAGGTCCCTTCGCAGCAACCCATGAGGTTTTGGGATACTGCTCAGGTTTCCAGTAGGTTCCATCAGCATTGAGTTTCCTCTCAAAGGCAATACCCTCTTTCCGGTTCCTGTTCAAGATCTGCTTTTTGAGCACATCACAAAGAGTCTGATGCCCTTTGAGGCTTTTGTACATGCCTGTCACATACAATTCCTTCAACCCTGCATTTTCGTTAGTGATACTAGCAGTATCCTCAGATGAGGAATTTGTGACCACAGAGATAGTTGAAGAATTTGCAGCAATAGAAGCATTTGAACTTTCTGGTGAAGAATTAGCAGTTTCATGTTCAATGCATTTCAAGCATGGTGGAATAAATTCTTCCTGAGCGGAACTGATCTGTTGAGCAAGCAATGAATCATTTTCCTTCTGAAGATCTTCATGACTCACCCTTAGCTTCTCAAGATCTTGCTTTCTTTGAAGAAATTCATAAGAAAGCTTCTCATGATCGGCTAAGAGAGTTTCATGATGACTTTGAAGGTAGTCAAACTTAGACTGTAGTTGTTGAAGATTATCAGTCAATGTTTGAGTTCGATCCATTTCCTCACCTAACAGGTCATCGCTTTTGTCTAGCATATTTTGAACCTTTTCCAAAGCCTTTTGTTGTTTAACAGCAATATTAGCAAGTTTGGAATAGTTGGGTTTGAGGTTATCATCAGATTCATCCTCACTTGATTCAGAGGAGGGATATTTGAATACCTTGGCACCTTTTGCCATGAAGCAATAGGTGGGAGCATAGTCATCGTTGCCGTCATCAGCAGTGTTGGGGAAGCCATTTTCCTCAGTGTTGAAGATGGACTTGCTGATGTAAGCAGTAGCGAGGGCTAGGCTCGCCACACCAGAGTCTGACTCCTCAGATGCCTCCTCTTCCTCATGTTCCTCAGATTCAGCTTGAGAGTCCATTTCCTTGCCAATGAATGCCCGAGCCTTCTTGGAACTGCTCTTCTTGTGAGATGAAGAATTTGAAGATTTTGATGATGAGGACTTTGAAGATTTCTTCTTCTTCTTAGAGTCATCTGAACTATCATCCTTGTATTTCTTATTCTTTGATTCCTTTGCCCACTGAGGACAATCAGTTATGTAGTGACCAGGTTTCTTGCATTTGTGGCAAGTCCTCTTCTTGTAATCACGGGATGAGGAATCTGATCTTGTGTCATCACCTTTTGAAGATTTTACAAAGCGACCACGCCTTGAGAACTTCTGGAATTTCTTCACGAGCATTGCTAGCTCCTGGCTTAGTTCTTCAGGGTCACCAAGGCTGCTATCACAATCTTCTCCTTCAGATGAGGAAACTGCCTTGGCCTTCAGTGCGCGTGATCTTCCATAGCTTGGCCCGTAGAGATCTCTCTTCTCAGCTTGTTGGAATTCATGAGTGTTCAGCCTCTCAAGGATATCAGCAGGATCTAGTGACTTGTAGTCTCCACGTTCTTGAATCATCAGTGCCAGTGTATCGAATGAAGAATCGAGTGACCTCAGCAATTTCTTCACCACCTCATGGTCGGTGATGTCAGTGGCACCCAGTGCTTGAAGCTCGTTTGAAATGTCAGTGAGGCGATCAAAGGTTTGCTGGACATTCTCATTGTCGAGTCTTTTGAAGCGGTTGAAGAGATTGCGAAGAACGTCAACTCGAGAATCACGTTGAGTTGAGATTCCTTCGTTGACCTTGGACAGCCTGTCCCAGATAAGCTTTGCAGACTCCAAAGCACTCACTCTACCGTACTGTCCTTTGCTCAGATGGCCACATATGATATTCTTCGCTTGAGAGTCGAGTTGCTTGAATCTCTTCACATCAGCAGCGTTCACGGAAGGAGTGACAGAGAGAACGCCATTTTCCACAACGTACCAGAGATCGTTGTCAATTGCCTCAAGATGCATGCGCATCTTATTCTTCCAGTAGGGGTAGTCCGTCCAATCAAAGATAGGACACCCAGCCGAGACCTTGATCATGCCTGCAGTCGACATAACTAAAACTCCAGGTGGTTAAACCAAAAGCACACCGAACAAGGGAGTACCAAGCTCTGATACCAATTGAAAGTGCGTTATATCGACTAGAGGGGGGTGAATAGGCGATTTTTACAAATTCGTCACTGAGGAATTTCAAGGTGAGGAAATTCAGGAATTTCAAGGTGAGGAAATTCCTAAGCAACGAGCTACTTAGCTGTGGAATAAGTACTCAGATGCAAACGTAACATGGCATAAGCATAGTCATCATGATGAAATGAAATAGGCACAGAGTACAGGTAGCGTGAAACACAGGATAAGCAGGCTGAAGACTAAGTGACTGAAGAATTGAGATTGAGGAAATTTAGAAAGTCTTCAGTCAAAGTCTTCAAACAGTAACAATCAAGTTCATCAACACATGAATGAGGAAATGAAATGGTTGAGGAAATAGAACCAGTAGCTTGGTGAAGACGATGATTTGGTAGACCAGTTCCAATTGTTGTGACAGTTGTACGTCTGGTTGGAGCGGCTAGGTATTTAAACCTGAGGACACACAGTCCCGGACACACAGTCCTCACCGTATTCTCCTTGAGCTAAGGTCACACAGACCTCGCCCAATCACTCGTGGTAAGTCTTCACAGGTGACTTCCAAACCTTCACAGACTCGGTCACTCGGCGATCCACAATTCCTCTTGGATGCTCTAGACCATGACGCCTAACCGTCTGGAGAATGCACAGTCCTCAAAGGTAACAAGCGTCGGTTCCACACAGGAACAATCTCTTTAGTGATGCTCAATCACTTTGGGTTTGTAGGTGTTTGGGTTTTTCCTCACTTGATGATTTTCGCTCAAAGTCCTCGGAGGATGGGATGCTCTCAATGACAAGTGTCAGTTTCTCTCGGAGCAGCCAACCAGCTACTGGTTGTAGGGGGCGGCTATTTATAGCCTAGGGAGTAGCCCGACATGATAAGACATAAATGCCCTTCAATGATATGACCGTTAGGTGGGTAGGATATTTGGACAGCTGGCGCGTAGCACAGCAATGGTCGGAAATTTGAGCTCTCAAATTCCTCAGGGCTATCATGATCCTCACTTGTAGGCAATCCGCACTGGCGGATTCCTAACTCCTCAGTCAGAACAAATTCCTCAGAGAACAGAAGAACTTCGTCTCTGCCACTGAAGAAATTGACTGAACTGTATGAGATTTCCAATGGCTTCACTCGAAAGGATTGGGTAGGTGTAGGATTTTGATATGAGCATCACTTGGAAACTTTTCCTTAGATTTACCTCGACCCCCTTTAACAGTACGGTGTTTCCTATGACTCAAGAAGAAGAAAATGAAACTACGAAAACAAAAGTCTTCACGCTTCATAATCCTCGCATGAATATCAAGTCTTCAAGGTCACACCAATTTCTTCACTTTCAAAGTCTTCAAGAAAACCAAAGTCTTCAACTGAAGACATTCATTTTTAGGGGTCGACTTTCATCGTAAATATCAAACTCCTCATAGACTTATAGAACCTGTGTACACTCATAAACACATTAGTCCCTTAACCTATAAGTCTTCAATGCACCAAAATCACTAAGGGGCACTAGATGCACTTAAAAAACAAGAAACTAAAAGATTCAATTGCAAGATCTAAAGATATACCTTTAAGCACTCACCTCCCCGGCAACGGCGCCAGAAAAGAGCTTGATGTCTACTACGCATCTTTATTCTTGTAGACTCGTGTTGGGCCTCCAAGCGTAGAGTTTTGTAGGACAGTAGCAATTTTCCCTCAAGTGGATGACCTAAGGTTTATCAATCCATGGGAGGCGTAGGATGAAGATGGTCTCTCTCAAACAACCCTGCAACCAAATACAAGAAATCTCTTGTATCCCCAACACACCCAATACAATGGCAAATTGTATAGGTGCACTAGTTCAGCGAATAGATGGTGATAAAAGTGTAATATGGATGGTAGAAATATATTTTTATAATCTGAATAAATAAAAATAACAAGGTAGCAAGTGATAAAATGGAGCACAAACGGTATTGCAATGCTTGAAAACAAGGCCTATGGTCCATACTTTCGCTAGTGCAATCTCTCAACAATGCTAATCTAATTGGATCATATAACCATCCCTCAACGTGTGATGAAGAATCACTCCAAAGTTCCTATCTAGCGGAGAACATAAGAATAAATTGTTTGTAGGGTACGAAACCACCTCAAAACTATTCTTTCCGATCGATCTATCCAAGAGTTTGTACTAAAATAACACCAAAGCAAATTCAGATTCGTAATGCTCAATCCAACACAAAAAACCTCAAAGAGTGCCCCAAGATTTCTACCGGAGAAACAAAGACAAGAACGTGCATCAACCCCTATGCATAGATGTGGTACTAGAGAGGCTAGCAATGGTGGAAGGGTGAGAGTGCGTATAATCCATGACAATCGCTACACTCCAGCGCTCCCACCTCCCACCATGGTGCTGACCTTCTCCCCGACGATCTCCCTCCTCATCCACTAATTTGTGGATCTCATCCGGCGATCCTTTCCGGCGTCTCCTCTGGATCAAGGCAATACCCATCTTCGATGGGTTCTTCTGGTGGATCTACCCTTGGCTTGGATTTCTCCAAGGGTAGGGTTTTTTCTGATGAGGTTTTCAAATCAACTGGTCACATGGTTCATCCATTGGGGCGAAGAAGGCCATTTATTTTGGTTGTTTCTTTTAGCCGTCATGCCTTTCGTTTATCGGAGGATTCTGTGGCGGCGGCCTTAGAAGCTGCAATTGGGGGCTCAGCAATTGATCTTCATGTGGATCACATCAAGGATAAGGTTTTTTATTTCCAAGTTTCTTGCAAGCAAGTTGGTTTCATTATTATGAATCTACGTTGTTTTGCTTGTGATCTGTTCAAATGCTACTTTCATCTATGGGGTAATGGGGGGCCAAATTGGATTCGAGAGCTCAAGATCTGGAGGAAAGAGTGTGATGCTGAATGGATTCTAGTTAGTCCAACAAAGCGTCGATCATCTTTAAGTCTTTTGGCCATGCATAAACCTCCTGTTAGATCCTCTCTAAAGTCAACTTGCTCTGCCAGGAAGAAACTCTCCTTTGCCACTTTTGAGCATTACTCTGCTTGCAAAGGTTATAGATACCCTGTGACACAAAATTGCATTGATACGATCACGGATGGAGGGTATGATCTCCCTTCTCATGAGCGTGTTGTCATTCGGCAGTCCCCTCCACAGGACTTGCTTTGGACGGTGGCTCGACCACCTATTATGTTTGGTACGGTAACCCCATTGTCGGAGTTGAGCCGGCCGACGATCCTTGCTCCGGTGTGTGATCCGGTCTCTCTGGAACGGACGACCGTGCATGCTGAGGATCCAGCATCGCGGATCACGGAGGCGGGATTGGCTCCTATTCAAATTGGTAATTTGCATATTGACCCTTTGCCTATGGATGCCCACCAGTGTGTCAGCCCACGCCAAGCTGCTATTGGGCCTGCCAACTCTACTAGTCTAAGCCCAATGACCAGTTTCCAGGATATCCCCTCCTCGCAAGAGGCTGCGCGTCAGTTTGAAGCCATGGTCGATGAAATGGTGGACCGCATTGTTACATGTACTGTTTGCTCTCAGAGGGGCCACCTGTCATCTGCTTGTGGAATGCGAGAGGTCTGTGCGGCTTGCTCTCGTCCAGGTCACTCTAGGCGAGACTGTAATGATTTCACGCGCTCCAATGGATTGGTTTGGAGGCCAATTTCCCTGCAACAAAATACGTTATTCTCGAAATCCTCTGCTTCTCATGGGAAGGGAGCCGGAGTTATTGGGATAGACCGTCCAGTCCCATCGCCGCCGCCCCCATTGCATCACAACCACAATCCCTCCCCTTTGCCCAAAGAAAACCCCAAGCAAGCTTCATCGTCGTCCATGGCGAACTACGGGCTCGATCCTCAGAGCTTTGTGCCTGCTGGTCATCACATCATCGACGGCGGCGATCGTCGTCTTCCTCGCACCTTCTTCACGCCTGCTGCATGCCCACCACGCCGCCATGAGGATTACATGGTGGCTGAGGTGATGCCTGCCCCGGAGGGGCCTCTCGGTCCGGTGCGTGAGGAGGTGGTTCAGTTTCTGTAGAATCGAGGTATTTTGGTTCGCTCTGCTCAGCCGTGGTTTCATGGGGTTGGTCTGTTCCAAGTTAGAGATCCGTCAGTCAGATACACCTTGGTTCAGCATGCTCCTTTTCCCCTTGGCAATGACCATTTTGTTAGATTCATGAAACATGATGAGGGGGGAAACTTCAAGGGGACTCATGGTTTTCGTAAGGGCTGGTTAATGTTCATTGGTATTCCCCTAGATTACCGCACTCCTGAGTTCATCTCTCAAGCTGTTGGCACCTTTGGAAAGTTTATCTCTTGGGACAGTGAAGATCCTTACCTTGTCAGAACATTGGTTGAAGCAAGTTTTCCCGATACGCCTTTAGTTCCGCGTGATGTGGTTTTTGGAGATTATGCTGAGTGGGGTGGAGCTCAAGTTTCATGGACTGATGCATGTTATGTTTTGGGAGCGGACTTTGCAGATCAAATGCCAAACGATGAGGACCCAATGCCTTTGGATGGGAATCCTCATCCGCTACCTAGAAATCTCATTCCTGATAATCTGCCTTTTGTGCTGCCTCCCTACCCAATGCTGGGATGGAACGATGCCCCTGTTGTGGATCCTCCTTCGCCTATCAATGAGGTGGCCCAAGGTTGGGGCAATGCTCTGTGGAGCAATGATGCAGAGGGGGAGCAGCCCCCGCAGCCCGCAGCTCCAGAACAGGATCAGATCTCGATTGTAATTGACCAGCCGGAAGGATCAGTTTCGGTGGAGCAGCATGTTCAGGATGTCAATTTACAGCAGCATGAAGATCAACCTCTGCAGCCTGATCAAGAACATCAGCTGGTGCAGCAACCCATGGAGAACCAGTTGGCAATTGTGCCCTATCAACCACCTGTCATTCAACACCATGAGATCTTCATTGGTATGGCACGCATCGTGGCAGGACCACCTCTTCCCCCGGAAATGATTTGGAAGAGGTCTTTCCAGAATCTGATGCTTGATTTTTCGGTCAAAGAAGTGCCAAGGTCCATTTTCTTCAAGCCAATGAGCTCAATCATATACTCCAAGCGTTCCTGGTCTATTGCTTTTGATGAGTCTAAGAAGATGTCCTTGTTGGTTGCTGCTTTGCCTAGCTCTATTCCTGCTCGTAAATCCGTGATGGTTAGACGCCCAGTGGCCAGAGCTCTGTTTGATGATCTGCCTGATGTTTCTGACTCTGCTTCTGATGAAGCCCTGCCTGCTGACTCTAGTGATGTCTCCTCCACATCGGTGGTTTTTTCTGTGGAGAAAATAGTCAAGGAGAAAAAGCAGAGAGGAAGGAAGAAGGTACCTGCACCCATCGTGGATACGTCACTCAGGCGTTGCACCAGAAGTGCGGCAAAGCTGGATGGCTTCAAACATGTGGTTTTTGAGCAGCTCTCTCTTCAGCCCATGAAGAAGCGTCCTCGCTCCAAGCCCATGGACGATAAGGCCCAGCCCACTTCTGCAGAAGTTCCTCACCAAGACAAGCAAGATGATGCTCCTCCACACACTCCGATTCACGTCTTGCAGGCGGTGGGAGCAGAGCTGGAGATTGATCCCTCCCTTCTGTCGACGGACAAGCTTATGGCTGATCCAAAGGAGGACTCTACTTCTTCCACGGCTTAAATGATTAAGTTAGCTAGCTTGTTTTGGCTTGACGAGCCTGTTAATTTTGATACTTTTATTATCGCGTTGGGTCTGATTATGATTGCTGCAGACTGCGTTCGTGAACTCGGTTTTATTTTGGGATGTATGGCATTATATGCCGTGCTACTTTTGGTTTATTCTGTTTCGGTTGTTAATGAATCGTGTGGCAATGCGTAGTTGGAAAATCCTTTGTTGGAATGTCAGAGGTCTAAACTCTGAAGCTAGACAGCGTTCTGTCAGACAAAAGGTGACGGAAAGTCATTGTGATGTGGTTTGTCTCCAGGAAACGAAGCTCTCCATTTGCTCTCGTGCCATTATGAAAAGCATCTATCCTTCTGGCTTTGATCAATTTGTTGAATCTCCCTCGAGGGGTGCTTCAGGTGGTCTTTTAACTGCGTGGTGATTGGACACGTTTCAGGGTACTTTGGTGGAAGTAAAACCATATGCTATTATCATACACTTCACCTCAGTGCATAACAATGAACAGTGGTTTCTGGTAAATATTTATGGTCCTTGTCAGGGTCAAATGAGAGATGATTTTGTTAACTGGCTTTATAAGTTAGAGATTGAACCGGAGCAGAAATGGATTTTAATGGGGGATTTCAATTTCATTAGATCTCTTGATAATAGAAATCTCCCGGGTGGCGATGTGAATGACATGTTCATTTTCAATGAAATCATAGGTCACCTGGGTCTTCTCGAACTTCCTTTAAAGGGCAGGAAATTTACCTGGTCAAGCATGCAAGACATGCCTCTTCTAGAGCAACTTGACTGGGTTTTTACCTCTGCTAGTTGGATCAGCATTTATCCTATGTCCCAAGTGACTCCTCTTGCAAAAACAGTGTCTGATCATGTGCCTTGTCTGATTTCTATAAGCACTTCCATACCAAAGGCTCATATTTTCAGGTTTGAGAACTATTGGATTCATCAACCAGGTTTTATGGATTGTGTGCAAGAGGTTTGGGAGAGGCCCTACAGTAAGTTACATATTTCAGCTATCATTGTGGATAAACTAAAGGCCTTGCATTTTGCTCTTAAGAAGTGGCAGAAAGGTTTGTCCCATATCAAGGAGCTGATTGAAAATTGCAACTGGGTGATTCTTTGGTTGGATAATCTTGAGGACATGAGACCTCTATCCAGACCTGAGGCCAACTTCAGGAGAATTACAAAACTTCACCATGAACACCTTTTACACCTGCAGTATCTTTACTGGAGAAAGAGATGTACCATCAGATATATCAAAGTGGGAGAGGAAAATTCCAAGTTTTTCCAGGCCATGGCTACAAAGAGGTATAGAAGGAATTCTATTGCTAGTTTGTTGTTGTCTGATGGCTTTGTTATATCAGATCATGAGGAAATGGCCAAGGCTTTTTTAAATACTTTTAAAGCAAGAATGGGTACAGTTTTGCCAATAACTCTGGAGGGAGATATATTGTCTTTAATCCCTAGAGTGCAGGGTCTGGAAGTGCTAACAAAACCCTTTGAGGTCAAAGAAATTGAACAGGTAATTAAGGAAATGCCCATTGATAAAGCTCCTGAACCTGATGGATTCAATGGCCTCTTCCTAAAGAAGTGTTGGCCCATCATTTCTGTTGATTTCATCAGACTAGTACATGAGTTCCATGCTGGATCTGCACATTTGGAGAATCTCAATGATGCTTTCATTACGTTGATCCCAAAAAAGCAGAATCCTGAGACTGTGGGTGATTTTAGACCAATATCTCTCACTAGTCTTGGTCATAAATTCCTCACAAAGCTGGCTGCAAACAGATTTCAGGAGGAGATCACCAAATGTGTGCATAAAAATCAATATGGTTTTATCAAATCCAGAACTATACAGGACTGCCTAGCTTGGACTTTTGAGTATATCCATCAATGCAACCAGTCTAAAAAGCCCATTCTCCTTATAAAGCTGGATTTTGAAAAGGCTTTTGATTCCATTCAGCATGAGGCTATTCTGAAGATCCTGTTGGCAAAAGGGTTTGATAATACATGGATTACATGGGTCAAGCAATTGTTGTCTTCTGGAACTTCTTCAGTACTGCTTAATGGTGTACCTGGCAATCATTTTAAATGCAAGTGTGGGATTAAGCAAGGAGACCCTATTTCTCCTTTACTGTTTGTAATTGCTGCAGATCATTTGCAGACGTTGATAAATGATAGGTTGCATCAGGGATTTCTAAGTTTGCCACTGCTCACCCATGACCCTGATTTCCCAGTGGTTCAGTATGCTGATGACACATTGCTCTTCATAAATGCTCAAAGCTCGCAGTTGGAGACCCTCAAATCAGTGCTCTGCTCATTCTCAAAGGCAACTGGTCTACAGATCAACTTTCATAAATCTTCAATGTATCCTATTAATGTGAATGCTGCAGATGCTACTTGTCTTGCTGCTCTTTTTGGATGTCAGTTAGGCTCAATGCCTTTCACATATTTGGGCTTGCCAGTGAGGACTACTAGGCCTAAAATTATTGAGCTTTTACCTCTGGTAGATTGCATGGAGAGAAGGCTCATAGCTAGCTCTTGGTTTTTGCCTCAAGGGAGCAGACTGCAACTGGTTAACTCAGTTATTTCTTCCCTGCCTATCTACTTCCTTTGCAGCCTGTCAATACCTCAGGGTATTCTGAAGCAGTTGGAAAGAATTCAGAGACAGTGTTTATGGAGAAAGTATGGTCAGGAGAAGGGCCATTCCTTGGCTGCCTGGCCCCTTGTTTGTAGACCTAAATCCAAGGGAGGTTTGGGAATCCTCAACCTGGGTTTACAAAATGATGCTCTGCTCTTAAAACATCTCAACAAATTCTACAACAGGGTGGATGTGCCATGGGTTAACCTGGTTTGGGACTCTTATTATTTCCAAAGAGTTCCCCATGATACAACACTTTGTGGTTCTTTCTGGTGGAGAGATATCTGCAAGCTAATGGATAAGTTTAGGGCTGTTACCTCTGTCACTGTTCACAGAGGAGACACTGTGCTGTTTTGGTCAGATCATTGGCAGATTGAAAATACTTGCACCCCTCTTCAGGAAAGATTTCTCAGGCTCTATTCCTTTTGTCTCCACAAAAATCTGTCTGTCATGGAAGCTTTTCAGACTGACAATTTTCAAGAGCTGTTTTATTTACCTCTGTCTGAACTAGCTTTCCAAGAGTTTCACCAGCTTTCTTCTTTGATGGAATCTTGTCATTTGGACAGCGGTTGCCCGGATGCTTGGGTTTGGAGGCATGGTAAGCAGGCAAACTATTCTGCTAAAAAGTTTTATGAATTTGTGTATCAGCCGGTTATGGCAAATCCCATCTTGAGGTGGGTCTGGAAGAGCTGCTGTACCATGTCGATCAAAATGTTTGCCTGGCTGGTCATAATGGACAGAGTTAACACCAAAGATATGATCCAACACAGACACTGGAGGATTAATGATGGGCCTGAGTGTGTGCTTTGTCCAACTGGGACTCTGGAGGACAGAAACCACCTCTTTTTCCAATGCAATTTCAGTGTACGTGTGTGGAACTATCTGCAGATTGTTTGGAAGGATTCTGATGACATGGTTGAAATTGCTATGCATGCCAGAAAGGATTTCAATAAACCTTTCTTTGCAGAAGTGGTCTTTCTTGCTTGGTGGAATGTTTGGAAAGTCAGGAATGACAGGGCATTCAGGCATATCAGGCCTTCTTTTAGGGCATGGAGAAATGGTTTCATACATGATGTTACACTCCTCTCCCACAGGATCAAAAAAAAGATATAGGGATGCCCTGCTTAGATGGATTGATTTCCTACCTCCTTGAGGAGGACTCTTGTATTTTCAATTTTGTACTACTTTTTAGGTATATCCCCACTCTCCCTTTTGTATAGTTTTCTTTAGTTTTTTCTCTTTATTTTCTTTTCCTCATCTTGAGGATCTTTGTATTTGTGCTCTTCTCTTTATTAATAAAATGTTGTGGGGTGTAAGCCCTGCAGTCCTCATGGTAAAAAAAAACCTATGCATAGATTACCCCAATGTCACCTCGGGAATCCGCGAGTTGAGTGCCAAAACATATATCAAGTGAATCAATATAATACCCCATTGTCACCACGGGTATTCGTATGCAAGACATATATCAAGTGCTCTCAAATCCATAAAAGTATTCAATCCGATAAAACGAAATCTCAAAGGGAAAACTCAATTCATCACAACAAGATAGAGAGGGGAAAACACCATATGATCCGACTATATTAACAAAGCCCGCGATACATCAAGATCGTGACATCTCAAGAACAAGAGAGAGAGAGATTAAACACATAGCTACTGGTACAAACCCTCAGCCTCGAGGGTGGACTACTCCCTCCTCATCGTGGTGGTCGCCGGGATGATGAAGATGGCCACCGGTGATGATCTCCCCCTCCGGCAGGGTGCCAGAACGGGGTCTAGATTGGATCTCGTGGATACAGAGGCCTTGCAGCGGCGAAACTTCTGATCTAGGGTCTCCCCGAGGGTTTTTGGAATATTTGATGATTTATAGGGCAAAGAGGGGGTGCGGGAGGCCACCGAGGTGGGCACAACCCACCTGGGCGCGCCTGGGGCCCCAGGCGTGCCCTGGTGGGTTGTGCCCCCCTCGGGGCACCCCCCCCCCCCAGGTGCTTCTCTGGCCCACTGGATGTCTTCTGGTCCATAAAAAATCCACAAAAGTTTCGCAGTGTTTGGACTCCGTTTGATATTGATTTCCTGCGATGTAAAAGACAAGCAAAAACAGCAACTGGCACTGGGCACTGGGTCAATAGGTTAGTCCCAAAAAAATAATATAAAGTTGCTATAAAATGATTGTGAAACATCCAAGAATGATAATATAACAGCATGAATACTTCATAAATTATAGATACGTTGGAGACGTATCATAATCCCTTTGTGCAGACAATGATTTCCACTACTGGTTGCTAAATTAGAGATGTAGATGTCAGACATGATACTCCCTCCATTCCTAAATATAAGTCTTTCTAGAGATTCCACTATAGACTACATACAGAGCAAAATGAGTGAATCTACACTCGAAAATGCATCTATATACATCTGTATGTGGTCCATACTGGAATCTCTACAAAGACATATATTTAGGAACAGAGGTAGTACATTACACAAAATCGTAGGTGGCATGTAGGAATTCCAGTGCACTACATTAGGCTCCCTTAGAGTGCCTGCTAGTCCAGTACACAGAGTCATGGCTAGTTTATGCTATGCACACAATCATTAATTGGTGGTTTAAATATGCGTAAGGGATATGCAATGTATTATCATGTAGAGATATCTGAAATTAGCCGTGTCAACTTGCAGATAGGGTTACGCAATGAAAAAGTACAAGATGTATGTGGCAATTTCATGGAACACCGCAAAAAAAGGAGAGGCAGCGGTGAGCCTATACAGTGTGCTATGGTAGGTCACTCCGGCCCAGTTCTTTTGCAGGATTCTCCCAGAATCTACCCCTCTCTAGCTTCTCCTAGAATCTTTGACTCCCATTTGTTTTACAATCCTAACTAATTAGACCCTAACTAGATAGGATTGTAAAACAAATGGGGCTCAAAGATTCTGGGAGAATCTGGGTAGGGGTCAGATTCTGGGAGAATCTGGCGAAAGAACTAGGCCTCCATTGCAATCATCATGACATGTTATTTGTATGTCAGTTCTATTGGCCAAGTTTCTTAGGGACAGTTATTTCGAGTTATCCTAAGAAAATAAGCACCTTTGAATATAAGCTCAAGATAATAAGCCAACCAATTCTTTTCATTGCCTGCCTTTTCAGCTTATCTGTGGTATGATCAGTGAAAAGTCTAGATTGCATTATATTTTGTCATTTTGCTGCCCATATGAAAATTAATTTGACTTGCAAACATCACAAATTGAACCCAGTGCAGTAATTAATATGATAGGAAAATAGACCATCAATATTTGTTCAAAATGCAAATACAAAGATACCATCTACTTGGCACAATCTACTTTGGTCAATGTCTTCCATAGAGATCCCATTGCCTAATTTAAATGAAGAACGCATGACCTAAATTTAAATGAAGAACCATTATTTATTGAAATTCGATGGTCCAAGTGGCTGGTTATTATCATATAGCAGCACCACCTGAAAGCATCATATAGCAGCAGTAGCTCATAGCAACTCATCATACAGCAGCAGCAGCTAGCAATTCATCATATACCAGCAGCAGCTCATAGCAATTCATCATATAGCAGCAGCAGGAGCAGCTCATAGCAATTCATCATATAGCAGCAGCAGGAGCAGCTTATAGCAACTCATCATATAGCAGCAGCAGGAGCTCATAGCAATTCATCATATAGCAGCAGCAGCTCATAGCAATTCATCATATAGCAGTAGCAGGAGCAGCTCATAGCAATGCATCATATAACAGCAGCAGCAGCTCATAGCAATTCATCATATAGCGGATCAGAATGAAAATTTGGCAAAAAATCAGAGGAGATCCTCACCTTGTTGGATAAGCTCATCCTTCAACAGCACCTCAAGGCCACGGCCTGGGAGGAGGGGAGGGGGAACGAGGTGCCTTCTACCGGAGTGGGGCATCGGCCGTAGTTGTGCAGCGACAGTCGGAGTAGTGCGTTGGACGGACCACAGCGGAGCAGCTGCTGGAGACCATGAGAATGAGGGGCGGCGCCAGAGGGAGGAGCAGCCGGGGAGATTTGGCCCTACCCGCCGGCCATGTAGCCTAGCTGGACAGAGCATTGTCAAGGACCAGTCCAGATGGGACCAGTGGCGACGGCTCGTGATGTCTACTACACAACTTGTTCTCGTAGACTTGTGTTGGGCCTCCAAGCGCAGAGTTTTGTAGGACAGTAGCAATTTTCCCTCAAGTGGATGACCTAAGGTTTATCAATCCGTGGGAGGCATAGGATGAAGATGGTCTCTCTCAAACAACCCTGCAACCAAATAACAAAAAGTCTCTTGTGTCCCCAACACACCAAATACAATGGTAATTTGTATAGGTGCACTAGTTCGGCGAAGAGATGGTGATAAAAGTGTAGTAAGGATAGTAGATATTGATTTTTGTAATAGGAACAATAAAAAACAGCAAGGTAACGAGTAACAAAAGTGAGCACAAATGGTATTGCAATGCTTGAAAATGAGGCCTAGGGTCCGTACTTTCGCTAGTGCAATCTCTCAACAATGCTAATATAATTGGATCATATAACCATCCCTCAACGTGTGATGAAGAATCACTCCAAAGTTCTTATCTAGCGGAGAACATAAGAAGAAATTGTTTATAGGGTACGAAACCACCTTAAAGTTATTCTTTTCGTTCGATCTATTCAAGAGTTCGTACTAAAATAACGCAAAGTTATTCTTTCCGTTCGATCTATCCAAGAGTTCGTACTAAAATAACACCATATGATACGCATCAACCAACTCTAATGTCACCTAGATACTCCAATGTCACCACAAGTATCCATGAGTTAATCATACGATACGCATCAAACAATTTCAGATTCATAATACTCAATCCAACACAAAGAACCTCAAAGAGTGCCCCAAGATTTCTATCGGAGAAACAAGGACGAAAACGTGCATCAACCCCTATGCATAGATTACCCCAATGTCACCTCGGGAATCCGCGAGTTGAGTGCCAAAACATATATCAAGTGAGTCAATATAATACCCATTGTCACCACGGGTATTCATATGCAAGACATATATCAAGTGCTCTCAAATCCATAAAATTATTCAATCCGATAAAACGAAATCTCAAAGGGAAAACTCAATTCATCACAACAAGATAGAGAGGGGAAAACACCATATGATCCAACTATATTAACAAAGCCCGCGATACATCAAGATCGTGACATCTCAAGAACACGAGAGAGAGAGATTAAACACATAGCTACTGGTACAAACCCTCAGCCCCGAGGGTGGACTACTCCCTCCTCATCATGGTGGCCACCGGGATGATGAAGATGGCCACCGGTGATGATTTCCCCCTCCGGCAGGGTGCCGGAATGGGGTCTAGATTGGTTTTTCGTGGCTACAGAGGCTTGCGGTGGCGGAACTTCTGATCTAGGGTTACCCCTGATGGTTTCTCTATTTATAGGAATTTTTGGCATTGGTTTCACGCTAAGATGGGCCTCGAGGTGAGCATAACCCACCGGGGCACGGGCAAGGGCCCAGGCGCACCCCGGTGTCTTGTGCCCTACTCCTTCACCTTCTGGTCCTTTCACGAAGCTTCGGGGGTCTCTTTTGTTCCAAAAAAATCATCAAAAAGTTTCAGCTCATTTGGAGAACTTTCATTTCTGCACAAAAAACAACACCACGGTAGTTCTGCTGAAAACAGCGTCAGTCCGGGTTAGTTCCATGCAAATCATACCAAAACCATATAAAATTGTTGTAAACATGGCATGAATACTTCATAAATTATAGATACGTTGGAGATGTCTCAGCATCCCCAAGCTTAATTCCTACTCGTCCTCGAGTAGGTAAATGATAAAAGAAATAATTTATGAAGTGTGAATGCTAGCAAAGTGCACAAGTTTGATCAATGATAATTTCAATCACTTTTCCTAGCATCATAACAGCAATTCCTTCTCATAAAACTTCTCATGTTAAAGTTGCAATTGAAAACAATTTTTTTATGTAGAATGCTACCTATCATATTTATCATATACTCTTTCTTCTGTAGCATGGACATTTGGACTTGAATTATTCAAAGCAATAGTCTATAATTTGACATGAGGACATCAATACTCAAGCATATTAACAAGCAACCATGTCTTTCAAAATATCAACACTAAAGAAAGCTATCCCTAGCCCATCATGCTCAATCATTGATCCATTCAAGAAACACACTCGCATATTAGCTACATCCAATGCTCGAGTACGATCATAGTGCCCCTTAGTCGGTGCTTTATAAGAGAAGATGGAGACTCAAATAAAAAATAAAAATTGCATAAAGTAAATAGATAGGCCCTTCGCAGAGGGAAGTAGGGATTTGTAGAGGTGCCAGAGCTCAAAGCTTAAATTGAGAGATAAAAGATTTTGGGAGGCATACTTTTCCCGTCAACGAAAACGACCGAGTAATTCCCAACACTTTCCATGCTAGATATATCATAGGCGGTTCCCAAACAGAAAATAAAGTGTATTCCTTTTTCCACCATTCTTTCACAATCCATGGCTAGCCGTATCCACGGGTGCCCTCCATACCAACACTTTCCAAGGAATTTATTATTTGACAACATAAAGTAAATTCATTTTTCATTTCGGGACTGGGCATCCCTAATACCTTTGTCGTACTCTCGTGCAATGACAAGTGAATAAACACTCATCTTGAGAATAACACATCTAGCATGTAAAAAATTGGCCACCCCCTGCCGCTTCATGAGCGGTACGAGCACACAAAAAGTAAATTATTTTGAAATTTCAGAGATGGCACATACAAATTTGCTTAGAACGGCACGGCAATACCGCATATAGGTAGATATGGTGGACTCATGTGGCAAAACTGGGTTTAGTGATTTTGGATGCACAAGTAGTATTCCCACTTAGTACAAATGGAGGCTAGCAAATAGATTGAGAAGCAACCAACCAAGAAACGAAATTTCACATAAACGAGCATTGAGCATAACTAACACCGAATAATGCACCACAAGTAGGATGTAATTTCATTGCATAACTATTGACTTTTGTGCTTGCATAGGGAATCACAAACCTTAACACCAATATTCTTACTAAAGCATAATTACTTACCAACATGACTCACATATTATTATCTCCATATCGCAAAACTATTGCAAGGAATCAAACTCATCATATCCAATGATCTACATGAGAGTTTTTATTATATCCTTCCTGGATATTCATTATATCAGGACCAATTTCAAATCTTGTGCAAATTGTCATCACTATTATCAACTCTCAAAATAATATAAGTGAAGCATGAGAGTGTTCGACAAACTACTCCAAAAAGATATAAGTGAAGATCAAATGAGTAGTTAAGTAAATGGGTAGCTATTTGAGGACTCTCTCTTATTTAAAAACTTTCAGATCTAAGTATTTTATTATAACAGCAAGCAAAACAAAATAAAATGATATTCTAAGAATAGCACACATCATGTGAAGAAGCAAAAACTTAGGCTCAACCGAGGCTAAACGATAATTGTTGATGAAGAAAGGTGGGATGCCTACCGGGGCATCCCCAAGCTTAGATGCTTGAGACTTCTTGGAATATTAACTTGGGATGCCTTGGGCATCCCCAAGCTTGAGCTCTTGTGTCTTCTTCATTCCTCTCAAATCACGGGTTCCCTAATTCTTTCCACACAAAACTCAACAAGAACTCGTGAGATAAGTTAGTATAAATCAATGCAAAACCTTATCATTCTCTACTGTAGAAAATCACTACAATTATTATTCAACATTGCATACTAAATTCCTATGCATATTTAATACTCCTATCCTCAAATAGAATCATTAAACAAGCAAACATATGCAAACAATGCGAACATAACAGCAATCCATCTAAACACGACAGTCTCTAAAGAGTGCAATTGTACTCATACTTCCCTAATTCCAAAAATTCTGAAAAATTACTACACTTTAGAAAATTTATCAAATATTATTGTCCAAAAAGTTTCAACATTTTATCACATTCTGACTTTTCTGGATAATTATTTCAACAGCGATAAACTTTCTGTTTTGAAACAGCAACTCATATATTTGCAAAATAAGCATGGTGATGGCTATCCTTGCCACTTTTATTGAAATAAAAGATGCAAAACATTATTATAGATAACAGCAAGCAAATACTAATAAAATAAAATGACGTTCCAAGCAAAACACATATCATGTGACGAATGAAAACATAGCTCCAAGTGAGGTTACCGATAATGTTGAAGACGAAAGAGGCGATGCCGTCCGGGGCATCCCCAAGCTTAGTTGCTTGGATCTTCCTTGAATATTACCTTGGGGTGCCTTGGGCATCCCCAAGCTTAGGTTCTTATCACTCCTTGTTCTCCTCATATCGATATCTCACCCAAAACTTGAAAACTTCAATCACACAAAACTTAACGGAACTTCGTGAGATGGATTAGTATGATAAAACAAATCATTCACTTGGGTACTGTCAAAGACAAGATTCCTAATTGTTCTCACACAATTCCTACTGTACTATATAATTTCCACAATTTATATTAAGCAATATAAGCCATAGAAACTAGAAAACAAGCAAATTATGCATTGAAAACAGAATCTGTCAAAAACAGAACAGCACGTAAATATCTGAATTAAGGTCATACTTCTGTACCTCCAAAAAAACTGAAACTTTAGGAAATCGTAGACCATTTGTATACCCAACAACTGTCAAAAATTCAAAGATTTTCGACGTTCCAGTGAATTTAAACAATTCTGTTACTGGGCGCAACAGTTTCTGTTTTTGCACAGAATCAAGTCAACTATCATCCACACTATCCCAAAGGCTTTACTTGGCACTTTATTGAAATAAAAGTTATAAAACATGATTACTACAGTAGACTAATCATGTGAACACACAAAATAGTAGGTAAAAGTTTGGGTTGTCTCCCAACAAGCGCTTTTCTTTAATGCCTTTTAGCTAGGCATGATAATTTCAATGATGCCCACATAAAAGATAAGAATTGAAACACAAAGAGAGCATACATATGAATAGCACATTTAAGTCTAACCCTCTTCCTATGCATAGGGATTTTGTGAGCAAACAACTTATGGGAACAAGAATCAACTAGCATAGGAAGGCAAAACAAGTGCAACTTCAAAACTTTCAACATAAAGAGAGGAAACTTGATATTATTGAAATATGTAGAAGCATATATTCCTCTCTCATAATAACTTTCACTAGCATCATGAATTAATTCAACAATATAACTATCACATAAAGCATTCTTTTCATGATGCATAAACATAGAAATTTTGTTACTCTCCACATAAGCAAATGTATTCTCATCAATAGTAGTGGGAGCAAACTCAACAAAATAACTATCATGAGATTAAAAATTAAAATCATGATGACAAGTTTCATGGTTATCATAATTCTTTATAGCATACATGTCATCACCATAATCATCATAGATAGTAACTTTGTTCTCATAATCAATTGAAGCCTCTTCCAAAATAGTGGATTCATCATTAAATAAAGTCATGACCTCTCCAAATCCACTTTCATCAATATAATCATCATAAATAGGAGGCATGCTTTCATCATAATAAATTTTCTCAAAAAAACTTGGGGGGCTAAAAATATCATCTTCATCAAACTTAGCATCCCCAAGCTTATGGCTTTGCATATCATTAGCATCATGGATATTCAAAGAGTTCATACCAACAACATTGCAATCATGCTCATCATTCAAAGATTGTATGTCAAACATTTTATTGAATTCTTCTTCTATCAATTGAGCACAATTTTCCTTTCCATCATTTTCACGAAAGACATTATAAAGATGAATAATATGATGCAACCTCAATTCCATTTTTTTAGTTTTCTTTCATAAACCAAACTAGTGATAAAACAAGAAACTAAAAAAATTCAATTGCAAGATCTAAAGATATACCTTCATACACTCACCTCCCCGGCAACGGCACCAGAAAAGAGCTTGATGTCTACTACACAACTTGTTCTTGTAGACTCGTGTTGGGCCTCCAAGCGCAGAGTTTTGTAGAACAGTAGCAATTTTCCCTCAAGTGGATGACCTAAGGTTTATCAATCCGTGGGAGGCGTAGGATGAAGATGGTCTTTCTCAAACAACCCTGCAACCAAATAACAAAAAGTATCTTGTGTCCCCAACACACCAAATACAATGGTAATTTGTATAGGTGCACTAGTTCGGCGAAGAGATGGTGATAAAAGTGTAGTAATGATAGTAGATATTGATTTTTGTAATAGGAACAATAAAAAACAGCAAGGTAACGAGTAACAAAAGTGAGCACAAACGGTATTGCAATGCTTGAAAATGAGGCCTAGGGTCCGTTCTTTCGCTAGTGCAATATCTCAACAATGCTAATATAATTGGATCATATAACCATCCCTCAACGTGTGATGAAGAATCACTCCAAAGTTCTTATCTAGCGGAGAACATAAGAAGAAATTGTTTGTAGGGTACGAAACCACCTTAAAGTTATTCTTTCCGTTCGATCTATTCAAGAGTTTGTACTAAAATAACGCAAAGTTATTCTTTCCGTTCGATCTATCCAAGAGTTCATACTAAAATAACACCATATGATACGCATCAACCAACTCTAATGTCACCTAGTTACTCCAATGTCACCACAAGTATCCATGAGTTAATCATACGATGCGCATCAAACAATTTCAGATTCATAATACTCAATCCAACACAAAGAACCTCAAAGAGTGCCCCAAGATTTCTACCAGAGAAACAAGGATGAAAACGTGCATCAACCCCTATGCATAGATTACCCCAATATCACCTCGGGAATCCGTGAGTTGAGTGCCAAAGCATATATCAAGTGAGTCAATATAATACCCATTGTCACCACGGGTATTCATATGCAAGACATATATCAAGTGCTCTCAAATCCATAAAAGTATTCAATCCGATAAAACGAAATCTCAAAGGGAAAACTCAATTCATCACAACAAGATAGAGAGGGGAAAACACCATATGATCCAACTATATTAACAAAGCCCGCGATACATCAAGATCGTGACATCTCAAGAACACGAGAGAGAGAGATTAAACACATAGCTACTGGTACAAACCCTCAGCCCCGAGGGTGGACTACTCCCTCCTCATCATGGTGGCCACCGGGATGATGAAGATGGCCACAGGTGATGATTTCCCCCTCCAGCAGGGTGCCGGAATGGGTTCTAGATTGGCTTTTCATGGCTATAGAGGCTTGCGATGGCGGAACTTCTGATCTAGGGTTACCCCTGATGGTTTCTCTATTTATAGGAATTTTTGGCATTGGTTTCACGCTAAGATGGGCCTCGAGGTGAGCACAACCCACCGGGGCACGGGCAAGGGCCCAGGCGCGCCCCGGTGTCTTGTGCCCTACTCCTTCACCTTATGGTCCTTCCACGAAGCTTCGGGGGCCTCTTTTGTTCCAAAAAAAATCATCAAAAAGTTTCAGCTCATTTGGAGAACTTTCATTTCTGCACAAAAAACAACACCACGGTAGTTTTGCTGAAAACAGCGTCAGTCCGGGTTAGTTCCATGCAAATCATACCAAAACCATATAAAATTGTTGTAAACATGGCATGAATACTTCATAAATTATAGATAGGTTGGAGACGTATCAGCTCGCTAGAGGAACCCTAGCGCTGCAGGCAGTGGATCGAGATAGAGGGAAAGGGGAGAGGAGATGCAAGCGGGCAGGGCAATGAATGCTTGTGTGTTTATTTTTACTTGAGGATCAGGTGTGACGTGGGTGTGAGCAGTGGTATTTTGAGTGCAATATAGGCAGACAATAGAGTCATTTCACTATTCCCCTTCCCTTCAATTTTTAGTGAGCTTCTACCCGAAGCACCCCCCTCCAAAGCGAAATAAGTTAAGCCCAAGCCCATAACCCAAAGATGACTTCTTTACATCTTTTATGGCTTATTTTGACAATAAGCTCTGAAAAGGCAGAATAGAACTGGCCCTTAACCTGCAATTCAATTGTGCGTGCAATGATGAATCACTCCTGCCTGCTATAGTGTACATTTAGGCATCATACATGGCATAACCTAATACATGTGCATTTCATTATAGAATCTGAAATATGCAATGTTTATGTAAGTTAGTACGTTGCACATGATGTTTAAATGCCCCTTAAATCTGGTCAGTCAAGTGATGGTCTTTAAGCCTCCTTCTATGCTTCTTTTCTTGATATGTAAGATTTGCTCACACATCTGTTCAATTGCTTGTTTGTATCAGCCAGCAAAACTAGGACTGTTTGCTTTGATTACTTGCTTTTCTTAACCTAATAGAGCTTGTCAACGATTTAAACACTAAGGGCTGCTGTGGGGGCTTGTATAACTCATAGGTGACATAAAGGTTTGGCTGTACACTAAAGTAGGCTCTCCAAGAGTACCTGGAGATCCAGTTCGAAGGTATGCCTAGTTTTTACACAGTACACACATAGTAAATGCTCATTTCATTGTGTGTAATAGATGTGGCATGTTTCATTATGTGGTGTTGTTTTGTTATAAACTCATCCTTTTGTGTTATTCACAGACTGGAAAGTATGCATATTTATCTTCCAAGGAGACCAGTAACTAGTTTGTGTCACCTTGCAGAAGGGGTGCAATGAAGATAAGATTGAGGATTTCCAAGTACAAGATGTTAGGAAGGAGCCTTGCAAGAGAAGGAGGAGCAGCGCTGAGCATGTTCAACCAGTTATGGTAAGTCACTATATTACAATTACCAGGACATCCTATTTGTCTGACATTGTGCTTGCGTAGGGTTCTTCACCTGTAACCCAGTCATTGGGCCATTGATTAAAAAAACCTCCGCTCACTACTATATGATGTTCTAACTTTTTTGTAAATTAGATGTATGTAAACACATTTTAATGTGTCTGTTCACTCATTACGGATGTAGTCTACTTTTAAATATCTAAAACATCTTATAGTAGTGAACAGTGTAAAACTGCTTCCTGCCATGGTAGAGTTGTCAATGTCATAACCAAACGCGTATTCACATCATTAGCCTCCCTATCATTACTAGGATATTGATTACATACTAGTCGAGATACTTCATAGGGGGCAAACAATATTACATTACTTGTTCCTTTATATAGTAAATGTAGCTAGGCCATGGATGTTATTGAGGCGTGCATGTATGCATGCTGCCAACTCAACAGTTCAATTGCTTGTTTGTTTCAGGCATAGTTAAATTGCTCTTTTCAATTGCTTTATTTGTCCTCAGTTAATGAGATGCCCAAACAATGATGCCTGATGTTGGGTACTTGTATAACTATTAGTTGACATAATTAAAGGCCTTACCATTTAATTACTCTGGCGAAGTGTGCCTGAAGCTTTGAAGTATATTAACCAACTATTACAGCATGAGGCTCACAATCTAGTTTATACTAGGCTAATGATTGCATCGTTTTGCTTGCTGTAGTAGGTTTGTATGAATCCCTCTGATGTTCATTATGCTCCCTAAGACTTTAATTGAGCTACAGAATGGCCAACTGCTTGCTTACTTATACGCAAGATATAATGTTCAGTAGCTGCGTGTGGTCTAAATTTGTAACCTGTCTGTGTTTTGGATTTGGCCCCAACATCATGCTCCTTTGGTGAGCTAAGAGAGATTTCTGTATGCGGACTGCACAAACTACCATTTTTATAATTTTTAAAATATCATCTGCTTATGCTTCATGACGTGTAACATTATTGTTAGTCCTGTTTTGCCATGTACAAAATAGTCTGTCTTGCTCGCTTCACTGTTGTAACTATATTTTTGCCCTAGTCATGTGTACTTACAGAAACATTTCAGGATGAAGTGACATCAACACAAAGATCTGGGAGCAGTGCGGCATGGTCGTTACCAAATGATTATGGATTGGAATTGGAATGTGCTAATGTTCTCGAGCATCAACTAGAGGTGGCAAGACAACGTGTACATGATTCTCAACATGCAATCAACAAGTTGAGACTGAAGTTGCAGGTATTAGATGCAGGAGTCAAAAAAATAAAATGAGACACTGAGGTAACCACGAAGGAATTGGAGATTTTGCAGACTGAAATTTGTGCTATCTGAATCTGGCCAATCCTATTTTCTGAAGAGATTATAGTTCAAATGGTAAGTTCTGTTGATGCGTGTCCATGATGTATGCGCTTTATTTGCCCAGTGTACGTAATTTGCTATTTGTGTACGCTTTATTATCACTGGTGCCGAACTATAATGCCCAGTGGGAATAATCTGCTGTAATTTCTTTATTGTATAGTGTAGGATTATTCTACGTTTCTATGCCTTAGTCTCTTTATTGTATAGTGTACGTTTTTTAGAGGTGATAGTATGGAGTAGGATAATTCTTTGTATATGCTATATTGTTGAAACAGGGGCCAATACGCCCAAACATTACTTGGACGCCATCCGAATGAACAAACATGTGTAGTCAAAGCGGGCCTTAATTGGGATGGTCAAATTAATATTTAGTGGATCCCAAATGATGTGGCCCACCGTAACAACGGCTCTTAGCAGGCCGTTAACAGGCCGAAAGCTCGATAGGGCCATATAAATGGAAATGGCCCACGGGCCTCTAGCAGGCCGAAATAAATGTCAATTTTGTCTCGGCCCTTTTACTTTACGGGCCAGTAAGAGGTCGAAAGTGTTTTGGGCCAGAAGGGGCCCAATTTGCAAACTAGGCTTTTAACAGGTCAAAAGTCGCGTCGGGCTGAAATTGTGCCCTGCGAAACGTGGGCCGCTAATGGACCCACAATTAGGTTGCACAGTCAAAGGCCCAACTATTGTGCGGGCCATTAACAGGCCGAAAGACAAAATGGGCTAGGAATTGGCCCATTTACCGAATGGGCCGAGGAAAGGCCTAAAGTCACAACGGGCTAGAAGTTGGCTCAACTGTAGAATGGGCCAAGAAAAGGCCGAAAGACGTATCGGGATGTTAACAGGCTGGAACTGACGATGGGCTGCTAACAAGCTGAAAGAAGGTCGGGCCGTAATTGGGCCCAAAGACGTAGCAGGCCGTTAACGGGCTGGAACTGGCGATGAGCTGGAAATTGTCATATCTAGAATGGGCCTTTGATGGGCCAATTCTGTGTAACTTGTATGGGTCGTGCTTGTGAATGGGCCTGACTCAAGTAGGCCGCTAATGGGCCGGCCCGCTTATTTTGACAGGCCCGACCTTTTAACCTAAACGGGCCACTGTTGGGCCGAGCCACATGTTGACGTACCATAGGCTCGTCCCGTCCACTCACTTGATGACACCTGTCCCAACGCGGAGCTGACACATGGATACTAAGGCGAATCAGAATTTTACACGTGGAAAATCTCCATTGGTCCGGGCGGTTAACGGGTTATCGGATCCAAACTGGAACCCGATATCTTAACGGCGACCCGTTACGGTGTATGCCACGTGTCGGTTACCCTTGACGAAAGCACTTCCATGATGCGCCATTTATCGTCATGGAAGTGGACACTTCCATGATGATAATTTTGGGATTGTCATGGAACACTTCTACGACAGCACAGGTATGACTATCTTGATTCTGTCAACAAATCGTCATGGATGTACATGCATGACAGAAAACGTGACCTACTATGACAAACACGTATCATCACGGAAGTGTATTTTTTTTTGTAGTGTAGTCTTCAGTCAGGGTACTTGTCAGATTATTACTTTGCCTGCACCTTCTTTGTTCGATATTCATTCAGGCAGGTACATTATTATGCCCGATGACATTTATGCATACTGGGAGCGGACGCGATCCCCAGTCCCTGAGCCATCACTATCGCCTGATCCGTATCATGAGCCAGTTTATCAGTGGGAGCCACAGGAGCTCGCTAACCAGTGAAACCCTTGGGACCCTCCGGAGTATCGAGGGGAGGATTATTTCGAGCCATGGCCTTATACCAACTTAGGCCAAAAGCCTAAGCTTGGGGGAGTACGTATTTCTCACCGACATTACATTCATGTTCACACACTCATTCCAGTAGTCGGTGTTCATCCTTTTTCGTTGTAACATCCATGTTAGTTTATTTTTCTTGCTTTCTTCTTGTGTGTTTGAAAAACTTAGAGAAAATCCAAAAAAAATAGTTCTAGTTGTTTACTTTTCTTTCTAGTTTAATTTAGTAGTAGTATTAAAATAAAACCCAAAAAGATTTCTCGTTCTTCTTTTGTTTGTTCAGAGCTTTCCCGTGTAAATAGTTTTTCTCGTTCTTGTTTTGCTTTCTTTCAGAAAAACAAAAACTCCAAAAATATTTCAGTGTGTTTCTTTGAAATTCTTTTCTTTTCTTTGGGTCGTAAGGAGAAGACCACGATGAAAATGTTGAGTGGCTCTCATATGCATTATTGTTGATCTAACAAAGAGCCCATATTACCTTGTCTTCTCCTTTGAATAAATGTTGCAGATTCCAGCTTAGTCCAATGCACGTGCACTCTTATTATTATTCACATCGTTCGGTTGTGCAAGTGAAAGGCAATAATGACGATATATGATGAAATGATTGAGATGGAGAAAAGCTGGTATGAACTCGACCTATTTTGTTTTGTAAATATGATTAGCTCATCGTTCTTGATTCAGCTCATTATGAATGAAAAATATTTGCAATGACAATTAGATATTATAGTTACTCATGCCATGCTTAATTATCTAGGAGTTTATAATGGTTTGTCTTGAGTGCCAACATGCATTTTAAAATGGTTATGATGTAGTATGATAGGATGGTATCCTCCTTTGAATGATTTAAGTGGCTTGACTTGGCACATACTCACGCATGTAGTTGAAACATAAACAACATAGCCTCCACGATATTTATGTTCATGGTGATTTATATCCTACTCATGCTTGCATTCAATGTTGGTCAATCTCAATGCATGTTTATGACTGTTGTCGCTCTCTAGTTGGTCGCTCCTCCATCTTTTGCTAGCCTTCACTTGTACTAAGCGGGAATACTGCTTGTGCATCCACTTCCTTAAACCCAAAGTTGTTCCATATGAGTCCACCATACCTACCTATATGCGGTATTTACCTGCCGTTCCAAGTAAATTTGCATGTGCCAAACTCTAAACCTTCAAATAGTAATCTGTTTTGTATGCCCGAATCGCTCATGTAGCGACTGGGGGCTGTCAGTATCTTCCATGCTAGGTGGGTTATTCTCACAATGAGTATTTATTCACTTATCATTCACGAGAAAGTGGCTGGTAATCGGGATGCCCAGTTCCATGCTCGAAATCAAATCAAAATATAATCATAAAACAAAACTCCCCCAGGACTGTTGTTGGTATGGATGGCACCCGTGAATTCGGCTAGTCGTGGAGTGTGATTGTTGGTGGAGGGGGAGTAAAAACTTTACCATTTTGTTTGGGAACCGCCTATAATGTATCTAGCATGGAAGATAGTGAGATCTCTTGGTTGTTATGTTGACAATGAAAGCATACCGCTCAAAATTATATTCATCTCTGTTTTAAAAGCTCCGAGCTCTGGCACCTCTGCAAATCCCTGCTTCCCTCTGCGAAGGGCCTATCTATTTACTTTTATTGTTGAGTCATCATCCTCTTATAAAAGCACCAGTTAGAGAGCACCACTGTCATTTATATACGTTGTTATTAATTGATGTTGAGTATCACTGTGACTGGATCTCTTTTGCCATGAATCGCAATGTCCAGTCAGTCCTTGATCTTCAGGGGTGCTCTGCATTTATGTTTTGCGGTCTCAGAAAGGGCTAGCGAGATACCATTTTGTCATATTATATCATGATTGTTTTGAATAAGTGTTGTCATTCGAGATATCTTATTATTGCTCGCTAGTTGATTATGCCATTGATATGAGCAAGTATGAGACCTAAATGTTATTGTGAATATGGTTAGTTCATAATCTTTGTTGAAAACCTGAGCATCAGTTAGACATATTTACAACAACAAGATCAAATAGAGTTTGTAAAAGTTTTTCTTTGTCACTTTCAGTTTGTCAACTGAATTGCTTGAGGCCAAGCAATGGGTTAAGCTTGGGGGAGTTGATACGTCTCCATCATATCTACTTTTCCAAACTCTTTTGCCCTTGTTTTGGGCTCTAACTTGCATGATTTGAATGGAACTATCCCGGACTGATGCTGTTTTCAGCAGAATTGCCATGGTGTTATTTTTGTGCAGAAATAAAAGTTCTCGGATTGACCTGAAAATTTACAGAGCATGTTTTTGGAATTAATAAAAAATACTGGCGTAAGAATTAACCAGAGGGGGTCCACCCAGAGGCCACAAGCCTGGGGGGTGCCCCCCCGGGGCGCGCCTAGAGGGCTTGTGGGCCCCCTGGACCTCCTCCGACCTCAACTCCAACTCTATATAACCCTATTCGGGGAGAAAAAATCAGAGAGAAGGATTCATCGCATTTTACGATACAGAGCCACCGTCACCACCTGTTCTTCATCGGAAGGGCAGATCTGGGGTCCGTTCGGGGCTCCGGAGAGGGGGATTCATCGCCATCATCATCACCAACCTCCCTCCATCGCCAATTTCATTATGCTCACCGCCGGGAGTGAGTAATTCCTTCGTAGGCTTGCTGGACGGTGATGGGTTGGATGAGATATATCATGTAATCGAGTTAGTTTTGTTAGGGTTTGATCCCTAGTATCCACTATGTTCTGAGATTGATGTTGCTATGACTTTGCTATGCTTAATGCTTGTCACTAGGGCCCGAGTGCCATGATTTCAGATCTGAACCTATTATGTTTTCATGAATATATTTCTGTTCTTGATCCGATCTTGCAACTTGTAGACACCTATTACGAGTTATGATCCGCATACCCCAAGGTGACAATAATTGGGATTCTTTCCGGTGATTACCGTAGTTTGAGGAGTTCATGTATTCACTAAGTGCTAATGCTTTGTTCTGGTTCTCTATTAAAAGGAGGCCTTCATATCCCTTAGTTTCCTTATGGACCCCGCTGCCACGGGAGGGTAGGACAAAAGATGTCATGCAAGTTCTTTTCCATAAGCATGTATGACTATATACGGAATACATGCCTACATTACATTGATGAATTGGGGCTAGTTTTGTGTTGCCCTAGGTTATAACTGTTGCATGATGAATGCCATCTGACGTAATTATCCATCATTGATCCAATGCCTACGAGCTTTTCACATATTGATCTTTGCTAAGTTACTTTGCCGTTGCCACTGTTACAATTGCTACAAAACTGCTATTGTTGCTTTTGCCACCGTTACTGTTACTTCCATACTACTTTGCTACTAAAAACTTTGCTGCAGATATTAAGTCTTTCAGGTGTGGTTGAATTGACAACTCAACTACTAATACTCGTGGATATTCTTTGGCTCCCCTTGTGTTGAATCAATAAATTTGGGTTGAATACTCTATCCTCGAAAACTGTTGCGATCCACTATACTTGTGGGTTATCAGTGGTGTGTATACCCAAGAAGACAGGAGGTCTGGAAATTCATAATCTATAGAGGTTTATGGCGTGTTTGGCAGCCGTAGCTGGCAGCCCTGGCTTAGCTCAGCCTGGCTCAATGGAGGCTGGTTGAGGAAATGCAGGCTGTAATGCAGCATCTGCACATTGTTTGGTTGCCCGCATCTAGTTTTCTCGCATTAGGGGATAGCTTAGCGCACGGTGTTTGGTTGCCCGCATTGTCTGAACTCACACATAAGCACGGTGTTTGGTTGCACACACGGTGCAAGGTGTGCTAACCTTGTACCCTATGTGGTGAGGTTATCTCACACATGATCACATCTAGCACATCAATGCCACAGCACTGCAATGGCGACGAACTGCACAATGATGATGAAGTTCTTCACTGCAAGGCGTGGTGCCGGCTTGGCAACTGCAACGTTGCCAACTTCAACCACGCCAGCTCTGTGCTTTCGCACGTAGTTGGCATAAGCTTCTTCCGCCGCCTGCCTTGTCTTAAACCCTCTATGGCTGCTGTTGCTGTAAGATGCCACTTATTCAATGCAAGCTTCCCATGAACTATAAACCCCTGGTGCCCTCCCGACGAACACCGCATACCATTTGTCCAAGTAGTGCACAAGAGCAGCAGTTCAAGCAGCAAGCAAAAGAACAATCAAGAAGCAAGCAATGAAGCAGAAATAGTATGCATGCATGATCATATGGCATAGCAAGTTCTAACCTACAACTACTTTGGTGTCATCCTACCACCACGACATCCAAAAGAGGGTGTCATCCTACCACTGCAAGTTCGTGATCACCGTGAGGGGTTAGTATATACCACCTCACCAAAATATACAGACCATCAGATTGTTTTCAAGCCCTAACTACACAAAATATACATCGTCATCATCATCGTCGTCCTTGTCGCCATCGCCGTCGAGGATCATGCACGTGGTAACTAGCAGCAAGCTCTAGTAGTAGTGCTTGCCCTGCCAGCTCCTGAGCCACAACACCATGTGGGCATCTGCTATGGCAACAAACCCAACACCCTGGGCCTTGTTGTCCAGCAGGTGGCTGAGAGCTACCATGAGAACCTCATCGCTGAAGCCACCTTGCTCCATGATGGCGTTGTACAGGCCAGGGTGGACGTCGACGGCCTTGCTCTCCCTAATGGCGGTTGCCACCTCCTTCACTACCTTAGTCATGCTGCTGAAGACACTGATCTCCTCCTCCATCAGGCCGCCCCTCTTCCTCTTCCTATCGAGCATAGGGACATGCTCAAATGGCTTGTCAGGGCCATCAAGGACTGCCTCTGCGTCCGGGGTGCCTGGGAACTCCGGCATGGGAGAACCGAGAGGCTCACCAAAGCCCATGGCATGCTTGCTGGTTGCCAGGCCGAAGGAGAAGATGTGCTGCATCTGGTTATAGTTCTGGATGGGTGTGTTGAGGAACTCAGCGTCCTTGGGGTGGTCCTAAGATAGAAGCAAAAGGGTTGTTAGTTGCTACAAGGCAATGATAGTGTGCAAAATAAGAGGACAATGAGCTAACCGCGACATGGCCGGTGTAGTGCTCTATCTCCAGAACGATAGAGCAAGAGCTCTGATCCCAGGAGGCACCGTTAAGGTCTCTGAGCTTGGACACTTGGATCCATCGAGCTCTCCACTTCCTCAGGTGGTTGTACACCTGGGTGGCGGTCACCTCTCCTGGCCATAGAACTCGAACACTTGCTTCGCAACGGTGTTCAAGTGCACCTCCTTGAAGCCCTTGTCAGTCCTAACCCCACAAGAAATGAGCTCGCACATCTTGTTCAGCATGAACATGGACATGAACGGCTGCCACTTCATGTTGTTCCCCCTACCATCCTTCTTGGCCTTCAGTGCAGAGGCAGCAGAATTGGCAGTTGGCTCAACGAGCACAACAGGCACAAAGCAAGAAGGTGAAACCTCAAACACCTCTGAATCATCAAGCATGTTCTGATCGACGAGGGGCTGCTAGTCCTCGACATAGGAGGCCGCACACTGGCGGTCCGATAGGACAAGGGCCTGACTAAGATCTTGCGTCTGCGTGGTCATGTCCTACAATAGTATCACGCATACACAGTAAGCATAACACACACAGTACCACAACATAGCAACAGGATGATCTATGAAAGTAGGAGCATACATGCCAACTACATATGAATCCATCACCAATAGCTACCACAACATCAGAACTAGCTATGAATCCATTGTGTTCATCACAAATAGCTACTCTAGCATGCTACAAATCGTACACAACTAGCTATGGATCCATAGTGTTCATCATTATCATACTACTCATTCTACACAGATCCAACACAAATAGACACCACTACACCTAAATCTAGCATCTGCTCAAAGATAAATGCACGAATCAACCCTACCACATGATTGCACATCTAACCCTACGACCACATCCTCTCATATCTAGCTAGAACGAACACAGAGAAAGAGGGCATCGAACTCACAGAGGCCATGGCTGCAGCGGGGGGGGGGGGGATGGTCGGAGAAGTTGAGGACAGGAGTCACCGCCGCCGTCGACCGCCGGGCAGTGAAGGAGCTCCGCTTACCTGGTCGTCGGTGCTAGTGCGCGCTGGTGGGAAAGATCGAAAGGGGGGAGAAGGGTGGCGGGGCTTTCAGTGGTGAGAGGATGGGGGCTAAATAGGGCAACCGAATCCGCGGGAGGTGAGCCGAAATCCTCCCGCCGATTTTTCGGAGACGCGCGCGAGCTCGCGCCATCTCCCCTGCTCGCACGAGCTGCGCGCCGTGTTCCCCTCCCCTGCCTCGCACGAGCCTGGCTCTGAAGTGTAACACCCCGGATTTTGCCCATTTTCTTTTTCTTTTGATTTTGGTTTGGATTTGCCCTTCGGTGGCTTAGTGGTCTTGAAACCTAGAGAGATCACCCTCGATTCCTCTCCCAAGTGGCTTGTCAATCTCAAAACCATCCCAAGACCTTGCCATTTCCATCTTGGACCAATCCCAATATTCTTTTTCTTGGGAATATTCCTTTTTCCTATTAAAGGAATAACCCTGTCTGCCCTGGGTTGTGAAGCAACCCACACTTCCATCATTCCAAAGATTCCCAAATAATTCCCATAAATTGTTTGGGCCATATATTTCTCAGATATGTCAAAATCCTTCCTTGCCATGTCCAGAAATATTTCACCAATATTTCTTTTCTGATTCTGCCCCAGCTGGCAGTTTGTAAAGCAAGTACCCTTTATATTTGCTTGCTTGCTCTCAAACTTTTTGTGCACTCTTTTCCATCCATATCATTGTCTCTTGCAAAAATTCAACTCAAGTGGGCTAGTAAATTTTCCTTGGCAAACTTCCAAAGTTTCTGGTCAACTGGAAGCTTAATGAAGGAAGTACTAGCTAGCTTGATCCAAATGAGTTGAAATTTTGCAAGCATCTTCATATGCTCAAATTAACACTATCCTCAAGATTTCAGTATCACCCCAGCATCTATTTGAGCACACCTTCCAATCTTTGTTTCTGGTCAGATTTTCACATTGTGAAGCAACTATATTTTATATTGCTCCATAATTACTGAAAAATTACCAGATCATTCTTATACCCATATAACCCATCTCCACAAAATTTGGGCTCATTTCAGCTTCCCAATAACTCCCTAGAATTTTTCCAAGATTCTGGTCAGAGAGGATATCTGTGAAGGAAGTACTATTTTGGCATGTCCAAATGGTATGAAAATTTTACAAAATCTTCATGTGACCAAACCATCATGCTATATCAAATTCCAGCTCAAGTGGCTACTCCATATGAGTGCTCCGCCTTAATCAAGTCTCTGGACCAGATTGGTCAGTTGCAAAGCAACCATATTAAACCTTGGTCCATTTTCTTCCAAACTTCACAGTCTCATAGTCCTTCCTACCCTAACACTCCCAGACATCTCACCTGGCCCTTATCACTTCTCTGTTGATCACAGAGACGTGGTCAAGTTTGCTGCTGGAAACTGTTTAACCTAGGTTCAGTCACACCAGTGCTCTCACGTGACTTCCAGCTGCATAGATTCACTCCGGGAAGGAAGGAGAAGACTCTAGACATCCTTTGGCAGCAAGTTGGGCGTGGCAATGCCATGGCCACGCGGTGACCATGCGTCTGGCGTGCCAGCCAACGCGCTCCGGTGATGGAACCCCTCGGGTTCGTCCATTCCTCCTCCTCATTGCCACCTAGCCATGTCTAGGGGCTTCGCCTCATCGTCGCCCTCCTCCTGGAAGCCTCTCCCCTCCTCTTTCCTTTTCCTCGCGCCACGGCGATCGCCGTCACTATTCTGCCCGTGACCGCCGTCGTTGTTTTCCCCTTCTCCTCGAGTCCTCCCGAAGATCCTACGAGCCTCTCCACTCCTCCTTCAAGCTTCCCGATGCCGAAAACGGACAGCCACGCCACCCCGTGCTCCAGTGCGTTGATAAGATCACCACTGTGGTCGTCCTTATCACCTCGCCGTCGCCCGGCTATTTATAGGCCTTCCCCGCGGTCTCCGAGCTTATCACCAGCTCCACCGCCCTCCACTACCCCTCCCTAGCCTCCTCTCCTGGCGCCGGAGCCCCTCCCCGACCATCACCACCGCCATGGCCGCCGCCCTGCCCTCTGCAACTCCGGCGAGCCGAGCACCCCTTCTCCCTCTAACCACCACCAGAGGACCACCCGGAGCCCGTAGAACCTCCCCGTAGCCTCAACCCCTCCTCTCCACCATCGTGGCGCCCGCGCCCAATCTCGCCGGAGCCGCCGTCTGCCACGGTCGTCGCCCCACTCATCTCGGTGCTCCTCGGCATCCGTGTGATGCGGGGATGGATGCGCCACTCCTCCCCGAGCACGCCGGTGTGCCGAGCACCGCGAGAGGTGGCCGGAGCCGCCGATAAGCCTCGCCGGAGCTCGCCTCTGCTCCGGCCAGACGCGGGCGAAGGGAAGAAGACGACGACGCTGCCCCGCCAGCTAGCCAGTGGGCCCCGCGACCCCACCCGTCAGCGACTGACCGCTGACCAGCGCCCGGGCCCGCGTGTGGATAAGTGGAGACGACTTTTGATAATACGTTTTCACATTCGGAAAGTGTATTGTGGCGCTCTTCGGCCAAAATGCATTTTCTCTAGTCTGAAAACGTATTTGCTTAAAGTGCACTTTCTGTTTAGCCATCAGGGACCCGTCTGTGAATATAATTTTTACAGATCAGTCCTTGTACTTCAAACGGCTATAACTTTTTGCTCGTGACTCCGATCGAGGTGAATCCAAAGCCCACTTCTTCGTCTCGTCGAGCTCTATCTGTTGGTATCATTTTCATAATGTGTTAACATAGTGAAGATGACCATTTTTCCCTTGCCCGTAAGCAGCCACTCCGAGAGAGAACTGTTTCCGACAATCGTTTCCGCGGACTCTCCGAACTTCTCCTCGGTGGTTTCTTCGTACCCAGGCAAGCCACGACAACCACTTGCATGATGGATTTGCAGTAGCTATGGTTTCCTACTTGAGTAGTTATTTAATGTGTGCATGTTATTATGTCTGAAACTACTATATATGCTCATGTTCTATGCTCATCCTTATATTCTGTCCATGTGCATCTTGCTAGTTATCAAGTACTCGTTGGTAGCATTATGCTCATGGTTAACACTGGCAGTAGTTCATGCTAAGATGATGACATGTCTGCATGTTTCTTTATCAGTTGTTATGGTTCATCCTGTTATCATGGCTCAGCACGTCATCATTCAAATTTAACCGGATGTTAATCGAACTTGAACACCTGTTGGCTGAGTCATAGTGCGCCACTGAATCGAGCTCACCAGTGCAACCACACTTGCTGGGATGGGGCGGCCCTAACTCGGTCTATTGTCATGCCTCTCGCCGGTACCTCCAACCAGGGAAGGTTATGAGCGCGTGCTACTCTGTCCCGGTAGGCGGCTATAACCTTGTGAACCCAGTTTTGGTATTGAGCTCAGGTCCCCGTTTGGGACGGTTTTGTTTGGCCACGACGGTGGCAGGTGTCGGAAGGACACAGGGGTCACCCATGACATAGCCCAAAGAGGAGTGTGTCGGAGTGGCCGGGAGAGTGCCATGCAATAGACATGGTTTTGTCGGAATGTCGTTGGTCCACCCGAATGGGAGCACGAGGCCATGCATTCCGTGGTGTGGGTACAGTGTACTAACCTCTGTAGAGTGTATGATCTGTCGATAGCTGCGTCCTCGGTTACGGGCACAGTTCATAGTAGGGCACACTATGGGTCAACAGTATAATAATCTTGCTTATAACAACCCCGTCCGATGAAGAAAGAATTTGGTTGATCTTTATGTGGTCACGAGAGGATCACCGTGGTATCGAGGATACCGATGTTGATTGATCGTGATCACGAGAGGATCACCGTGGTTTGGTGTTACGTGGTGACCTCGGGTAAAGATCAAGCTCCTTGTGATCTTGTTATCACTACGGTATTGTAATACCAAGTTTGGTTGGTCCCGAGGTTATCATGTAGCACACTCGATGGTAAGTTCTTACATGTGGTGGTTACGAGGTAACCCCGGACAGAGTAAGTTGCATCATGATAGTTTCAACCTGATGCATGTAGTGACATCCTGCTCACATGCCATATCATTCTAGCATCATCATGTTTACACCTGCTTAACCTGTAAATGCCATGCTGTCGCTTGTCTTGATTGCTTTGGTTGCTGTGAGCTTGCGAGTACATTCAAAGTACTCACCTGGCGTGTTATGCCAGTTTGCAGGTCATGCCATGATTGCTTGCTTGTCAAGGATTCCGAGTTTGCGAGCTAGGATAAGCGTTTCAGCCAGAGTCCCTGCGGAGTGGAGTCCATCACCGCCGTCGTTGTTACGCTGCCGAGGGTACTCCGCTTCCTCGGGTTGTTCTGCTGTTAGCATAGAGCTACCCTAGGCAGGCGTAGTCTTGCCGTGCCGATGTAATCTTTGTACCCTTGTAACCTTATCCATAGTAATAAAGAGCTGATTTGTTCTATGCCAACAGTGCCGTATTCCAGAAGACTTGTCTCTAGGCTGGAATACGAGGCGTTCCGGTTCCTCTGAGCCGGGGTGCCACAAGCATTGGTATCAGAGCAGGTCTGGCTGTAGGACGCCCTAGACCGCGCAAACGTTAGTAACCGGTAGTATGGAGTCTAGTCGGTTTGCTGCACTTGTTTGTTGCATTTGTTTGTGCATAGCATGCATATAGAATATTTATTTTGTCACTAACGGTTGATCTGGTGAGTGTAGGTGGTGTCGGTTTCGACCCACTACCTGCACCCTCTAGCTGCATATTTGTTCCTTGGTGTGGTGTTATCTCCGTCCCAGCGGAGTGATGCCAAGGTGCCTGGTGTTGTCGATCACTGGCAAGATTGATGCACCGGTACCACACCAATATATTCTCTTCACCCACCCATATCATTTCGGTGATAGACATGTTTCTATCCTGGATCGTGCCTTTCCACTAGCCGTGTTGGCAACCCTTACTGATCTTAGTTATCAGAAAAGGGCAATGCCCGCAAGCCTTTCTTTTCATCGCTATCCCACCCTGCCACCCACTCTCTGGACGAGTACGGTTTCTTCCGTACGCTTGATGATGATGTGGTCGTGACCTCCGTGTACCCATCCACGATCACCAAATCCGTCCCCGCCTCCGTATCCGTCCAGTTGCAACCGGTGTAAGCCGTGTTTTGGTGTAGCCTTGTTTACACCAACTTTCTTCCACACGTGGACTCACTTTCGTGCACACCATCACAGCATGTTAGATCGTAACACTGGAGTTCTTGCGAGATTGGTGTGCTTAAGTAGGAATGCATATTATTACTGTGAGTAGTTGTAGTATATGATATTGCTTGTGCGTGATCTTGTTGCTTTGTGTGCTTTTATTTTAGTTGTTTCTTTTGCTTCTTTCTTTGGGCCCTTGGTGCTACCTTATTTTCCCTTATGGAAGTTGCTCACTGACACTGGACTCGAAGAATCAGTGAAGGAGCAAGCATTTGGAAGCTCAGCTCAACAATATGGGATTTGGTGCCGACTGCCTGGCATGGGGAATATCTGGTCTGATTATAATGATATCGTGGATTGATTATTGGCATCAGGTATATATCAATGTGCGATCTTCACAGCAGTAAAAATCAAATCAGCAAGAAGGCAAAGATGTGTGCATGATCAGCAGTATACTTCGGGTCAAAGGTATGGTTCACATATAAGGTTGGAGTCTGTTATGAGTACAATTTGATCCAGCTATATCCCGGAAGCAAGCCAGCATATGCTAGGAACTCAGTGCCCAACAAGAAGAATAGTCAAACAACTTTCTGCATACAAAAGGAACCGACAACAGAAACATTAAAGGATATATATATATATATATGCACTCAGTCTGCTTATGGCAACAAGGAAACTTCAGATATAGGCAACTCAGTCTTTCTACACAAGCTTGCCTCAGGAATCAAGTGGCCAGCCACACATGTTTCCATAGATGTGGTGAACATGCTGCCAAGGTCATACGAGTTACCCATACAATGGTGTCAGCTCGGTGAGGATTTGACCATTGCATGAGCTATATAAGAAGAAGAAGGACGCTAGTTATACACTTTAGTGTGATGACCAACAACCTATGGAGCAAGCCGACCATCTGATATATGCCCTAAAGCATTGCTCTGTGTTATTCTTGCATGTTTAAATTAATATGCTTATGCTTGTATGCGTAGTAGTGAGCTATATGGGACGCTGATGAACCCTTGCCTGCCTTTCTTTGGTGACGGCACCACGCCTGTGTTCTGAGCTGTTTCCGGCCGTCCGGGGTGGATGCCGACTTTATATTTCTCTTGTCAGCAACTGGCCCGTGTTCTGAGCTACTTTTCGGCTGTCGTGGGCAGCTGTTGAATTTCTTTCCGTAGCAATGACCCTATGCTCTGAGCTGTTCTTCGGCCGTCTTAGGGAACTGCTACTTTCTTCTTATCGACACCGTCTCATGCTCTGAGCTGCTTTTCAGCCGTCTTGAGTCGGGGTTGAGTTATTCCAGTAATGTCCCAGATCTGAGTTGTAAAGACCGTTCTGGTGGCTACTGGTTTATTTGCCGGTTTCATCCAAGGGTTCAGACGGTCGTTACCCTACAGCTACAACTTGTAAAGTAATATGCCTGCCGGAACAGTGTACCTGGCAGTACCCATGGTCATCCGAAGAATCAAGAACACATAAGGCCAAGCTCTGTTAGCTAAGGATCCAAGCAAGGAGAACCATAATTGGCCATAAAAGTATGATAGTGGTTGCATGGTATCGATACCCCAGATAGTCTGAATCGGTACCAACCACCACAGATGCACACCCACAGGGTATATCCCATTTGCAATGACCTCCTATCAAGGTACCCCACTCAGCCAACTATGTATGCTCAGAATTGTCAGAAGAAGACATCCAAGTCCGTCAGGTCAGCCAAAAGATCAATTCGGCAGTTGGATTCCAGCAACCGTGGCAAAGCATTACATGGCCTACTATTTACTTAAGGGTGCCGACAGACGGAACGATCAGAAGGTTGACAACTGTCTCGAAGCATGTGTCCTCGCCTAGGGGAATCGGTTAAAAGAGAACCTGTCGTGAACAAAATTCTTCTGCTAGAACCATCGTCAGTCAAGCCTGGGAATAATACCGTTATAAGGTCGTACCCTTTATGCTGGTCACGGCAGGTGACAGTCGAGTCTTTGGTACAAATGTGATACTCAAGACAGTGGAGATACCCAAGATGTTCCAGCAATTATTGCAAGAAGCCAGGTTCCACCAGGAGAACGGTATGATTCACAGCACTGTTTGAGTCTGGAGGACACACAGCCATTTGAAGCCACCCAATGCAAAGAGTAAAAGATTTCGTGTCCACCGAGAGAATCTGTTCACAACTCAATGGGCGGTCGTCCGTATTGGACTTCATCACAACACGTCCATCAAGAACTACTCTCGGGCTTGCGAGAAGGACAGGTATTTCAGTCAGGATAATTCATCGCACCCAGACAGGTCGGCAAACATAAAAGGATCAAAGTCAGAGTAATATATGAGGTAAGATCTGTCAGAATAAGGATCCAGTGAAACAAACCACCCCGAAGCCAGGCAGTGAGTCAGATAATATACAGTGGGGACATAATACAAAGGCAAAAGGGAACCCGAGTTGGAAATCATTTCCTCAAGTGGGAATATCCATGTTTGACCCCTGAGCAACCAAATCTCGAGGACGAGATTTCTTTAAGGGGGTAGGTTTGTAACACCCTGGATTTTGCCCATTTTCTTTTTCTTTTGATTTTGGTTTGGATTTGCCCTTCGGTGGCTTAGTGGTCTTGAAACCTGGAGAGATCACCCTCGATTCCTCTCCCAAGTGGCTTGTTAATCTCAAAACCATCCCAAGACCTTGCCATTTCCATCTTGGACCAATCCCAATATTCTTTTTCTTGGGAATATTCCTTTTTCCTATTAAAGGAATAACCCTGTCTGCCCTGGGTTGTGAAGCAACCCACACTTCCATCATTCCAAAGATTCCCAAATAATTCTCATAAATTGTTTGGGTCATATATTCCTCAGATATGTCAAAATCCTTCCTTGCCATGTCCAGAAATATTTCACCAATATTTCTTTTCTGATTCTGCCCCAGCTGGCAGTTTGTGAAGCAAGTACCCTTTATATTTGCTTGCTTGCTCTCAAACTTTTTTTGCACTCTTTCCCATCCATATCATTGTCTCTTGCCAAAATTCAACTCAAGTGGGCTAGTAAATTTTCCTTGGCAAATTTCCAAAGTTTCTGGTCAACTGGAAGCTTAATGAAGGAAGTACTAGCTAGCTTGATCCAAATGAGTTGAAATTTTGCAAGCATCTTCATATGCTCAAATTAACACTATCCTCAAGATTTCAGCATCACCCCAGCATCTATGTGAGCACACCTTCCAATCTTTGTTTCTGGTCAGATTTTCACATTGTGAAGTAACTACATTTTATATTGCTCCATAATTACTGAAAATTTACCATAGCATTCTTATACCCATATAACCCATCTCCACAAAATTTGGGCTCATTTCATCTTCCCAATAATTCCCTAGAATTTTTCCAAGATTCTGGTCAGAGAGGATATCTGTGAAGGAAGTACTATTTTGGCATGTCCAAATGGTATGAAAATTTTACAGAATCTTCATATGACCAAATCATCATGCTATATCAAATTCCAGCTCAAGTGGCTACTCCATGTGAGTGCTCCACCTTAATCAAGTCTCTGGACCAGATTGGTCAGTTGCAAAGCAACCCTATTAAACCTTGGTCCATTTTCTTCCAAACTTCACAGTCTCATAGTCCTTCCTACCCTAACACTCCCAGACATCTCACCTGGCCCTTATCACTTCTTTGTTGATCATAGAGACGTGGTCAAGTTTGCTGCTGGAAACTGTTTAACCTAGGTTCAGTCACACCAGTGCTCTCTCGTGACTTCCAGCTGCATAGATTCACTCCGGGAAGAAAGGAGAAGACTCTAGACATCCTTTGGCAGCAAGTTGGGCGTGGAAATGCCGTGGCCACGCGGTGACCACGCGTTTGGCATGCCAGCCAGCGCGCTCCAGTGATGGAACCCCTTGGGTTTGTCCATTCCTCCTCTTCCTCGCCACCTAGCCATGTCTAGGGGCTTCGCCTCCTCGTCGCCCTCCTCCTGGAAGCCTCTCCCCCTCCTCTTTCCTTTTCCTCGCGCCACGGCGATCGCCATCACTATTCTGCCCGTGACCGCCGTCGTCGTTTTCCCCTTCTCCTCGAGTCCTCCCGGAGCTCCTACGAGCCTCTCCACTCGTCCTTGAAGCTTCCCGATGCCGGAAACGGACAGCCACGCCATCCCGCGCTCCAGTGCGCTGATAAGATCGCCACCGTGGCCGTCCTTATCACCTCGCCGTCGCCCGGCTATTTATAGGCCCTCCCCGTGGTCTCCGAGCTCATCACCAGCTCCACTACCCCTCCCTAGCCTCCTCTCCTGGCACCGGAGCCCCTCCCCGACCATCACCACCGCCATGGCCGCCGCCCCTGCCCTCTGCAATTCCGGCGAGCCGAGCACCCCTTCTCCCTCTAACCACCACCAGAGGACCACCAGGAGCCCATAGAACCTCCCCGTAGCCTCAACCCCTCCTCTCCACCACCGTGGCGCCCGCGCCCAATCTCACCGGAGCCGCCGTCCGCCACGGTCGTCGCCCCACTCATCTCGGTGCTCCTCGGCATCCGTGTGATGCGGGGATGGATGCGCCACTCCTCCCCGAGCACGCCGGTGTGCCGAGCACCGCGAGAGGTGGCCGGAGCCGCCGTCAAGCCTCGCCGGAGCTCGCCTCTACTCCGGCCAGACGCGGGCGAAGGGAAGGAGACGACACCGCCCCGCCAGCTGGCCAGTGGGCCCCGCGACCCCACCCGTCAGCGACTGGCCGCTGACCAGCGCCCGGGCCCGCGTGTGGATAAGTGGAGACGACTTTTGATAATACGTTTTCACATTCGGAAAGTGTATTCTGGCGCTCTTCGGCCAAAATGCGTTTTCTCTAGTCTGAAAACGTATTTGCTGAAAGTGCACTTTCTGTTTAGCCATCAGGGACCCGTCTATGAATATATTTTTTACAGATCAGTCCCTGTACTTCAAACGGCTATAACTTTTTGCTCGTGACTCCGATCGAGGTGAATCCAAAGCCCACTTCTTCGTCTCGTTGAGCTCTATCTGTTGGTATCATTTTCATAATGTGTTGACATAGTGAAAATGACCATTTTGCCCTTGCCCGTAAGCAGCCCCTCCGAGAGAGAACTGTTTCCGACAATCGTTTCCGCCGACTCTCCGAACTTCTCCTCGGTGGTTTCTTCGTACCCAGGCAAGCCAAGACAACCACTTGCATGATGGATTTGCAGTAGCTATGGTTTCCTACTTGAGTAGTTATTTAATGTGTGCATGTTATTTTGTCTGAAACTACTATATATGCTCATGTTCTATGCTCATCCTTATATTCTGTCCATGTGCATCTTGCTAGTTATCAAGTACTTGTTGGTAGCATTATGCTCATGGTTAACACTGGCAGTAGTTCATGCTAAGATGATGACATGTCTGCCTGTTTCTTTATCAGTTGTTATGGTTCATCCTGTTATCATGGCTCAGCACGTCATCATTCAAATTTAACCAGATGTTAATCGAACTTGAACACCTGTTGGCTGAGTCATAGTGCGCCACCGAATCGAGCTCACCAGTGCAACCACACTTGCTGGGATGGGGCGGCCCTAACTCGGTCTATTGTCATGCCTCTCGCCGGTACCTCCAACCAGGGAAGGTTATGAGCGCGTGCTACCTTGGCCCGGTAGGCGGCTATAACCTTGTGAACCCAGTTTTGGTATTGAGCTCAGGTCCCCGTTTGGGACAGTTTTGTTTGGCCACGACGGTGGCAGGTGTCGGAAGGACACAGGGGTCACCCATGACATAGCCCAAAGAGGAGTGTGTCGGAGTGGCCGGGAGAGTGCCATGCAATAGACAGGGTTTTGTCGGAATGTCGTCGGTCCATCCGAATGGGAGCACGAGGCCATGCATTCCGTGGTGTGGGTACAGTGTACTAACCTCTGTAGAGTGTATGATCTATCCATAGCCGCGTCCTCGGTTACGGGCACAGTTCGTAGTAGGACACACTATGGGTCAACAGTATAACAATCTTGATTATAACAACCCCGTCCGATGAAGAAAGAAGTTGGTTGATCTTTATGTGGTCACGAGAGGATCACCGTGGTATCGAGGATACCGATGTTGATTGATCGTGATCACGAAAGGATCACCATGGTTTGGTGTTACGTGGTGACCTCGGGTAAAGATCAAGCTCCTTGTGATCTTGTTATCACTACGGTATTGTAATACCAAGTTTGGTTGGTCCCGAGGTTATCATGTGGCACACTCGATGGTAAGTTCTTACATGTGGTGGTTACGAGGTAACCCCGGACAGAGTAAGTTGCATCATGATAGTTTCAACCTTATGAATGTAGTGACATCCTGCTCATATGCCATATCGTTCTAGCATCATCATGTTTACACCTGCTTAACCTGTAAAAGCCATGCTGTCGCTTGTCTTGATTGCTTTGGTTGCTGTGAGCTTGCGAGTACATTCAAAGTACTCACCTGGCGTGTTATGTCAGTTTGCAGGTCATGCCATGATTGCTTTCTTGTCGAGGATTCCAAGTTTGCGAGCTAGGATAAGCGTTCCAGCCAGAGTCCCTGCGGAGTGGAGTCCATCACCGCCGTCGTTGTTACGCTGCCGAGGGTACTCCGCTTCCTCGGGTTGTTCCGCTGTTAGCATAGAGCTACCCTGGGCAGGCGTAGTCTCGTCGTGCCGATGTAATCTTTGTACCCTTGTAACCTTATCCATAGTAATAAAGAGCTGATTTGTTCTATGCCAACAGTACCGTATTCCAGAAGACTTGTCTCTGGGCTGGAATACGGGGCGTTCCGGTTCCTCTGAGCCGGGGTGCCACGTGAAGAAACTGTCGATCTGGGCGTAGGTCACGGGCCTGGCTGTGAGCGCTTTAAAGTTTGTGCCGTGCAGGCCGAACAGTCAATGCAGGCCAACCAAACAACCCGTTTCGATCCCGCGCGGGCCTGGTTGGCCCAAATGCGGGCAACCAAACGCGCCCTTAATGTTACTCTGTTATGCAAATGGTGGTGGAACCTCGAATTCCAGAGAAGGGATGTGGCAAAAAGTAGTGAGGAAGAAAATATAAGATTGATTGAAGGATTTATCAAATACATGGTACAATGAATGACTCACCATGTCGGGCTGGCCTAATAAAAATCAATGATCTGTTCCTTAAGGGGAGAATAATGAAAGTTGGTAACGGGCTTTTTGGGGTGATAAATGATGAAGTGGTAAGCCTCTATTGTTTATTTTTCCTGGCCTATTTCAACTGTGCAATGAATGAAAGAAGACAGTTAAAAAAATGAATGTTACCGGTAGGACAATGACATTCAGGAGATGGCTGAATGAACAAAATAGGTTGTTACGGGGTCTGAGAGATTTATTTGGGAAGGATAAGGTTATCCCAGAAGTATGACACTCCCATTTGGCAATGTAATAGTAAAGGAAGGTGTTGCTGCTCTATAAAGGACAATGTTGGAGCAACATGATGATGGGGAAGGCAACGAGGAGAAGATGTTCTGATGATTGCCGGAGATGTTGGTTCTAACGAAGAAGAGGATGCTGGAGACATGACCCAGGAGATGGACGAAGATTAGAAAAACATGGTTGCCTTACTTTCTAGAGCAGTGGGTTTAGAGCTTTATCTATACCTTATCTTTTGGCGATAATGTGCTTCCTGGCAGCAGTTCCTGCTTTAGTCTATTCTCCTGACTAGTCTTAGTAGGCGGCAGTTGGGATGTAATTTTCTCTTTTAAAACCTTGTTATTGGCTATTTCCGTTTCTTGTTCCCGTTATCTCTATGAAACCCTATCCTATTTTAGGATCGTATGTAAAAGAAAGAGATTGACATGAGAATAAGATTACGTGAATATGAAGCACGCAATCATTGGCATGCATCTGAAGTTCTAAACCTTTTCCTTTGGCACTCGTACGTTACTACAGTCGGCGTAATATCCATACGAAAGCGTAAAATGGTAGAATACGTAGACACAGCTTGAAACTGTAAAACTTGTGTAAACTGAAGGGCAGAGGGCTCGTTTCCGTCGGCGGGCCTGGAGGAGGGGCGCGGGGCCACCGCCCACCGGTCGAGCGCGCGTCGGGGCGGCGGCGGCGGGATGACGGCGGCGGCTTGGCCGTGGTGGCAGTGGCAGATTTCCAACCGCCTCTGCGGCTCCGCCCACATGCGAAGCCATTGCTATTCACCTCCGGACGGGCGAAGGAGAACGCGGGTACATCTGATACCCGCTAATTAGGCGCACTCTACAATCCTACGTTTACGGTGAAGCTGGATTATTCTCTCTAATTTATTCGGTTTCCATTTCTGCAGTGGTTGTAGTTTCGCAGGATTAGATGCCAAGTGAAAGAACTGCTTTCTCTCAGCGAAGTCCAACAAATTTCTGCAGTGAAATTGGTGCGTGTAACTCCACTTCTCCTGAACATTTTAACATGTGGATACAGTACTGCTCTATCTGTAGTTCAGATTTGGTACACTGTTTGGACCCTGTGACAACAAATTCGTGCAAACTGAATGTTGGTTAATCACAATATGATAGTGGCAGTTCCCATCCTACTCATCCGCAGCTTGCAACAACTGAAAGTGATTTTTCAATCCCAGGGCACGGGTCGCCTCCGAACTTGGCAGGCCGTACCGGAATTGTGCACTTCCTTCTGCCTAGGCAAGCCTGAAAGGGTAAAACAAGCACCCAAGTTTTTAGGATTGCAGTGGTAATAGGATAGTGCATTATGGTATCAGTGATCAGCATCTAACTTCTGGAAAGGCAGAGGGTCTTACATCCTTTACGACAAACTCCGTCGTCTCTGCGTGGCAACTCCCAAGGCAGCTTCTGCTAGAGCTTCTGCAGTCCTCGACTGGATTTCCGTAGCTCGCAAACTCAATATCCATGATGCGTTTGCCTTGCTAACACCGGAGTCGAACTGCTGGGTGCTTTCTGCGTGACAAGAGTGATGGGGTGGATAACTCATTCACACTACTGTATACTCGGGTAACCGACATTGTGTTCACGGTTATCTGTAGCGGATCACCACCCATTTCCTCCATGAGGACGAGGGTGTTCTCTCTAGGTTTTAGAAAGTATTGTGGTACGTGGTACCTTCAGAAAAGACAAGCGAATGAGACATCAGTTGTTGTTCATCATACGAGTTCAAGAAAGGAATTTGTGTTGTTAGTAGTAAAACTAGTTATAGTACTGACAAGGACTGGGATGGTTGTCCGCTAGGGGTTTTGAAGGAGGCCCAATACCGTCCGATGCTCTCTCCATTGATCCACACCTCACCCTTCCCCATACTGCTGAGGTTCAGCGTGACTGGGTCATTCCCCCATGGTGTGTCAAATGTCGTCTGCACCAAACAACAACAATTTCCCCAAGCTGTCGGTTACCATCATTGTGGAATAAACATATAATTGAAGCCTGTCAAGAGTTTAACACTTATTATGTATGTTTGATGTACCTTGTACCAGATAAGTGGAAGGTGCATGGACTTATTGATGGCAGTCCATTGAGCATGAGATGATCCTTCCCGTGTGTATATATTATTCATTTCTCCAGATAAGCCAATCTGCACTAATGTAATTGCTTGAAAATTTGCGTTTGAGATTGATCTATCGATTCAGAATTAGTGTTGACCTGGATTTACTTGGTGTTTCCACATCTCATTATTCAGAGAATGTGATTTGTGATCTCCCTGTTGTATGCTCACTTTACGAACTCCAAAAATTCTTCGCTCCATGTACGCTCCAGAGTCCTTTACTTGTTAGAGTAAAACTCAGTCCATTGCAAATAGTAGGTAACATGCTTTTCTAATCCATTTGCTGTGCTTAATTTCTTATTAATTCTTATGCAGAGTCAACTGAGCTTTTTCCTTTGGGGTCCACTAGTCACAACTTGGGTGGTGTGTTTTGTTGACGTACTTTTTTTGCGATTAGTTTTCAGTCAAGGAACAAGAACCAATGATTTTCTAGTGAACCTCTTTCTTGGTTAAGCTGACTAGTCCATATGTTGAAATCTCTGTCAGTTTTTTTTTTGTATTTTTAAAATTGTGTTCAGTATTTTATTCATATAGGCTGTAAAATCTGAATAACAAAATTAGCATGTACTCCCTCTATTCCAAATAATTGATGTTCTAGGATTTCCAAAGTCAAACTTGTAAAATTTGACCAAGTGTATAGACATATCCGCAAAGATCTACAGTACCAAATATATATAATATGAAAATACATTTCATAATTAAACTAATGGTATAAAATTGATTTTGTAGATGTTGATATAATTTTATGTAGACTTGGTCAAATTTGATGAAGTTTGACTTAGGAGAATCCTAGAACTTCAATTATTTTGAAACGGAAGGAGTATAATTCAACAGAAACCATGCTCTGCTGATGTATTTATTGGACTGCAATGCTGCCTGATTGCTAACAGTTGTATGGCACCTCATGCGCTCCTTGATTTTAAATATCGACATCTTCGTATTTGAGAGTCTATACAATTAAGTGAAAGTCATACCGGTGATCCAACCATGACACTTAGCAGTGATATGGAGTTTTGTCCTTTCCTTAGCGTAATAGGTGTCTTGAGAATGATATTTCTAGGTCCATCATGACTCCCATGCACACTACCTAATCACATATGGAAGAAGATAGCAAACATAGCAAATATACAACTGAATAATAGTTGAAATTTTTTCAATTTTGTCATGCTATCTGGTTGGTGCTTTCTATAAACTGCACTGAGATAGTATTTTTGTCCTTACCTACATAATCATTGTTGATGTAAGCATGTAAAACATGTGCTTGTGACTCCACATTAAGCACTAGCTGGGTATCCCCATTTGATCTATAATCATATCTGCATGATTTCCATTATTTTATTATTAATGTGGGCAGGATGAGGTATTAAAAACCGATGTAAATATTAAACCATTAAACAAGCTGGAGCTCATCTTACCTAGTAAGGTACCAGAGATAATCTGTCTCATCTTTTGTAGTTGAGAGATGTTCAAAAAATCGATGCCCAATGTGTGTGGTGTTGTTTATTGCCAGAGGAATAGGTTCTTTGAATATTTTCCAGCAATCAACATTGTTCAGAGATTGGACAACTTGTGCTGTTCTTAAACCATGCTGTGCATTTATCTGCCCAAAGTAAAACTGATAAATGAAGCGCTCCCTGCAGATCTTCAATGGCAGAAGAACTGAGGGTAGCTGGCTCACCTTGGCTGTTTCAAATACTACCCTCCTGCAACTTGAGAGGATACTTATTGATTTAGGAGCTAGCTGGAATGATGCTTCACCAAATTGGATATTTGATGTTTTATGCTTGTCAAAGTTCACTAGGAAAGCCACACAGTTGGACTCGGTTTTAAAAACATGCCCCTGTAGTATGCCAAAAGTAAGCCCCATAAATCAATGGAATTTTACTGAAAATGAAGTACATCTAGTTTCGTTTCACCCTGCACACAAATTCACCTCTTGTTGCTCACCAAATGAGTAATTAGAATATGTTCCTGAAAGTAGTGGTTCTTCAGATTGCTTGAGTGCAGCATGCAATTCTCTGAGATGAGACCATGTCGATTGCCATATTAAACCTGGATGTATGCTTGGTAGTTCAAACATCAATACATATATACTAATCAATTATCGCGTTTTCCAAATTAGAGTGTTCTCAAGATCTGTCATTCATGTGGATTTCACAGATCATCAGTTTCTGACTAGACATGTTACATGGTTTGATTTTATGTGCTTTGCTAGTGGACTATGCTCATGTTATAATATTTTATATTACAAGAAGTTTGAATGGTTGCTTTTAAAATATGATAGCTCGCAACAGAAGAATTACTTGCCATATTCATCAAGTGGAGCTCCATCATAGTAGCTTGTTGTTACATAGGAGGATGCAAACCTCCCAAAGTTTGTCCCGCCATGATACTGCATCATAATCCGTAATTTATGAGATCGTGAAAAAAAATACTAAATAAATTTGCTGAGAGATCTTAGGGCAGCTTCTTAAAGTTCATAGGCTTGTAGGCTGTACCATGTAGTAGCTTACAAAGCTTCCTTTTTTTCTTGCTATAAAAAGTGCAACTGCAAAGGCAATATCTGCTGGTGATCTGAATCTTGGGTCATGACCATATAAAGGATAGCTGTATGCAGAGAAACTTGTGTGTTAGGCCTTGTACCCCTGGGAATGTGAAAGATCCTCAGAAGAAAAACAAAGAGTATTTGTCGCACCGAGATGTCCAGTTTTCGGTCCATAAAGCTGGCTTGTTAGGCGAATTTGGCCCATGAAATGTTTCCCCGCAGATGAGCCCGTTGCAGGTATTGATCTAACCATGTAATGAATGTTACACTGCTAAATTGTGGATAATCTGTAATCCTGCATAATGGTATAAGAAAGAGCACTGACGATTGGATCTGGAGCATCGTCCTGTTTGCACATCATCCATGGAATGCCTGTCTGGAGGTTTACAGCCATTGCCGCTGCCCAGCGAACATAAGGTGGTCCCCTTGAATGAAATGCTGCCTCGACTAGCTTATATTCGTTCTCAATCTGCAGGTTAAATTTCAGGGTTGCACAAAAAGATCATCTAATACATAACACAAGGGATAAGTACTGTTGAACTGAAATACCTGTGATATGATTATGGGACCTCCTTGTGGATAGTATAAATTTTCATCCATCATCATGTTAACAATTTTAGCAACAAATTTTTGCATATGTACCTGCATTCAGTATTTAAATATGAGTAATCTACCATGATAGTTTGGCATGAAATAATGTGACTCTAGGATTGCATGGACAATTCATCATCTGGTTCCTCAAACCAAACAGCCTCTGTATTCTTGTAGATGCATATTTTCAGTTTTCTTGTACCGTTTGTTTCTGACAGTGAGGTTGGTAAATCTGTATGGAACCTACCACTCTCACCTCATACATGACATCTGTTTTCACCTGTGTGTTATACTTGTACCTGACAAACATTTGTCATCTCTTTTATGCTTGCTTAAATGCACCATGGGACATTTTTAGTTATGCTAATGGGTTTCTGAGGGTAGTAAGATGTTTTACAAGCTAGAACTACGATGGAAAACCATTCTGAATATATGGTAATACTATAATTCATTTTACCATGTGGAACAGAGGATTGGAGGAAACAAGAAATGGTATTTTCATTCTGAATAATCCAGCTGCAGTTACAAGATTCTCTTCTATGATTGCAGTCTTGCAGACCATATAGCATTGTTCAAGGCTTCAAAGGCACTGCGTTGGGTAGTTGGATACCTTGTAGGGGTCATTGTTGCATCTGAAGGTAATGTTTGGGACACCACGCAACCAAAATGGCAAGCCTCTGCAATGAATAAAAGATCCAGTAAAAGCTTTACATGTTCAGGACACCATAGAAATGAAACACTTCCCTGCATATTCATGCATCATCTCGTTACCCGTATTTCCATTCTGCCTCGACGAAGGGGCCAACCCGGAGGCTCACATAGAGGCCTTGAGCATGGATTTCTCTGATGAACTTCACCAGATCATATCTTCCTTCGAAGTTGTACTGGTACATTAAAAATGAATTTGAACACTCTTAGCTGCAAAATGCTCTTCTACTGAACTTTTGCCTGCTGTTGTTGTGCAAGGAGCACCCACCTGACCTTGTATAGGCTCATGGACATTCCAGAAGACGTATGTTTGTATGACATCCAGGCCACCTTCCCTTGCGTTCTCAATTAGCCTTGGCCACATCTGCTAATTGGACTGTACATTAGTTTGAAGGAAAGGAACTGAGGTTTTCTGCTTCATACAGTATGATTCGTGGTGCATGCTTGATTGCTTACTGTATGTATGTATTGACTGAACTAATTTGATTGCTGGATGAAACTTTGACTGAACTAATCTGTTTATCTAGTGAGTTAGATTTTCTGCTGTAGTGTACTAGCAATCAAGAATTTACTTTAATCAACAAATGCTTGAAATGATTTCTTATTTGGCATTGACAGTTACGGCAGCATTTACCTGACAGTCTTCCATGTTGGATGAAAAAGTGAGACGCACTGAAAAACAAAAGTGCGCCTTTTGTGGTCGATGCGCTGATTATGTGAATCACTTCAGTTATTTAAACTTGGACTCAGAAAAGGAACCCAGTATTTCCAAATTGAAATGATGGAATCCACTTCTAAGCAGAAAGAAACAGTACAAAATGACACGCACGAAACCTATCAATCAGTACAAGAAAGCTTGTTGAAATTTAACTGAAAACTGCACGGTTTTTTCACATCAGAAAGCTTTACTAAACCACTAGTTACATCATAGTGAATGCTCGAACAGTAACGTCGAAATTAAAATGATGGATCCACTTTTAATCAAAAGGAACCAGTACAAGGCCACACGCATGAAACATATCAGTTCAGGGCAACGGCATGGTGCATGCGTACCTCGGGCGTGCTCCTTGGGTAATGAATGTCGCCGGAGAAGAGCATCCTCCTGGCGCCGTCCAGCATCAGGCTTCTGCCGTCGTACGTGACCTGTCTTCTCGCCGTGCCGTTATGTGCTCCCTTCTCCTCGTCGACCCAGACTCTTCCTGCAACCACCGCCGACGCCATTAACGTGGCCAGGAGCACCGCCATGATCGCTGCTGCTGCGGCGGCCATGGACATCTCTCTCGGTTGCTACTGCTTGCAGGTGATATGCTCGATTGATTTCCTTGTATATATGGAGCTGCAGCGATGGCAAGTAACGCATGCTTTCCCCGGGAGTCGCGGGGACAGATATTCATATGGGGGAAGGTTGGAGGTTAGGTTGCAAGGTTGCGTATGCATGCGTTTTTTTCTAAATGTTTGTTTATTACGATCTGTATACTGAAAACACGTTGCAACCTCTCGTGTAATGTGCTTCGAGACCCAGAGTTTGTGCCATCTCGCTCGCTAATTCTTTTCCCTCTACAATACCTCATGGGAAGACATAATTCATGGGAACTTGAAGGATCAGTTTGTCTCTTGGCATACACTAAGGCCTTATACAATGCTAGGTGGTTAGAGAGGTGCTTAGAAAAATAAACCGGATTTTTTCTCAAGCACCCATGCCTATTTCTATATGAGAGACGCCTAATTAAGCATCTATCCTCTGCAAATAAGCATCGGTGCTTAAAGAAACACTGGTTTATTTATCTAAGCACCTTCCCTAAGCGTCTTGCATTGTACAAGGCCTAAGGCGACTAGAGCAAAGTTCTCCTCCCATCCAAGCTTCTCTGGCCAGCCCATGAATTCTCCACCCCTGCCTACCACTCCGATGGCTGGTGACCGTCGGGACGAATCGATGAAGCTCCGGCGTAGATTTCTGCCGTCTCCTTAGGACGGCAAAGTTAGTTTTTCTCGTCATGCGTTCATGACGCCGACGGCTACGGCTCCAGATTGTTGGTCCTTAGGGCCACGTTGTAACGCCCTTGCCAAACCCACTGATTCCTGATCGGTGCGTCTGAAGTAAATAGCATAAAACTACTACTTTACAGGTTAGGGTTCCAAAAAACTACCGAATATTTTTTTTTTCGCTGATAACTACCAAGTCAGGGGTCGGCTGTTTCAAAAAACTCTAATTGTCCAGTGCTCTATAATTGATCGTGATTATGACAGTTGGGGCCCGCATGTAAGAAAACTGATTGTTTGACCGTTTGTTTGACCGTTAAATGACATCTAGGGCCCACATGTCAGTGTCCCTGCAAACTTAAAAAAGCAATCAGGTCCCTTTAAACTTTTGAAAACACAATCAGGTCCTCCAAACAAATTGGAAAAAACCATCGGGTCCCTCCCGTGCTCAAGATCCAGAGGAGCGCACCCGCCGCTGTGCTCGCCGCAGAGCTCCCTCCCGTCGCGGCGTTCGGTGCGCATAGCCGCGGAGTCCCTTCCAGCGCCGCCGCACAGCTCCCTCCCATCGTCCGTCGCTCGCCCAGTCAAGGTAGTCAGAATCCCGACTCGACTCCTAGAATCCTACGACTTCACGACCCTACGGAAGCATGTCGATCCAAGTCCCACTATGAATCCGGATCTGGTAGAATCCATGTTGAGTCACGATCCAAACCATAGAATCCTATACAAAACTGTAGAATCCCGACTATGCTATGGACTATGTCCGATTCTACTAATTTATCTAAGGTTTTGTTTAGTGCAGAAAAATAGTATGCCATCATCCAAACCCCTTTTCACATGCCTCATGGCCCTTTATTCCCCTCGCAAACCCAAATGCTTAGCCGCCGACGCCTTTGATCTAGCTCTCAGAAACCCTAGGTCAAAACCGAGGATGAGGCTTGTCGACGAATGGAATTGGCATGATAAGGAGGATGCATCAAGATTGATCGAAGAAGATGAGCAAGACCCTTCAAGGTTCAGCACTTCAGGTGAGCTATACAAGTCATCGGCTATTCACATACTCTAAAAAAACCTCCCAATTAAATTTTGTGCATTGAAGACTTAAATGTTCTATATATTTCCCTCTCATATATGTTCCATACATGCAAGCTAGATAAAAGGTTAGCCATAAAAAGAAGTGAAATACAACTAACATTGATGTGTACGTTTTTTGCTCTATATTTAGTGTTAAAACTCTATAGAACCCATATAAATTTTTGGCGTGGATACAAAATATCTTATTAAGTATATCTAGTAGAATCCTCGATTCCACGACTCGATACTACGACTCGATTCTGCCTAAGGAAAATCGATCCGACTCCGAATCCCGACTCTGACTACCTTGCGCCCAGTGCGCTCCGACGCGGAGCTCCCTTCCCGCGTGCGTGCCGGCCGCCGCCTCCACCTGCCGGCGAGCTGCGCCTGCAGCCACCGTGAGCTCCCCGGCATGCGTCCTCTCCCTCTCCCTCTTTCCAGGGCGCGGCTGCCCGAGCCCCTGGCCATGGCGCTAGGCTGGCGGCAGCCCATGCCCCTGGGCGCAGCTGCCGGAGTCCTTGTCCCCTGGCCATGGCACGTGGTTGGTGGCGGCTCGTGCTCCTGGGTGCCGGCTGCTCCTCGCGCGGCGCTCCTTCCTGGAGTCGGCCTTGGCTTGGCGTGCGGCGGGGTGGCGGAGGTGGTGGAGCTCGGGCCTTGGTCAGGAGGAGAAGGGAGAGAAGAAAAGGATAAGAGGAAGAAGAAGGATCTTACATGTGGGTCCCATATGTAAGATAACGGTCAAACAAAACAGTCAAACAAGCAGAATGTTTAGGAGTGGGTCCGACCCGTCAGAATACGGTTTAAACTGCTAGTGACGAGCGTTTTGGGTTTTTTGAAACAGCCGACCCTGACTTGGTAGTTATCAGCGAAAAAAAATATTCGGTAGTTTTTTGGAACCCTAACCCGTAAAGTAGTAGTTTTATGCTATTTACTCGTGCGTCTGGGATCTAGATTGGCCTCACATACCAACACTAGTATTAATTTCCCGTGCATTTTGTCCTCACTCGTGCGCACCTGAGAACAAGTTCTTAAATTTCTGCAAGCCAAACACACTTAACTTTGAGATTCCTTAAGGATGGGCTTTTTGAAAAGAAGGGGCGCCTTGTTGATATGAATAGTCTATCATTTCTGTTGAGTATATGATTATTAGGAAGTATAGAATAGACTAGGATTTGATCCTGCCTTTTCTTGTACTCCAAGTTGGTCATTGTACTCCTATATATATATATGCCCATGAGGCTCAATAATACATCCATCATATTCCGCAACAATCCCTCTCTCTCCCTTCTAACACGGTATCAGCTTAATCGATCCAAACCCTAGCCGCCGCCCAACGCTTCCGCTCCGCGCCGCCCTCGGGGTGGTCGACCTCCATGACCGCCGCCGGGGGCCGCGCTGCCCGTACCTAGGGTTCATCCGCCGGTCATGTTGACTGGCTGCCCTAGAGAGTCTTTTTCCCGAGCCCTTGCTTCGGGTTTTCCTCTCTCCCGTCGGTTACCTTGATCGGCGTTTTTCTTTTTGGTTTTCCGATCTATGCTTGATCGGTTTGCGTTGCCCGCTGCCGCCGTCGACCCCCGCGTGCCTCTACTTCGACCCCGGCGTGACCAGCCGGCTTCTCCTCCGACCCGGTGGCCACGCGCGCCGAGGCGGCCCGTCAGGGCCAGCCGCCGTCGGTGCGTCGGCCCGCCCGTCGCCCTACGCCGGCCGTCTCCTCCTGCTCCGACCGGGACTCTTGCATCGCCCCGACCCGGCGGCCTCGCGCCATGCGGCGGCCCATCATAGCCGTCGTTCGCGCGCCGGCTCGCCCATCGATCCACGCCACCCGCCTCCGCCGCGTCTGCTCGGCGGCCCTGTGGTCTGCCTCGCCGGCCTCGTCCCCGGTTGCGTCAGGCTCGTCGGCTGCCTCAGCTCGGGCGCCACTGCTACGTTGGTCGCTCGGGCCTCGCTGCCCGGGCGCCGGCGCTGTTTTGGCAGTTGGGTGCCGGCGCTGACGCGCTCGTCTGCACGTCGTCCCACGCCGTCCATCATCGTCGACCTCATCTAGGACTCCGCTGCCATCCCGCCTCCACCGAGCGGTGTCCCCGACCTCGCGTGCGATCGGCTTGATCACCCGCTCGTCGCCGCGATCCGCCTCATCTACGCCACGCGACCGACCTGGCCCGTTGGCTGCACGCGCCTCCGCAGGTCCCGTGAAGATCGTCCCCGAGTTCAGCGCGCCCCTCCACCGATCGAGCAACGGGCTGCCGCTGCGTCGCCCCGTCGGGCTGCAGCGCCGCCGCCCCGTGGTCCTCCTAGCGGCTGCATCGGCTCGCGCGTCGCCGCTGCGTCACCCCTTCGAGTCGTAGTGCCGCGATACGCGGTCCCCGCCGCCGCCCCGAGGCTGTCCCCGCGGTTGCACCGACCCACGCTCTGCCGCTGCGCTGCCCCTTCGGGCTGTAGCACCGCGGCCCGCGGTCCCTGCTGCCGCCCCGAGGTCTTCCCGCCGTCGCCCCGCCCCGCCTGCTGCCGCCGCTGCGTCGTCCCTTGGGGCCATAGCGCCGTCCCCGCGCGTTGACCTCTCGTGGTATGCGCCGCGGCGCCTTCCTTGGTGCGCGAACGCCATGGTCCGCGCCGATCTTCGTCACGCTATCGGGTTCCTCGCCTACTTTGAGCACCGCCGCCGCACTACTAACCTAGCCGTTGCCGCCACCGTCAGGCCGCTGCCGCCGCTACCTCCGTAGCCGCCGCCGCCACCCGTCCACCCCCTTCGTCTTCATCCAAGCACCAGCCCGTCGCCAGCGTCGCCGTCGTCTACCCCGACCACTTCGTCTACTCCGACCACCGCTGGTGACATCTGTCCCGCGCCGATGGAACGCCGCAATCATCGCCGAGTTCTTCTCTGCTAGCATCTCCGACTGTGCGGCCGCTCGTGCGGTCCTTGTCGGCCCGCACCGCTTGACCCGAGACTGCTCACACGCTTGCACCGGTATGATTCATCGTGGCCCGCGCGACGCGTTTTGTGCAGGTCTTCAGCTGCTGCTAATGCATGATGCGTCCGGCGGCTGAAGCGATGCATCTTGTGTGCATGCACGTCATAAGCCTATGCTTTGCACATGTTTCTGTCCGATTCCGCGCTCCTCCGACCGCTGACTTGGACCGCTGCTGCCTCACGGCTGTGCGGGATAATCCGGTCATGTCCGGTCACGCGGACGCATGTCGTGTGTTCCACGTTGTCCGTTGGATCTTCTCGATTTTGTTCGTCGCGGCTTCGGTCTGATCTACCGTATACTCGCGATTTTCTGAAGATTGTCAAGTACGTGCGCCTCTACACCGATCGAGCAAAGGATTGCAACTGCGTCATCTCTTCGAACCGCAGCATCATCGTCCCATGGTTCTTTCGGCTGCATCGACCTGCGCGCTACCGCTGCGTCGTCCCTTCGGGCCGTAGTGCCACGGCCCGTGGTCCACCGCCGCCCCGAGGCCGTCTGCTTCAGACCGTCGACCATCGCGTTGCCGCTACGTCGTCCCATTGGGCCGTAGCAAGCGTGGCATGCGGTCCTTGCCGCCGCCCCGTGGTGCTCCCCTCGGCTGCACCGACCCTCGCGCTGCCGCTGCGTCGCCTTTTTGGGCCGTAGTGCCGCGGCCCGCGGTCCATCGCCGCCCCGAGGCCGTCTGAGGGAGTCCCGGATTAAGGGGTCCTCGGGCGTCCGGGTAATGTGACATGGGCCGGACTGATGGGCCGTGAAGATATAAGATAGAAGGCCTTTCCCCGTGTCTGGATGGGACTCTCCTTTTCGTGGATGGCAAGATTGGCATTCGGATATGTAATTTCCTTCCTCTGTAAACCGACTCTGTACAACCCTAGCCCCCTCCGGTGTCTATATAAACCGGAGGGATTTAGTCCGTAGAGGCCATCATAACTCCTATAGGCTAGACATCTAGAGTTTAGCCACCACGATCTCGAGGTAGATCAACTCTTGTAACCCCCATGCTCATCAAATACAATCAAGCAGGACGTAGGGTTTTACCTCCATTAAGAGGGCCCGAACCTGGGTAAACATCGTGTTCCCTTTGTCCCTTGTTACCTTCGATCCTCAGACGCACAAATCGGGACCCCCTACCCGAGATCAGCCGGTTTTGACACCGACATTGGTGCTTTCATTGAGAGTTCCTTTGTGTCGTCGACGGAAGGATCGATGGCTCGCCTTGTCATCAATGACAACATCACCTCTGGAGGAGCCCTAGTTCCGGGACAGATCCTCCAACTCGGCGGTTTTGCCATGGGCGCTCACCCGGCCGTTAAGCCAAAGGCGCCCCCCCAAATCGCCAAACTTCATCTCCTCATCGGCCTTGAACACTCCGAAAAGATGGATCCGGCAGATGTCTCGTCCTTGAACGAACTGCTAGATCGCATCGCCGCCCTGGGGGTCGCAACAGACTATGATCGGATTGGGCTTAAACCCGATCAGAGGGAAATCAAGTCCCCGCTGATCACCCATCTGGAAGCGGTCGTGGAGGAACAAGCCGAGAATACTTCTCCCCCTAAGTTGATAACAAGCTATGTTCGGATTTCCGAGCCCTGTGAGCCGGATACCCGTCTTCGGGAAGAGACCATGTGTCCTCCGAACATAGAATCAGGCGTTGAGCCCAAAAACCACCAGGACCCTCCTAATCCTGGACTAGTGACCTCGGAGATTCTTCAAACTCCGGATCCAATAGTGGGTCAGGGCTCGGATTCCAGCCCACCCACCCACCACAAGCAATATTCCCCAAGCAATTCAGGTCCTCCAGATGTATGTGACCTAATGTATGTACGACAGCAACCTCAGGAAATGGTCCATCACTTCTGGGCCAGATTCCTCCTTCTTGAAAACAAGATTAAAGATTGTTGCGACGAGGACGCGGTTTCAGTGTTCCGCCGCAACTGTACGGACGAGGGAATCCTCAATGCCCTCAACCGCCACCGCATACTGCACTTTGCAGATCTGGCACTTATAGTGCGGAAGTACTGCGCAATGGAAAGCGCCTGGAAAGCCCAGACAGCTCAGTGGGAACCTCCTGCCTTTAAGCAGCCCATCGGACGGGCAAAAAGGATGCACCCTTACGGGGCACTCGATCATCATCTCATTGACAAGAAAATCAAACCCTTCACGGGACATAGAACTGTCCTGGACAAATTACTCGACAAGCCCTGTCGGATACACACGACGCCGAATACCAAACCAACACATAGCCTTCGGGCATGTTGGGTGCTCCGACAGGTGGCTAAGAGCGGCGAGGCCATCCTCACCAACACCACCCCGAAGAACCACTCTTCGGAGGATGACGACCTCAACGTCTTTACGGTCTTCGAGACCTTTTCTTCGAGTAATCGGCGCAAAAGGGCGCTCCGCGACCTCGCCGAAGTTAACCAAGTAGCCGCAGCAAATCCTTGGAACGATACGGCAATAACTTTTACTGTCGACGATGAACCAAAGGCCAGATCAGTCCGAACACCTGCCGCCTTGGTCTTAAACCCAATTGTAGACGGCTTTCGACTCACCAAGGTGCTCATGGACGGCGGCAGCGGACTAAACCTCATCTATGAAGACACGCTCAATAAAATGCAAATAGACAAGAGTCGCATCGGGCAAAGCATCACCACCTTTCGAGGGATTATCCCCAGTCGTGAAGCACGATGTTTGGGGAAAATTAAACTTGATGTAGTATTCGGCACGCCGGAGAACTATAGGTCCGAAGAGTTGCTCTTCCACGTGGCACCTTTCAAAAGCGGAAATCATGCCTTGTTGGGGCGAGACGCCTTCACACGCTTCCAAGCCATACCCCATTACGGGTATATGAAGCTCAAAATGCCAGGGCCCAACGGAGTTATCACCATCACCAGTGATCCGGATATAGCGCTCCGCGCCGAAAACAAAACGACATCCTTGGCCCTCGAGGCATTATCTGAGGCCCTAGCGGCCGAGGAGCTAACCACTCTGCGTTCCACAGTGGACAAAGATGATGTAATCCTCGATAAGAGGCCCAAGTCCACTTCTTTCAAACCAGCAGACGAAATAATAAAATTTCAAGTACACCCGACGGATCCCAACAAGGCAGCCTCCATTGGAGCACAACTAGATCCAATGATCGACGCCGCACTAAGAACGTTCCTGCGCGAAAATTGGGATATCTTTGCCTAGCACCCTTCGGACATGCCCGGGATCCCACGCAGACTGGCTGAACATAGACTCAATATTATAAAGGGGTTCAAACCAGTCAAGCAAATGTTGCGGCGATTTTCTGAACCCAAACGACAAGCTATGGTGGAGGAGCTAGCTAAACTTCTTGAAGCAGGGTTCATCAGGGAAATCAAACACCCGGACTGGCTGGCAAACCTGGTCATGGTACCGAAGAAGGATAAATCCTGGCGCCTTTGTGTCGATTTCAAAGACCTCAATAAAGCCTGCCCTAAGGACCCCTTCCCGCTGCCTCGCATTGACCAAATCATTGACGCGACTGCAGGACACGATTCACTATGTTTCCTCGACGCATACTCCGGATACCATCAAATTAAAATGAAGGAGTCCGACCAGCCCGAAACGGCATTCATTACCCCGTACGGGCCTTTTTGCTTCAACAACATGCCATTCGGACTCAAAAACGCTAGCGCCACTTACCAACACATGATTCAAACATGTCTGGAGAAACAAATTGGCAAGACAGTGGAGGCATACGTAGATGATGTAGTCGTCAAGACTAAGCATGTCGAATCATTGGTGGACGATCTACGCCTCACATTCGACAACCTCCGAACATATGACATATGGCTCAATCCGAAAAAATGTGTCTTCGGCGTTCCAGCCGGAAAACTACTCGGGTTCATTGTTTCCAATAGAGGAGTCAAAGCAAACCCGGCCAAAATCCAAGCCTTGTCACAATTGACAACCCCAACAGACCTAAAGCAGGTCCAAAAACTAGCTGGGTGCGTGGCAGCTTTGAGCCGCTTTATCTCCAGATTGGGAGAAAAGGCACTGCCACTTTATCGCCTACTCCGATGAACCGACCACTTCGAGTGGACGGATGCGGCAGCGGCCGGATTGGAAGAAATAAAAACTCTGTTAGCGAGCAACCCAATCCTCGCCGCACCAAACATCGGCGAACCTATGTTGCTCTACATATCTGCAACTCACCAGATGGTGAGCGCGGTGCTCATCGTCGAACGAGAGGAAGAGGGACATAAATTCCCACTCCAAAAACCAGTATACTATGTATCGGCGGTCCTTACACCGTGTAAATCTCGATACCCTCACTACCAAAAGATAGCATATGTAGTCTTCATGGCATCCCGGAAGCTGCGGCACTACTTTCAAGAGTGTCCGATCACGGTGGCATCCAAAGTACCACTCAATGATATCATAAATAATCGGGACGCCACCGGCCGCATAGCCAAATGGGCCATCGAGCTCTTACCATTTGAAATAACATACAAACCACGCGCGAGCTATTAAATCTCAGGTGTTGGCCGACTTCGTCGCCGAATGGACGGAAGCTGAACTCCCTAAAGAATACAACACATACTCCAACTGGGTAATGTACTTCGACGGCTCTAAAATGTTAGCCGGGCTGGGAGCCGATGTCATCTTAACCTCCCCTACTGGGGACACAGTCCGCTATGTATTGCAAATAATGTACACGGACTCCAACAACACAGCCGAATACGAGGCACTACTGCACGGTCTCCGGATAGCTGTTTCTATGGGCATTCAATGCCTAGAGGTGCGTGGGGATTCGAACCTCGCAATATCCCAAATAAATGGAGATTTCGATGCAAAAGATCCAAAGATGACGGCATACCGCGATGCCGTACTCAAAATATCAGCTCAGTTTGAGGGGCTCCAGTTTCATCATGTTGCTCGAGACAGTAATCAGGCAGCGGACATCCTTGCTCGAATGGGCGCTAAACGCGACCCCGTCCCACCTAACACCTTTGTGGAAAGGCTCTTCAAGCCATCCGTGGTGTGGCAGGACGAGAGCGGCAACACTAGTCCGGGGCTGATCATACCCCCAGATGCCGAACACACTTATGATATCATCGGGGGCTCGGGCACCGAGTTGACACCTTCCGCCCATGTAATCATGGCTGTCATTGCTCCATGGACCGAACCCTTCCTGGCCTACCTTAATAGGCGGGAGCTCCCTGAGGACCAGAATGAGGCCCGTCGCATAGTTCGATGCTCGAAAGCCTACAAGGTTCATGAAGGAGAGCTCTACAAGAAAAGTACTACTGGAGTTCTTCAAAGATGTATCTCCGAAGAGGAGGGACGGCAGCTCTTGGCCGAAATACATGCTGGTCTCGGTGGCCATCACGTCGCCGCTCGGGCCCTCGTAAGTAAAGCCTTCCATACAGGTTTCTTTTGGCCTACGACCCGAGCAGATGCACAGGCTCTTGTACAGCGCTGTGTCAGATGCCAGCTTTTCGCCAATCAAAGTCACATGCCACCCACCGCCTTAAAAACAATCCCCATTACTTGGCATTTTGCGGTCTAGGGGCTGGATATGGTCGGACCCCTTAAAGGGGGAAGCCACAAGAAGAAATATTTGCTGGTTATGGTGGACAAATTCACTAAGTGGATAGAGGCCAAACCAGTGAAAACGGCTGAGCTGGATCGGTGATCGACTTTATATCCGGCGTTGTACACCATTATGGTGTCCCTCACAGTATCATTACTAACAATGGCTCTAACTTCACAGCCGATGAGGTGAAAACTTGGTGTGCTAACTTGGGCATCAAGCTCGATTACGCCTCCGTATATCACCCTCAAACAAACGGTCAGGTCGAACGAGCTAATGGCCTGATAATGAGCGGCATCAAACCCAGACTAGTGTGATCCCTACGGGAGTCAGATAAGCACTGGGTCGAGGAACTCGATTCCGTACTCTGGGGACTGCGGACCACCCCCAATCGCATGACCGAATACACCCCCTTTTTATGGTGTACGGCGCAGAGGCTGTTTTGCCCTGCGATATTATTCATGACTCACCTTGAGTGCGCATGTATGAAGAGAGAGAAGCCGAGCTCGATCGGCAGGACGACCTAGATGCCCTAGAGGAGGAGCGCGATGTTGCAAAGGCCCGTTCCGCATTCTATCAACAACAGGCCCGGAGATATCAAAGCAGGGAAGTGCGGGCAAAGACTTATAATGTCGGTGAACTCGTCTTACGCCTACCAGAGAAGAAAAAGGACAAGCTCAAACCAAAATGGGAGGGTCCCTTCATTATCGATGAAGTTCTCACTGGAGGAGCTTACCGCCTTCGTAATGCATCGGATAACCGCTTAGAGCCAAATCCCTGGAACGCTGCTCGGCTACGAAGATTCTACGCATAAAGTTCGGCCATACTTCTTTTTCGTCCCCTTTTTCTCCTCTTCATTTTGTTTTTTCTTGTTTTTTCATTTTTATACGATTTCCAGGAAGTGTTTGGATAAGCCGAACACTTGAGGGGTACACATCCTTAAATGTACATACTCCACCATAACCGGGGGCTTCTTTAACCGAAGCTTATTATTATTTCGAGCCTGGAGCTCCAAATATAAATGTGGTTTGCTCATATACATCCTTTTTGCCATTATATGCACCTCTATGACTTAAGTTTTTGCCAAGCTGGGTTGCCTTGCTCCTGTGTTTATGCCCTATGTTCCCGATTGTTCGGCTAGGGCGTAAAGGGAGCACCTCTGCGATTGTTACAACCAGGTCACCGGACATGTACCTCAGACGGGTGAAGCCGAAAGCTAGCGTTCTTAAGAGAATAGGTGGTCGGCAATCAAACGATAGATTGTTACATTCTTGTAATCACTCCAAATACTGTGGGATAGCTTCTCCGTATAATGAACCAAAGCCCCGGCACGCATAATTACTGCCTGCCAACCGAAGGAAAGGAACCCTTAACGGAACTATTTTTCTTGGAAGATGTTTCTTACATATGTAATATAACATACATCCTGAACTACAGTCTTTTGTCTGTTCGAGCACAATGACTGGGTTGCATGGTTTCCGAACATAGTGAATGTTTCTTTTCATTCCCAATAGTGTCCAGAAACACTCCACCATTTTGGTCCGGAGGTTAAAGCCGAAATCCTGCGATGACAAAACTTTTCACATGTTCGGATAAAGGCACAGGTTGATCATAACGTACTCTAATACATTTGCATCAAATACCTATTCCTTGTCTATTCCATCTATAAGACTGTCTAACCTACAGTCTTCCTGCGAATACTTCGCCGCTATCATTACTTGGTCATATACCAAACTCACTGGAATCTCTTTCCCGTCTGGTCCATGTGGTCCCACTCGGGCCATATGATTTGGATCTAGCTTGGTGAAGCGTGTTTTCACCATGGCCCAGGCTTCTCGTGCGCCCTCACGGCAGGCGGATGTCTTCAAAAGCTCAAACTGGCGCCGGGCACCTTTGAACAGGTTTGCCAAGCCCTCCATACTCTCTGGAGGGGTATCAGATGGCCATAAAGCCTTCGCCATACCCTTCATGGCCTTCCGAGCCCGAGCATGTACCACGGACAGCTCCTTTAGCACGTCGCCTTGAAATTCGGATACTTCCTCTTCCGGCCTACCAGTTAACATACCTGCAGCAATAGAGTCATGATATTTCGAATTATGGATTAAACATGAGCACCTAGGGAGGTTCTGAATAAAAGAGGAAGACATACCGAATATGCCGCCCTTCAGTTTTTCATTTTCTCTCTGAGCGGCCGATAACTGAGCCTTCAAGCTCTCTATCTCTTTGGATTGTTTGTCCTTTTCCTCCTTGAGATTTTTCTCCCTGGACGCACTCGTTGCGATCTTTTTCATCTCCGCCATTTCGATGGTTACAGCATTCAGCTGCATTTGGTTTTTTTTCAGCTCCTAGGCTAGCGCAGTGTTCTTTTCTTTAAGGACCTGCAGGGTATATCGATCCTTAAATCGGTTTGCCCCACCGCTTCAAGTCTCGGGGGCTACTGGCATATGACTATCCAAAATTGCATAAACGCTTACCTGTATGTCCTTTGAGAACAACTGAGTGACTCCGGCAAGTCTGTCTCGAGCGGCTCGGATATAGGCATCCACCATGCTGAGTGCGGTAAACTCTTGCTCGGAAAAAGCTGCGGCACGCATGGCTTCCTTTAATCGACGGTGATTCATCACGCTCTCCACTTCGGAATTCATGACAGATACGTCGTCCGAATCACCATGAGGATTCGGATCTGGCATTGCCTCGGTTCTCGTCCTAGTTGGCGAGTTCGGCACCGGATTGGTGGACATCCGGCTAGCAGGGCATTTTCCCACCGTCTGCCGCGTGTTTCTCCTGACATCAAAGATAAGAAGGAGACCTTAAGCAATCCGGACTCATGTCTAGGCATGTATTAAGCGGACATACCTCTTGGAAGACTGTGGGGTTTCTGCAGCACTCCCGGTCCCCTTTCGTTTTGAACGGCTGCCCTGTGTAGGGGCCGCCCTCGAGGAAGTACGGTCTGCCGAACACCGATCCTGTTAAAAGTTCGGAACGGTATAATAAGCAAAAGTGCAGATAAGGGTTTCCTTTCAAGAGCCCTCCGAATACTTACGATGCAGAAGGGATAGAGGCGGGGGTAGTCGGCGGTGATAGCCACTCTTAAGCCTTCAAGGCTCGCTTGATAGAATACTCCATCATCGAACTCTATGTATATGTCCGGATCCTCGTGAAAGCCAGGGTCTCCATCGCGGCTATGATCCTCTGGTTGTGGAGCGGGACAGCGGACGTCCTCGATCATCTTCCTCCATGACTGTTTTTGGTAACAAAGGGCAAAGTTGATTAGTATCTGTGACAGCAATAAGGCAGCGCAGACAATCGAAATCTTACCCATTCTACGGGGTTGTACATGGAATAGCCATCCCGGCAGTTTAAGCGGAGGAAGTCTTCTTTCTCACCCTTATACAGATCGGCCAGGATTGTGGCCAGTTCGGCAGGGGTATCCGGACCCTTCCGTCTATAACGGGAAGCGTCATCTTCTCCATTATAACACCATAAGGGAGTTACTCTGGATTGGAGAGGCTGGATGCACCTCTTTATTGCAATAGCCATGACGTCGACTATCGAGAGCTTGGTATGGGCTAGTAACCTGATCTTGTTAACCAACCTTTTTATTTCCGCACTGTCTTCCTCCTTGGGACTTCGAGGACGCCAGTTGAGACGCTTCTTTAAAGGAGCACTGGAAAATTCAGGAAGGCCGCGCCGAACTGGGTCCGGCAGTGGGACGTCGTCCATATAAAACCATTCCGAAGACCACTGTGGGTATGCCTCCTTGGGAGTTCTGATGAGGTATCCGGATCCGGCTATACGCCATACTTCGGCACCGCCCACTTCAAAAATAGAGCCTCCCCGATGGCGGGGAATAAGGCAAAAGAACTTCCTCCATAGTTCAAAATGGGCCTCGATGCCTAAGAACAGTTCGCAGAGGGCAACAAAACCTGAGATGTGCAGAATCGAACCTAGGGTAAGGTTGTGCAGTTGGATGCCATAAAATTCCAATAGGCCCCTGAGAAAGGGGTGGATTGGAAATCCTAGGTCCCGCAGCAGAAAGGGGATGAAGCACACCCTCTCATCCTTGTTGGGGTTGGGGAAATTCTCAGCCATCACATCATTGCCAATTGAGGCCAATCCCGCTCGAACGGGGACTAGATCCGCGAGGGGAAGGTAGCCCTGCGTCTGGAGTCGACTCAGCTGAAGATGAGGCATGGAACAACTCTGCCAATCACCCTCTTGAGGGCCATGGGGGCGCGAAGATGAGCCTGGAGCACTGGCCATGCTGGAAAGCTTTGTTCGCAGCTAATCTTGACGGTCTTTCTTTTGCGCGATATGAGATGGCATTTGGGGATCTAGCTCTCCTTATATAGATGCCGTCTGAACGTGGTGAGGGGCTTATTTGCAAAAAATCATAGACCATTCGCATTCACCCGGCGCGCAAAAATCGAAGCGACCACAGAAAAGGATCATAAAGGCAGCACATCGAGGTCAGAACCGGACTGTCGTCAATCCATAGTACAAATGAAGAACCCGCCTTGCAAAGCCAAAGACATAAGCCGGATACTACGTCGTCATTGAAGGCAAGTTCGAGGGCTACTGAGGGAGTCCCAGATTAAGGGGTCCTCGGGCGTCTGGGTAATGTGACATGGGCCGGACTGATGGGCCGTGAAGATATAAGATAGAAGGCCTTTCCCCGTGTCTGGATGGGACTCTCCTTTGCGTGGATGGCAAGATTGGCATTCGGATATGTAATTCCCTTCCTCTGTAAACCGACTCTGTACAACCCTAGCCCCCTCCGGTGTCTATATAAACCGGAGGGATTTAGTCTGTAGAGGCCATCATAACTCCCATAGGCTAGACATCTAGAGTTTAGCCATCATGATCTCAAGGTAGATCAACTCTTGTAACCCCCATACTCATCAAATACAATCAAGCAGGACGTAGGGTTTTACCTCCATTAAGAGGGCCCGAACCTGGGTAAAAATCGTGTTCCCTTTGTCCCTTGTTACCTTCGATCCTCAGACGCATAGTTCGGGACCCCCTACCCGAGATCAGCCAGTTTTGACACCGACAATGTCCGCTCCAGGTCGTCCCCGTGGATGCACCGACCCTCGTGCTGCCGCTGCGTCACCCATCGGGTCGTAGCGAGCGTGGCACGCGATCCGTGCCGCCGCCCTGAGGTCTTCCCCGTCGTCGCCCCGACTCGCGCGTTGTCGTTGCGTCACCCCTTCGGGCCGTAGCGTCGCTGCGCCCGGTCCACTCCGTCGTCCCCGTGCGTCGACTTCTACGTTGGATGTGTCGTGCCGCCTCCCTAGGCACAGGAACGCCACCGTCCGTGCCGGTCTTTGTCACGCTGTCGGGTTCTTCCTCGCCTACTTCGAGCACCATCGCCGCGCTTCTGACCTAGCCGCCGCTGCCTTCTTAGGCCGCCGCCGCCTCCTCAGGCCGCCGTCGCTGCTCTTCTTCCCGATCCACGGCGACTACCTCGACACCGGCCACCCGGACTCGACATTGACCACGGCGTCCCTCGCACGGCTACCTCAACCACGGCTACACCACCCTACGCTCTCGGCAACATCGACATCGGCACAAAGGGCTACCGCCTTGCTTGAGCAACCTCATCGATTGCCACTCCAGCCACGACTTCCGCGATGTATCGATCGTTACATCTATGGGGGGTGTCTGCCGGCTTGCCCTCGGATTCTTCTCCAGTCTCACCGTCTGCGTCGCTACCATTGTGACTGCGGGGGGATGTTGAGTATATGATTATTAGGAAGTATACGATAGACTAGGATTTGATCCTGCCTTGTCTTGTACTCCAAATTGGTCATTGTACTCCTATATATATATATATATGCCCACGAGGCTCAAGCAATACAACAAACGATTCCACCAATCTCCCTCTCCCTTCTAACAATTTCTATTAAGCCGAGATATCACACATGTGCAAGAATACTCCCGGACTATCATTGACAAGGTCAGACCGCCTCCGATAAGGGAGGGGCGATATCGACGCGTCAACGGCTCGTTCTGACGGCGATAATGATCGTTCAGTGGTTCAGAGACCTCAACGTATACATCATGGGAAGATGTATCATTTTCACATGAGTAACCACTACGATGCCTTGGGCTTACAATGCACTCTCACTAGTACCGCAACAATAATAAACTTGCCTTGCCCAGCCTCTGCCGGTGAAAAGTGACGAGGTGGGATACCCAACATACAAGTTGTGTCACTACCATTGCTAGACATCTTTTTTTTTAAATTGAAATTCCATTGCTAGACATCTATGTAGCATGACCATGACTTCAGTATTGCTTAGGTCAATGTAGTGCCCCCATCCCCACTCCTAGGGAGGCTTATGGTTGTGGATGGCAAGACCCGGCCGAACCCGAACCTTAAGAAGGTATCAGCTAGGAAGCGCCAGGCATTACTAGGAAAAAGCCTACTAGTAGTGTGGGTTTTTTGGCTATCAGTAGCGCGGGTGCCTGCGCTACTGCTACGGCGCTATAGCTAAATTTTAGCAGTAGCGCGGTTTTTACCCAGCGCTACTGCTACCTATACCTAGCAGTAGCGCGCTTCTGGCCATCGCTAGTGCTAATACTCTGTAGCGCGCCTCTACGTCCAACGCTACTGGTAAGGCAGCGCTGCTGCTACTCCAAAACCCCTCGCTGCTGCTAGTATTTTTTTATTTTGTTGTATTTGTATTTTTACAGGTTTTATACAATTACAACATACACATACATTGAAACTATATGAAAATGGAATGTCTCATCATCATCATCGAAGTGGTACAACATAGTCTCATCATATCATCATTATCGAACACAAATGATGTCGATCTCATCATCATCTCGAAATAGCGATACAAGTTAATGATCACACGTCTCTTACATTGTCACCACACACACATGTTTCATCATCTACCTAAACTATGACATACGAGATAAGAGCGATCACGATGAGCAAAAGCGGGATTATGTAGTAGTTTTTGCGGCACTGGTTCTGAATCCTCTGTTGCGCCATGAATCTCAAGTAACTAGCTTCGGCTTCCATTCTGCTATCAAACCCTTTTTGGCTTCCGCCCGGGAAGCGGTACACTTGGGCCTGACACTCCGGCCACTCATCGTACACACCCGGAACATGCCCTACATGTTGGGGAACGTTGCATGGAAAACAAAAAAAATTCTATGCACACGCAAGATCTATCCATGGAGATGCATAGCTACGAGAGGGGAAGAGCATCTACGTACCCTTGTAGATCGCTAAGTGGAAGCATTTATCACGCGGTTGATGTAGTCATACTCTTCGTGATCCGATCACGATCCAACAATCTAGTGCCGTACGGACGACACCTCCGAGTTTAGCACACGTGCGGCTCAATGACGTCTCCTCCTTCTTGATCCAGCAAGCGAGAGAGGAGAAGTAGATGGGATCACAACCAACACGACGGCATGGTGGTGATGGTGGTGGTGGAGCACCGACAGGGCTTCGCTAAGCATCGCCGGGACGAGGCGGTGGAACTACGGAGTAACGGGAGAGAGAGGGGCGCCAAGGGCTTGGTGTATCCTCTTGGGGCGCCCCCTGCCCTCTATATATAGGTGGAGGGGCGTGGGAAGCAGCCCCTCCAGGCCCTAGGGCGTAGCTAAGGGGGAGAGGACTTGGACTCCAAGTCCAATCCTATTCCTACTATAACTCCTTCCTTTTTTGCCTTCTCTAGCCACATGGGCTTTTGAGGACTTGGTGCGCCTAGCCCAATAAGGCTAGGGCGCCTCCCCGCAGCCCATGCTAGCCCTTGGGTCGTGGTGAACCCACTTGTGGACTTCTGGACCCCTCCGGAATCCTCCGGAACCTTCTGGAAGCTTCCCGGTACAATACCGAAAAAACTACACCTTTTTCCGAAACCCAAAATATGACTTCCCATATATAAATCTTTACCTCTCGACCATTCTGAGACTCCTCGTGACATCCGGGATCTCATCCGGGACTTCGAACAACATTTGGTCACCAACCATCAAATATCCCAATACTACTCTAGCGTCAACAAACGTTAAGCGTGCGACCCTACGGGTTCGGGAATTATGTAGTCATGACCGAGACACCTCTCCGGTCAATAACCAATAGCGGGACCTAGATGCCCATATTGATTCCTACATATTCCATGAAGATCTTTTATCGGTTGAACCTTTATGACAACATACGTAATTCCCTTTGTCCGTCGGTATGTTACTTTCCCGAGATTCGATCGTCGGTATCTTTATACCTAGTTCAATCTCGTTACCGGTAAGTCTCTTTACCCATTCTGTAATACATCATCTTGCAACTAACTCCTTAGTCACTTTGCTTGCAAGCCTTCTTATGATGTGTATTACCGAGAGGGCCCAGAGATACCTCTCCAATACACGGAGTGACAAATCCTAATCTTGATCCATGCCAACTCAACAGACACCTTCGGAGATACCTGTAGAGCATCTTTATGATCACCCAGTTACGTTGTGACGTTTGATAGCACACAAGGCATTCCTCCGGTATCTGGGAGTTGCATGATCTCATAGTCGAAGGAATATGTATTTGACATTAAGAAAGCAATAGCAATAAACTGAACGATCATATGCTAAGCTAACGGATGGGTCTTGTCCATCACATCATTCTCCTAATGATGTGATCCCATTATCAAATGACAACTCATGCCTATGGTTAGGAAACCTTAATCATCTTTTGATCAACGAGCTAGTCAAGTAGAGGCTCACTAGGGACACGGTATTTGTTTATGTATCCACACATGTATTTAAGTTTCCGGTCAATACAATTCTAGCATGAATAAGGAAATATAAAATAACAACTTTATTATTGCCTCTAGGGCATATTTCCTTCAGTCTCCCACTTGCACTAGAGTCAATAATCTAGTTCACATCACCATGTGATTAACACCCATAGTTCACATCGCCATGTGACTAACACCCAAAGAGTTTACTAGAGTCAATAATCTAGTTCACATCACCATGTGATTAACACCCATAGTTCACATCGCCATGTGACTAACACCCAAAGAGTTTACTAGAGTCAATAATCTAGTTCACATCGCCATGTGATTAACACCCAAAGAGTACTAAGGTGTGATCATGTTTTGCTTATGAGAGAAGTTAGTCAACGGGTCTGTCATATTTAAATTCGTATGTATTTTGCAAGTTTCTATGTCTACAATGCTCTGCATGGAGCTACTCTTGCTAATTGCTCCCACTTTCAAGACGTATCCAGATTGAGACTCAGAGTCATCTCAATCGGTGTCAAAGCTTGCATCGACGTAACCCTTTACGACAAACTCTTTATCACCTCCATAACCGAGAAATATTTCCTTAGTCCTCTTAGGTAACTGATGTTGGCTTGAACTACGTCGGTATTTCCTCAAAGAGGAAGGGATGATGCAGCACAGCAACGGTAGGTATTTCCCTCAGTGATGAGACCAAAGTTATCGAACCAGTAGGAGAACCAAGCAACACTACGTAAACAGCACCTGCACACAAAGAAAAAATACTTGCAACCCGACGTGTTAAAGGGGTTGTCAATCCCTTTCGGGTAACGGCGCCAGAAATTGGCAAACGGACGTGAGATAAATTGTAATAGACTGATAGATGCAAATAAAAGCAAATAAAATTCAGCGAGGTATTTTTTGGTTTTTGGAAATATAGATCTAAAAATAAAAGTGGCAAATAAATAAAAAGGCAAATAGCAAAATAGATCTGAAAATATATGATGAGAAAATAGGCCCGGGGGCCGTAGATTTCACTAGTGGCTTCTCTCGAGAAAAATAGCATACGGTGGGTAAACAAATTACTGTTGGCCAATTGATAGAACTTCAAATAATTATGACGATATCAAGGCAATGGTCATTATATAGGCATCACGTCCAAGATTAGTAGACCGACTCCTGCCTGCATCTACTACTATTACTCCACACATCGACCGCTATCCAGCATGCATCTAGTGTATTAAGTTCATGGAGAAACGGAGTAATGCAATAAGAACGATGACATGATGTAGACAAGATCTATTTATGTAGAAATAGACCCCATCTTGTTATCCTTAATAGCAACGATACATACGTGTCGGTTCCCCTTCTGTCACTGGGATCAAGCACCGTAAGATCGAACCCATCACAAAGCACCTGTGACGCCCCCGATTCAATCGTACACTAATCATATACGCAAACGTGTACGATCAAGATCAGGGACTCACGGGAAGATATCACAACACAACTCTAAACACAAATAAAAGTCATACAAGCTTCATATTACAAGCCAGGGGCCTCGAGGGCTCGAATACAGAAGCTCGATACATAAGCGAGTCAGCGGAAGCAACAATATCTGAGTACAGACATAAGGTAAACAAGTTTGCCTTAAGAAGGCTAGCACAAACACCAACGATCGAAGAGGCAAGGCCTCCTGCCTGGGACCTCCTAACTACTCCTGGTCGTCGGCGGGCTCCACGTAGTAGTAGGCACCCTCGGGGTAGTAGTAGTAGTAGTCGTCGGGGTGGCATCTAGCTCCTGGGATCCACCAACTGGTTGCAACAACCGAAAAGAAGAAAGAAGAGGGAAAAGGGGTAGCAAAGCAACCATGAGTACTCATCCAAAGTACTCGCAAGCATCAGATCTATACTAAGTATGCATTGGTATCAAAGGAAGGGATGTATCTGTGGACTGAACTGCAGAATGCCAGAATAGAGGGGAAGGCCTAGCCTATCGAAGACTAGCATCTTCAAGCAGCTCCAAGCATCTTGCAGCATTCAGAAGAGTAAAGAATAGCATTTTATATTTAACAAACATGTTGTAGTATTAACGCCCAGAGATCCTTCCTCGACTCCCTGCGAGAAAGCAATCTCGGAGCCACATATCCATCACATATCTCAAGTATCCATTTCTAGTTGTAATAGATCAGGATTCAAGTCTGAACGTCCGTTACCATGGACACGGTATTCGAATAGATAACTTCCCTGCAGGGGTGCACCACATTACCCAACACGCTTGATTACTCTGGCCGGACACACTTTTCTGAGTCAATGCCCAGCCTCGGAAGATCAACACGTCGCAGCCCTACCTAGGCTCAGCAGAGAGGTCCCCGCCGGTCTACATCCTAAGCACTCCGGGGTCTTGGGCCCATCTCCTGTTGCACTCCGGGTCATTGTGCGCAGGGCGGATACCCGCACCGCCTCGGATGGCCGGCACGATCCGACCGTGCCACAATGCTGAACTGGACGTCTAACAAAGCTTCGGCTGATACTACGACATCGAGGCCCATAACTATTCTCGCATGGTGGTTAGTGCGTATAGGCCAGTGGCCAACTCAGAACAAATACCCAAACCTGTTAGTGCATTATTAAATGAAGTGACGACTGTCGGGACAAGTCCGCAGCTACCACCCCTCCTGGGTGATACCGCTAAACAGCCAGCCGCCACCGTAACATCTTGCGGGTGCTCTCCGGGCCCGCCAGACTTTCACAAATGTCTCAAGTAAAGTCAAGGTAACTGTGTGTCCAAACATCAAGGGGGAAACCCCGAGGAATCACCCTCGGGGGATTCCACTCGATGTAATCGTCAAGCTGAACTTAGGAGGAATCACCCTCGAGGTTCACACTTGAGGTGTTGCACGACAGAGTCGTATCGGGAGTGGTGAAGAAGAAATCACCCTCGATGACCACGACCGAATAGCTACACTACAGAGTTATCATCAGGAGTGCGTTACGAGATATCACCCTCAGCACTCGATAGTAGCTCTACAGAATCGAGCAACAAAAGGGGCGTGATGTGATGTGAGGTGTCGGGCTCTGGTCGTCGATCACGTTGATCGAGTCGTCGATGATGAAGCAGGGGCAACAAGGACAAGGTGGGGGTCATTGATGGATCACTAACCAACCTATACTAAGCAGTTTAGGATAAGCAGGTAAGGTACAATGAGCAGGTTACAAAAGCAGGCTATGCATCAGAATAGGAGCAAACAATAACAGTAGCAAAATCTAATGCAAGCATAAGAGAGAATGAAATGGGCGATATCAAAGTGATCAGGGGGAGGGGGGCTTGCCTGGAAGCTCTGCTGAAAAGGAAGGAGAGTCGTCGTCGACGTAGTCGATCACAGGGGCATCAGCAGCGGTCTCGGGGTCTACCGGAGAGAAGAGAGAAGAAACAGTAAATATAAAGCAAACAAGTGCATGCCATGACATTACGCAGAGCTAGGGATGTTCTGACGTGGTGCTACATGATACCGGCGAAGGCGGAAAACATCCGGGAATGTTTTCCCGAGGTTTGGTATTTTTGGACAGACGAACCGAAGGGGGACGGTTGCATGTTTGCTATGCTAGGGACGTGTGATAGACAAACGGACCGCGAATTCGGACTTGTCTCGTCTTTCTGGGCAACTTTCATGTATAAACTACTCTAATCTGAGCTACGGTTTATTTTAAATTAATTTTCAAAGTTTTAAAACATTTTCTGAAATTACCAGATTTAATGTAATTCAAAAACAGGATTATGACGTCAGCCTGACGTCATCAATCAACAGTGCGTTGACTGGTCAAACTGACGACCGGGACCCACTGTCGTTGTCACAGCAGCTATTCTAGTTTATTTAGACTAATATGCAATTAGGTTAATTAATTAATAAATAAATAAATTTTATTTATTTAGTTATTTTTTTACATCTTTTTGTTCTAATATCTCTGGTGCGTGGGCCCCGGCTATCATTGGCGCAGGGGGCCATAGCGGGGCTGGGCGCTTACCGGGCGCGGGCGAAACCACCACCCGAACCCGAACGGGCGCACGCCCAGGCCACCAGGGGAGGGCGCCGTCCACGGCAAATGGCGCCAGCGCCGGTCGCGGGAGGCCCGACGGCGCACGGCCAGGGGCGGGGACGGCGGCCACGGCGTGCTGTGGTCGCGGCTGCAGGCGGCAGAGGCGAGCGAAGTCAGGGGCGGAGCGGCTACAGGCGGTGGTGGACGAGGGCACGCGAGCGGCGACAAGGGGGACTGGGGCAGGGCAGCGGCGAGCGCTAGGGGAGGCACAGACAAGCGCACAGTGCGGCGAGCGTCAGGCACGCAGGCAGGGCGCAGCCCAGGCGTAACCGGGCGTGGCCACGGCGCGGCGGGGGCGCGAGCGGGGGGGGTGATTTGGGGCGTGGGGAGAGCGCGCGAGGTTAGCGGGCGCGTAGGCTGGTCGCGGTGCACGCAGTGAGGCGACCTACGGCGACCGGAGCTCAGGGGAACGGAGCGAGGGCGGACGAGGCCTCACCATGGCCCTGTAGTTGTGCAAAAGTCGCCTCGGGGAGGGGCCGGGGAGGCGGTTGGCGACGTTGGTCGGCGGGGCGAGGCAGAGGCCTCCGGCAGGTGACGCGCGACGGAGAAGGAGGGGCGAGGAGGCGTCGGCGGGGAGGAGGTCCGACGACGGTCCGGCGGGGAGGAGGTCCGACGACGGTCCGGCGTGGAGTCGGGGACGCGTCCGGCGACGGCGGTTGGCGTCGGGGCGCCGGGTTCGGCCCGATCCAGATCGGATCGGGAGGGGAGAGGGAGAGGAGTGGGGAGTGGGGAACGAGGGGCAGTGGGGGGGTCGGTCGTCTAGGGTTAGGTCGGGCGTGGCCTAATAGGCCAGGGAGGGGGCGGCTGGGCCAGCCGGTTGGCTAGCTGGGCCGGTTGGCCCAGCGTGGGGGGTGTTTCTTTTCCTTTTCTCACATTTTTTTTCTGTTTTCAATTTTAGCTACTGTTTTCTATTAACTGTAAAACTAAATGAGTTTTGTTAGATATGGGACTTGTCACATAAATCAAGCACATTACTTCTAGGAGTCAGAAAAAGTTTGAGGCCGAAAGGAGTTGTCTAACCATTTTTAGAATTTGAAAATGCCAAATTTAAATGCTGCTGGACCACTAAATAAAATTCCAGGGACACTTTGGGAATCCAAAAGAGGTTGGTTCCAACATGAAAATTACTCGGTGATTATTTGCAACATTATGAACATTTTAGTTTTGGCATTTGAAAACTTTTATAGTTTGACTTGAATTTAAATTAGAATTTGAACGGGGTTTGAATCAATGAGAGTTTATCAACAGTAACCGTGGTGATGTGGCCTCGTTAGTAGAGGGCTACTGTAGCTTAATTATCTGAGCGTCACAATTCTCCTCCACTACAAGAAATCTCGTCCCGAGATTTAAGGGGTGGAGTAAGGGGGAAAGACTCGGGAAGGATGGAGCTCAACACAAGATAGGTACCTGGGGGCTATCTTAGTGAACGTGGCATAGATGCATCTCTCGGGTTGAAATTCAAGAAAGTCATCGAGAGCAAGGTAAGGAGGTGCAACAAGAAGCTTCAAGCGGGTAGGCAATCGTTCGTTGCCTGAAACAGAGGGTGAAAGGGGTTCAGAGCAATGGGAATAAATATAGTGTCTGATACTAGAATAGATCACTAGGTAGGTGGCTCGTGATTTACATATGAAGCCAAGCGCGAGGAACAATTTTGGAAAACATGGATGTATAGGAGAGTCAGGTTTCGATCCTGTGGAACTGTGGGTTATGGGCCCACCATGTGGGTTAAAAGCAGGGAGGGTGCTAATATTTTGTACGGTCATGATAGCAAGGCAGGTCAGAGGATAGCCTGTCAGTTATGTTGGCAACAACATTGGTACCAAGGGCGAGAGACGAGGAGAACCATTTTCCTGCTCGTTAAGACGAGGCGGACCAATAGGCAAAGTTCTCGTCCATTAGTGGCTACCGGAATGTCATCAACAATAGTAACAAGCTCTTACTGACAGAGTTAGTACACCGAGGTGTTTACATACGCAGGAAATTATCACTGCTCAGATATGTTAGCTTACAAGAAAGGTTAAACGAAACAATGGAAAGGAAAGTGTAGACTCGAATCAGTTATCGGTGTTCTCAAGTGTTGTAACATCCCAAAATTCTAAATTTTGGAATGTTATAATAAATAAATAAATATGATTGTTTGTTTGAATTATGTGTGATTGCTTGTGTGAAGTTGGGTGGAATTTGAATGTCTTTTGAAAGTTTTATTTGAATTGTTTTTAACTCAAAGTGGCATTTAAATTTTAATCAAAAACTTTTCTGACAAATAACACTTGAACAAAAGTGTTGAGAGGGATTAACATGACACCCCAAAAATGTTGGAAGAATTTTTCCGATGAGTTTTGAAAGTCATTTGGATTTTTGTTTGAATTTAAAAAAAAAGGTTTTTCAAAAAGTATTTTATTTTCCCGTGAAAACTATCCCATTAAATTGGGCTTATTTTTCTGAGAATTTTGATATATAATACTCCTATATTTTAATTACATTTTATTTTCTAAAATGATTTTTATTGCCGAGTTATTTTAAAAAAGGAAAGGGATTTTCTTTTTTGGGCCAAATCCGGCCCAAATCGCCACGCATCATCTCCTTCCTTCCACCAGCTCGCCCGATCCCCTGCAGATCTCGCCGGAGATCGCCGGAATCACGGGATCCCGCGATCTCTCTCTACCCCTCGTCCAAGCCAGCCCCCACCCCTATATATACCGCACCCCGCAATCCATCCCCGCCCTTAGCCCCCTCTTCCCCGCCCCGAGCCGCCCGCAGGAGCTCGCCGGAGTTCGCCGGACCACCGCCGCCATTGCCGCCCCGCCCCGCCACCCACCGACCCCACCACCGGACTCCCCTCGCTCCGCCGCCCCCACCCGGCCCCTCAGCCACCGCCCCGGACCACCGGAAGACGTCGCTGGAGCTACACCAGAACCCCATCACCGGACTGCTACAGTAAATCCCGACCTACAGTTCATTTTTTTCTCTCTTCGTTCTGTTTTTTTTTAAAACAGAATAGTTTCAATCTTGTAAAATCCATAGTTAATTATCTACGAGGTATTTTTGAGTGATTCCAACTGTGTTGGATTTTATGAAGTTTCTGTTAGTACAATTGTATTTCATATTTGAGCAGTTTAAATTTGTGCTTGTATGAATTTGCTCAAATCACTAGATTTGAGCTATTTTGAGTTAGGAATATTATTTTTGACCGATTCTTTTTGCTACTGGTTTCTTATTAGACTTGCTACGCAGTAGTGTTTAGTTTGCATGTTAGTGATCTATTTAAAATAGCTTTTTATTGTAAACAGTACCGTAAACCCTGTTTTTAGTACTGTCTGTATTTTAATTATTAGTAATTAGTTTTAATTAGTTTCTTTTGTTAGTTTTCACTACTGTAGCATATATTCTGTTGTTATACAGTAGGTAATTTTAGGATTTATTAGACTTGGTATTCTTGAGGTTCTAGGTGTTGTTTATTGCATGACTATATTGCTAGTAGTAGTAATAGTATTATTTTATTGTTTTGCTAGAATTTTATTATAGGAAAAATACTTTCTGTTATTTAGTGAATAATTATTTTTACCTTGTGTTAAGTAATTGTTTTAGGCTTTTTACTTGTTGTTAAGTAGAGTTGTTGTGGTGTAGATTAGCCCTATAAGTTTATTTGAGTGATTTGGAGTTTTATTTGGCTTTTTTGCCTTCGATCCTATTTCAATTTTGTTGTTATTTTGATTGTTATGATTGAGTGCTAGAATGTTTGCTTATGTGAATACTATGCTTTCTTGTATAGATTTCATCGGAGAGTGATGACTAGTTTATCAAGTTTCTGAGAGCGTTTTATCTTCATCAAGTAATACCAGGCAAGTTCACTTTGACCATGTTTTTCATACCTATGTTTTATTTGCATGTAGTAGCACCCTTTCAACAATACCTCCAGTAGTATTATTGAATCTTGTAGTTGAGTAGAATGCATGAGGTAGGAACCCATCTCCCTGTTACCAAGCCCGGGACGTTATATAGTTTTAATGCTACACTTTAGTAGACGGGGTTTGGTATGAGTGCACGAGAGTGGTGTGAAGAAGGAGGACTCTACGTCAATGACGACAACTCCATGATTGAATCTGCAAGGACTGCATCTTCAAGGCCTCAAGACTTCAAGACTCGAGAAAAGAATTCAATACACACTACTGGGTGAAGGACGGTTGACGGGCACCCTGGAGCAACCAGTGGATGGCCGGGATGCATGGAGAAGCGCCATGACATCTTGCGGAAAGCTTCACCCAGACTCAAAGAGACGGAAGAATACTTCATGCCCGGAAGCTTACCTGTGCAACCACAAGTCACTATGGGCTCTGGCTTGGTTGACCTTAGTTGTGACTCTCGCTGGGACGGTGCTAGCAGATGTAGAACTACGGTAGGATTGGATGAGCACCGGACAGTGGTCAGGGGAACTCTTCGGAAGACCATGTTTCGGTCATCTTGTTCTCAAACATCCTGAAGTGCGAGAACGTAAAAAAGAGGGATCGAATCTTGCGGGTAAAGTGTGCAAACCTCTGCAGAGGGTTTAAACCTAATCGATTAGCCGTGTCCCCGGTTACGGACAACTTGAGCATCTGGACTTGGATCTATCTCAAAACTCTCAACACCGGACTGATAACTTAATTGTGGGCAACTTATGATGATTTTGGGGTATGAGACATCGGTTGGCGGAACCATGTCATGATAGAAAACTCTGTAGTGAGAGACTCCTGATATTCCTTTGATGTAGGAAAAAAAAACCAGCTTTTACGCAAACAAAACTCGGATACAGAGCCACAAAGCCATATTGCATATAGTATAGTTTATCATCTGTTTTTCTTACAGTGATCTTGCCGGTACATTCAATGTACTGACCTACACGGCTGCAACGTATCATGTTGCAGATATTTCTTCGACGAGTAAGAGTTACGATACAGGGTTACGGTCTACACTCAACCTGCCGATGGCGTTGATGGGACTCCACACCCGATTGTTTGTTTCCGCTGAGACTTACGAGGTATATATCTGTTTTACATTATTTATACATGTGGTTGCACTTTGATATATACATTGATGTACTGTGTGTGCCAGCATACTGATCCAGGGATGGCACGGATACACAGAGGCTTGACCGTTTGAGGTCGGATCGCTACAAGTGTCTAACAACTCAGAACCCGTGGAAAATTGGAATCGGCGAGAAATAATAGTTGATGAAGAACTCATAAGAAGTTAAGTAGTTCCGGGATATTCTCAAGATACCAGGGGGTAATACTCGATGGTAGAATAGGATAGAGGTTGGACAGGTGAAAAGACCTGCAGAAGACAAGTACTTTAACTTGTCTGAGAAATGGGATCAAAGAAGAACAATATGGTCGGAACCACGGTTGCAAAGGACCAAAAATAGATACAAGATGAACTTATCACAAGGGGATTATTATTATAACAAGAAGCTTCCATGATAAGTTCCACATCGGGTCCATGGGCATGAACACAAAGGTTCAAGGTCGACTCCCACTTCTCTAATGCACAACTTTCCATTCACTTCTTGCATTCGAAGAAGTTATAGCGTTGAAATTTTACCTGACGAAAAGCCAGTAGAGTATAACCCGCATAACTTTCGAGTTCACACGGATTTAGGGAAGACATAGATTCAACCCATCGGGGCATCTTAGGAACCTATACCACAAACTTCACGAGTAAAAACTCAAGCCCGGAAACAGAGGATGGCTGACAAGAGCGGGGGATACAATTTACCAAAGGCGTTATGTATCCGAGGAAAGGCTCACAAGGTTACTGAATATGAAGGACGCTGTCGGATAAAACCCAACAAAGGATCTGGTGGTCCACAAGAGATCTGATGTGAGTACCGGTACTTCACCAGAAGAATAAAGTATGTAAGGATGTCAGATTATAGAAACAACTGACTAATTCAAAGCTTAAATGCAACAGAATTATGATTCCCAAATTGGGGGATCAGAAGCAAAGGCTCTGATCAAAGACAAGTAAGTTGAATAGACATAGATCGACAATCAATCAAGGTTTGATTTGTCGAACACCAGCTCATGTCCGGGGTGTCGTCTGAGTCGAAGGGAAGAATTTTAGGGTTTGACTGAGGATTGTGAGCATCCAACACATATTGAATCAACGGACTCAGAATGATAGTGACAAAGGATGCCAATATGATTACTAGACTTATGGGTTCAACCATAATGTAATCAAGCAAGAATTTCAAGAGCAATAGGCTGCAGAGGATTTTTGGAAGATCGAATAGTATGTCAATGTATCTCGTGATTCATATGAACAACTAGTAATGAATAATTCCTCAACAAGTGCGAAGGATTATTCATAGGGTTATTCATGCGGCAAGGAACTGCAGGGCAGTAAGCATAAAGGATTCTCGAAACATTGAAGAGTAATTCAGGACATCTCGTAATAGCAAGAGCAACTAGGGATGAAGGTATGAATGATAATGTAGGTAGTTACCCATAAGGATTTATCGGTGGTAGGGATCGCAATGGCGAAGGGCACAAGGGTCTCGGGAAAACATCGGATAGTATCTTCAGAATCTTCTGTTGTACCAAGCAATCAGCTGGAGTGAGGGGCTCTCTGGGAGAAAGTATTTACGAGAACCTAATGTTAAAGTTAGCAAAATCATTTAACCCGAATAGAAGAGAGATCGGATTCCCAGAGTATAGACAAGGAATAAAAGATCCTAATACCACCCAATGGTGACGTGGGCCCGTAACCCACACAACCATGTTAGTAAATCAGTTTTTCAAAGACTAGACTCAACTTCATCCAAGGAGTTAGAAAGGGGGGGTTCCTACAGGCAGTCGGCTCTGATACCAACTTGTGACGCCCCCGAGTCAACCGTACACTAATCATACACGCAAACGTGTACGATCAAGATCAGGGACTCACGGGAAGATATCACAACACAACTCTAAACACAAATAAAAGTCATACAAGCTTCATATTACAAGCCAGGGGCCTCGAGGGCTCGAATACAGAAGCTCGATACATAAGCGAGTCAGCGGAAGCAACAATATCTGAGTACAGACATAAGTTAAACAAGTTTGCCTTAAGAAGGCTAGCACAAACACCAACGATCGAAGAGGCAAGGCCTCCTGCCTGGGACCTCCTAACTACTCCTGGTCGTCGGCGGGCTTCACGTAGTAGTAGGCACCCTCGGGGTAGTAGTAGTAGTCGTCGGGGTGGCATCTGGCTCCTGGGATCCACTAACTGGTTGCAACAACCGGAAAGAAGAAAGAAGGGGGAAAATGGGTAGCAAATCAACCGTGAGTACTCATCCAAAGTACTCGCAAGCATCAGATCTATACTAAGTATGCATTGGTATAAAAGGAAGGGATGTATCTGTGGACTGAACTGCAGAATGCCAGAATAGAGGGGAAGGCCTAGCCTATCGAAGACTAGCATCTTCAAGTAGCTCCAAGCATCTTGCAGCATTCAGAAGAGTAAAGAATAGAATTTTATATTTAACAAACATGTTGTAGTATTAACGCCCAGAGATCCTTCCTCGACTCCCTGCGAGAAAGCAATCTCGGAGCCACATATCCATCACATATCTCAAGTATCCATTTCTAATTGTAATAGACCAGGATACAAGTCTGAACGTCCGTTACCATGGACACGGTATTCGAATAGATAACTTCCCTGCAGGGGTGCACCACATTACCCAACACGCTTGATTACTCTGGCAGGACACACTTTTCTGAGTCAATGCCCGGCCTCGGAAGATCAACACGTCGCAACCCTACCTAGGCTCAGCAGAGAGGTCCCCGCCGGTCTACATCCTAAGCACTCGGGGGTCTTGGGCCCATCGCCCATTGCACTCCGGGTCGTTGTACGCAGGGTGGATACCCGCACCGCCTTGGATGGCCGGCACGATCCGACCGTGCCACAATGCTGAACTGGACGTCTGACAAAGCTTCGGCTGATACTACGACGTCGAGGCCCATAACTATTCTCGCGTGGTGGTTAGTGCATATAGGCCAGTGGCCAAGTCAGAACAAATACCCAAACCTGTTAGTGCATTATTAAATGAAGTGACGACTGTCGGGACAAGTCCGGAGCTACCACCCTTCTTGGGTGATACCGCTAAACAACCAGCCGCCACCGTAACATCTTGCGGGTGCTCTCCGGGCCCGCCGGACTTTCACAAAGGTCTCAAGTAAAGTCAAGGTAACTGTGTGTCCAAACATCAAGGGAGAAACCCCGAGGAATCACCCTCGGGGGATTCCACTCGATGTAATCATCAAGCTGAACTTAGGAGGAATCACCCTCGAGGTTCACACTTGAGGTGTTGCATGACAGAGTCGTATCGGGAGTGGTGAAGGAGGAATCACCCTCGATGACCATGACCGAATAGCTACACTACAGAGTTATCATCAGGAGTGCGTTACGAGGTATCACCCTCGGCACTCGATAGTAGCTCTGTTGAATCAAGCAACAAAAGGGGCGTGATGTGATGTGAGGTGTCGAGCTCTGGTCGTCGATCACGTTGATCGATTCATCGATGATGAAGCAGGGGCAACAAGGACAAGGTGGGGGTCACTGATGGATCACTAACCAACCTATACTAAGCAGTTTAGGATAAGCAGGTAAGGTACAATGAGCAGGTTACAAAAGCAGGCTATGCATCAGAATAGGAGCAAACAATAACAGTAGCAAAATCTAATGCAAGCATGAGAGAGAATGGAATGGGCGATATCGAAGTGATCAAGGGGGGGGGGGCTTGCCTGGAAGCTCTGCTGAAAAGGAAGGAGGGTCATCATCGACGTAGTCGATCACAGGGGCATCAGCAGCGGTCTCGGGGTCTGTCGAAGAGAAGAGGGAGAAGAAACAGTAAATATAAAGCAAACAAGTGCTTGACATGACATTACGCAGAGCTAGGGGTGTTCTGACGCGGTGCTACATGATACCGGCGAAGGGGGGAAACATCCGGGAATGTTTTCCCGAGGTTTGGTATTTTCGGATAGACGAACTGGAGGGGGACGGTTGCATGTTCGCTAAGCTAGGGACGTGTGACAGACGAACGGACCGCGTATTTGGACTCGTCTCGTCTTTCTGGGCAACTTTCATGTATAAAGTATTTTAATCCGAGCTACGGTTTATTTTAAATTAATTTTCAAAGTTTTAAAACATTTTCTGAAATTACCAGATTTAATTTAATTCAAAAACAGGATTATGACGTCAGCCTGACGTCATCAGTCAACAGTGCGTTGACTGGTCAAACTGACGACCGGGACCCACTGTCATTGTCACAGTAGCTAATCTAGTTTATTTAGACTAATATGCAATTAGGTTAATTAATTAATTAATAATTTTTATTTATTTGGTTATTTTTTTCACATCTTTTTGTTCTAATATCTCTGGGGCGTGGGCCCCGGCTGTCATTGGCCCATGGGGCCATAGCGGGGCTGGGCGCTTAACGGGCGCGGGCGCAACCGCCACCCGAACGGGCGCACGCCCAGGCCACCAGGGGAGGGCACCGGCCAAGGCAGCTGGCGCCAGCACCGGTCGCGGGAGGCCCGACGGGGCACGACCAGGGGCGGGGACGGCGGCCACGGCGTGCGGTGGTCGCGGCTGTAGGCGGCAGAGGCGAGCGAAGTCAGGGGCGGAGCGGCTACAGGCGGTGGTGGACGAGGGCGCGCGAGCGGCGATAAGAGGGACTGGGGCAGGGCAGCGGCGAGCGCTAGGGGAGGCGCAGACGAGCACACAGTGCGGCGACCGTCAAGCACGCAGGCAGGGCGCAGCCCAGGCATAACCGGGCGCGGCCATGACGCGGCGGGGGCGCGAGCGGGGGGTGATTTGGGGCATGGGGAGAGAGCGCGAGGTTAGCGGGCACGTGGGCTGGTCGCGGTGCACGCGGTGAGGCGACCTACGGCGACCGGAGCTCAGGGGAACGAAGCGAGGGCGGACGAGGCCTCACCATGGCCCTGTAGTTGTGCAAAAGTCACCTCGGGGAGGGGCCGGGGAGGCAGTCGGCGACATTGGTCGACGGGGCGAGGCAGAGGCCTCCGGCGGGTGACGCGTGACGGAGAAGGAGGGGCGAGGAGGCGACGGCGGGGAGAAGGTCCGACGACGGTCCGGCGTGGAGTCGGGGATGCGTCCGGCGACGGCGGTTGGCGTCGGGGCGCTGGGTTCGGCCCGATCCAGATCGGATCGGGTGGGGAGAGGGAGATGAGTGGGGAGTGGGGAACGAGGGGGAGTGGGGGCTCAGTCGTCTAGGGTTAGGTCAGGCGTGGCCTAATAGGCCAGGGAGGGGGCGGCTGGGCAAGCCGGTTGGCTAGCTAGGCCGAATGGTCCAGCGTGGGGGGTGTTTCTTTTCCTTTTCTCACATTTTATTTTTTGTTTTCAATTTTAGCTACTATTTTCTATTAACTGTAAAACTAAATGAGTTTTGTTAGATATGGGTCTTGTCACATAAATCAAGCACATTATTTCTTGGAGTCACAAAAAGTTTGAGGCCGAAAGGAGTTGTCTAACCATTTTTAGAATTTGAAAAGACCAAATTTAAATGCTGCTGGACCACTAAATAAAATTCCAGGGGCACTTTGGGAATCCAAAAGAGGTTGGTTCCAACATGAACATTACTCGGTGATTATTTGCAACATTATGAACATTTTAGTTTTGGCATTTGAAAACTTTTATAGTTTGACTTGAATTTAAATTAGAATTTGAATGGGGTTTGAATCAACGAGAGTTTATCAACAGTAACCGTGGTGACGTGGCCTCGTTGGTAGAGGGTTATTGTAGCTTAATTATCCGGGCGTCATAGCACCTCTTCCCATGGCAAGAAAAATCGATCTAGTTGGCGTAACTAAACCAAAGATTCGAAGAAGAAATACGAGACTATAAGCAATCATGCATATAAGAGATCAAAAGACTCAAATAACTTTCATGGATAAAAACATAGATCTGATCATAAACTCAAAGTTCATCGGATCCCAACAAACACACCGCAAAAAAGAGTTACATCAAATAGATCTCGAAGAGACCATTGTATTGAGAATCAAAAGAGAGAGAGGAAGCCATCTAGCTACTGCCTACGGACCCGTAGGTCTACAATGAACTACTCGCGCATCATCGGAGAGGCACCAATGAGGATGATGAACCCCTCTGTGATGGTGTCTAGATTGGATCTGTGGTTTCTGGAACTTGCGGCGGCTGGAATTGATTTTCGTCGACTCCCCTAGGGTTTCTGGAATAATGGGGTATTAGAGCAAAGAGGAGGTGCGGGAGGTGGCCGAGGTGGGCACAACCCACCTGGGCGCGCCTGGGCCCCCAGGCGCGCCTTGGTGGGTTGTGCTCCCCTCAGAGCCCCCCTCAGGTACTTTCTTGGCCCCAACTTGTGTCTTCTGGTCCAGAAAAAATCAGCGAAAAGTTTCGCTGCGTTTGGACTCCGTTTGGTATTGATTTCCGGCGAAGTAAAAAACAAGCAAAAAACAGCAACTGGCACTGGGCACTATGTCAATAGGTTAGTCCCAAAAAATGATATAAAGTTGCTATAAAATGATTGTAAAACATCCAAGAATGATAATATAATAGCGTGGAACAATCAAAAATTATAGATACGTTGGAGACGTATCAGCATCCCCAAGCTTAATTCCTGCTCGTCCTCGAGTAGGTAAATGATAAAAACAGAATTTTTGATGTGGTGCTGCCTAACATGTTCATCACATATTCTTTTCTTTGTAGCATGGACATTTGGACTTTTATATTATTCAAAGCAATAGTCTAGTTTTGACATGAAGATTTCAATACTCAAGCATATCAACAAGCAACCATGTCTTTTAAAATATCAACACTAAAGCAAGTTATCCCTAGCCCATTATGCTCAATCATTGATCCATTCATGAAACACACTCGCATATTAGCTACACCCAATGCTCAAGTATGATCATAGTGCCCCTTAATTGGTGCTTTATAAGAGAAGATAGAGACTCAAAATAAAATAAAAATTGCATAAAGTAAAAGAAAGGCCCTTCGCAGAGGGAAGTAGGGATTTGTAGAGGTGCCAGAGATCAAAGCGAAAAAAGTAGAGATAAAACATTTTTGGGTGGCATGCCTTTCCTGTCAACGAAAATGATCGAGTAGTTCCCAATACTTTCCATGCTAGATATATCATAGGCAGTTCCCAAACAAAAAATAAAGTTTATTCCTTTTTCCACCATACTTTCACTTTCCATGGCTAGCCGTATCCACGGGTGCCCTCCATACCAACACTTTGCAAGGAATTTATTATTTGACAACATAAAGTAAATTCATTTTTCATTTCGGGACTGGGCATCCCTAATACCTTTGCCGTACTCTTGTGCAATGACAAGTGAATAAACACTCATCTTGAGAATAACACATCTAGCATGGAAATATATCATCCACCCCCTACTGTTTCATGAGTGGTATAAGCACACAAAAGAGAAATTTATTTTGAAATTAGAGATGGCACAAACAAATTTGCTTAGAACGGCACGAAAATACCGCATATAGGTAGGTATAGTGGACTCATATGGCAAAACGGGTTTAAGGATTTTGGATGCACAAGTAGTGATCATACTTAGTGCAAATGAAGGCTAGCAAAAGATTGATAAGAATCCAACCAAGAAACGAAAAATCTCATAAGCGAGCATTAAGCATAACTAACACCGAATAATGCACCACAAGTAGGATGTAATTTCATTGCATAACTATTGACTTTCGTGCTTGCATAGGTAATCACAAACCTTAACACCAATATTCTTACTAAAGCATAATTACTCATCAACATGACTCACATATTATATCAACATATCGCAAAACTATTACAAGGAATCAAGTTTATTTTGTCCAATGATCTTCATGAAAGTGTTTATTATATCCCTCTTGAATATCTATCACTTTGGGACTAATTTCATGTGTTGCTTTTGATAGCTCAAACAAATCTAAGTGAAGAACATGAACATAAAATTTTCTTCTCTCAAAATAATTTAAGTGAAGCAAGAGAGAATTTATAAAAAAAAATCTAACTCTCAAATAAATCTAAGTGAAGCATGAGAGCATTTCTTCAAAATACTAAAGCACACCGTGCTCAAAAAGATATAAGTGAAGCACTAGAGCAATTCCACAGCTCATAAATATTTAAGTGAAGCATAGAGAGCAATTCTAACAAGTCATAGCATAATTTTGGCTCTCCCAAATAGGTGTGTCCAGCAAGGATTCATGACTAAAAAATAAAAAGCAAAACAAGCAAAGACTCATATCATACAAGACGCTCCAAGCAAAACTCATGATATGTGACGAATAAAAATATAGCTCCAAGTAAAATACCGATGGTCGTTAGAAGAAAGAGGGGATGCCACTCGGGCATCCCCAAGCTTAGTTGCTTGATTCTCTTTGGATAATGGCTTGGGGTGCCATGGGGCATCCCCAAGCTTAGGCTCTTCTTACTCCTTATTCCTTCATCCATCGTAATCTCACCCAAAACTTGAAAACTTCAATCACACAAAACTTAACAAAACCTTCGTGAAATCCGTTAGTATAAGAAAACCAATCTCTACTTTAAGTACTGTAGAAAACCCATTCAAATTTTGTTCTTGCATTATATCTACTGTATTCTAACTTTACCATGGCTTATAACCTCCAATACAAACCATAGATTCATCAAAATAAGCACACAATGCAAAGAAAACAGAATCTGTTAAAAACAGAACAGTCTGTAAAGATGCGAATTGTTCTCATACTTATGTAACTCCAAATATTCTGAAACATTAGGAAAACATAGGAAATTTGTATATAAATCTTTTGTAAAAACTTCAGAATTTTTCGTCGCTTCTGTGAATTTTAAAAATTATTTTACTGGACGTAAAAGTTTCTGTTTTCCAACAAGATCAAATCAACTATCACCAAAGCTATCCCAAAGGCTTTACTTGGCACAAACACTAATTAAAACACAAAAAACACAATCATAACAGTAGAATAATTGTGAAAATACTCAAGAACATAAATAAAAAGACAAAAATAAATTTTATTCATTGGGTTGCCTCCCAACAAGCGCTATCGTTTTATGCCCTTAGCTAGGCATAATGCATAGATCTAAGTGTTGTCATCTTTGTTTCTAGATCCATAAGATGCCCTCATGATTGATTTATATGGTGGCTTAATTATTGTTCTAGGGAATTGTTCCATACCCTTTCTCGAAGGAAATTGGAATTTGATGTTCCCATTCTTTCATATCAATCACGGCACCTATAGTGCGCAAAAACGGTCTACCAAGAATAATTGGACAAGATAGATTGCAATCAATATCAAGAACAATAAAATCTATGGGCACATAATTCCTATTTGCAAGGATAAGAACATCATTAATTCTTCCCATAGGCTTTTTAATAGTAGAATCCGCCAAGTGCAAATTTAAAGAACATTCTTCAATATCGGTAAGACCAAGCACATCACATAAAGATTTCGGAATTGTAGAAACACTAGCACCCAAATCACATAAAGCAAAACACTCATAATTTTTAATCTTGACTTTGATAGTAAGTTCCCATTCATCATGTAATTTTCAAGGAATTGAAATCTCTAATTCCAACTTTTCTTCCAAAGCTTTCATCATAGCATCAACAATATGTTTAGTAAAAGCTTTATTTTGTTCATAGGCATGGGGTGAATTTATCATGGATTGTAACAAAAAAAATACAATCAATCAAAGAGCAATTATCATAATTAAAGTATTTGTAATCCAAAAGAGTGGGCACATCACTAGTTAAAGTTTTGACCTCTCCAAACCCACTTTTATCAATTTTCTCAACAAGATTTTCACCCTCCAAATTATCGGGACGCCTTCTAGCTAAAGTTGACTCTTCTTCAGTCCCTTTTTCATCAATTTTAATTTTACTAAATAAGGAATCAATAGAAGAAACACAAATCACTTTAAGATCTTCCTCATTTTTATCTTCTAATGAGATTGGTTTAGCGGCCATTTGATTTACTAGGGTAGCTTGTGCATCGGATATTTTCCCTAGCAAACTTTCAGCAAAAGCATACTTAGATTGAAGATTACAAACTTCTCTACTAATCTCATCAAGTTGTTTTGTTATAGCATCCAACACAACAGAGTGTTCCTTAAATTCTTCAGTAAAATATTTATTTTGCTCAAATTGTGTAGTCATATATTCCTTAGTACTTTTCTCAATTTCAAGCAAAATATTGGGGTAAGGAACATCATAATATTTTCTTTGAGGCATCATGACTACGCAAACAAAATTGCACTCAAAAACAGATCTGACGAGAAAACGGCGAACGAGAAAGAGGGCGAATAAAATGACAATTTTTTATGAAGTGGGGGAGAGGAAAACGAGAGGCAAATGGCAAATAATATAAATTGCAAGGAGATGAGATTTGTGATTAGGAACTTGGTAGATGTTGATGATGTCTCCCGGCAACGGCGCCAGAAATTCCTTTTGATGTTGGCTTGAACTACGTCGGTATTTTCCCAAAGAGGAAGGGATGATGCAGCACAGCAACGGTAGGTATTTCCCTCAATGATGAGACCAAGGTTATCGAACCAGTAGGAGAACCAAGCAACACTACGTAAACAACACCTGCACACAAAGAACAAATACTTGCAACCCGACGTGTTAAAGGGGTTGTCAATCCCTTTCGGGTAACGGCGCCAGAAATTGGCAAACGGACGTGAGATAAATTGCAGTAGACTGATAGATGCAAATAAAAGCAAATAAAATTCAGTGAGGTATTTTTGGGTTTTTGGAAATATAGATCTGAAAATAAAAGTGGCAAATAAATAAAAAGGCAAATAGCAAAATAGATCTGAAAATATATGATGAGAAAATAGACCCGGGGGCCGTAGATTTCACTAGTGGCTTCTCTCGAGAAAAATAGCATACGGTGGGTAAACAAATTACTGTTGGGCAATTGATAGAACATCAAATAATTATGACGATATCCAGGCAATGATCATTATATAGGCATCACGTCCAAGATTAGTAGACCGACTCCTGCCTGCATCTACTACTATTACTCCACACATCGACCGCTATCCAGCATGCATCTAGTGTATTAAGTTCATGGAGAAATGGAGTAATGCAATTAGAATGATGACATGATGTAGACAAGATCTATTTATGTAGAAATAGACCCCATCTTGTTATCCTTAATAGAAATGATACATACGTGTCGGTTCCCCTTCTGTCACTGGGATCAAGCACCGTAAGATCGAACCCATCACAAAGCACCTCTTCCCATGGCAAGAAAAATCGATCTAGTTGGCCTAACTAAACCAAAGATTCGAAGAAGAAATACGAGACTATAAGCAATCATGCATATAAGAGATCAAAAGACTCAAATAACTTTCATGGATAAAAACATAGATCTGATCATAAACTCAAAGTTCATCGGATCCCAACAAACACACTGCAAAAAAGAGTTACATCAAATAGATCTCCAAGAGACCATTGTATTGAGAATCAAAAGAGAGAGAGGAAGCCATCTAGCTACTGCCTACGGACCCGTCGGTCTACAATGAACTACTCACGCATCATCGGAGAGGCACCAATGAGGATGATGAACCCCTCCGTGATGGTGTCTAGATTGGATCTGTGGTTTCTGGAACTTGCGGCGGCTGTAATTGATTTTCGTCGACTCCCCTAGGGTTTCTGGAATATTGGGGTATTTATAGATCAAAGAGGCGGTGCAGGAGGTGGCCGAGGTGGGCTACGGGTGAGAAAGTCTCATTGTAGTCAACCCCTCGAACTTGTCGAAAACCTTTTGCAACAAGTCGAGCTTTGTAGATAGTGATATTACCGTCAGTGTCCGTCTTCCTCTTAAAGATCCATTTATTTTTTATGGCTTGCCGATCATCGGGCAAATCCACCAAAGTCCACACTTTGTTCTCATACATGGATCCTATCTCAGATTTCATGGCCTCAAGCCATTTTTCAGAATCTGGGCTCATCATAGTTTCTTCATAGTTCGTAAGTTCGCTGTTGTCCAACAACATGACTTCCAGGACAGGATTGTCGTACCACTCTGGTGCGGAACGTGTTCTGGTCGACCTAGGAGGTTCAGTAGTAACTTGATCTGAAGTTTCAGGATCATCATCATTTGCTTCCTCTCTGGTTGGTGTAGGCATCACGGGAACAACTTTCTCTGATGTACTACTTTCCAACTCAAGAGAAGGTACAATTACCTCATCAAGTTCTACTTTCCTCCCACTCACTTCTTTCGAGAGAAACTCCTTCTCTAGAAAGGACCCATTCTTAGCAACAAAGATTTTGCCTTCGGATCTGTGGTAGAAGGTATACCCAATAGTTTCTTTCGGGTATCCTATGAAGACGCACTTCTACGCTTTGGGTTCGAGCTTATCTGGCTGAAGCCTTTTTGACATAAGCGTCGCATCCCCAAACTTTTAAGAAACGACAGCTTAGGTTTCTTGCCAAACCACAGTTCATACGGTGTCATCTCAACGGATTTAGACGGTGCCCTATCTAACGTGAATGCAACTGTCTCTAATGCATAACCCCAAAATGATAAAGGCAAATTGGTAAGAGATATCATAGAATGCAACATATCTAATAAAGTACAGTTACGACATTTGGACACACCATTACGCTGTGGTGTTCCAGGTGGCGTGAGTTGTGAAACAATTCCACATTTTCTTAAATGAAGGCCAAACTCGTAACTCAAATATTCGCCTTCGCGATCAGATCGTAGAAACTTTATTTTCTTGTTACGATGATTCTCTACTTCACTCTGAAATTCTTTGAACTTTTGAAATGTTTCAGACTTGTGTTTCATCAAGTAGATATACCCATACCTACTCAAACCATCTATAAAGGTTAGAAAATAACGATACCCGCCACGTGCCTCAACACTCATTGGACCGTATACATCGGGGTATGTATAATTTCCAATAAGTATTAGCTCGCTCCATTGTTCCGGAGAACGGATTTTTAGTCATCTTGCCCATGAGGCATGATTCGTAAGTATCAAATGATTCATAATCAAGTGATTCCAAAAGTCCATCCACATGGAGTTTCTTCATGCGCTTTACACCAATATGACCTAAACGGCAGTGCCACAAGTATGTTGCACTATCATTATCAACGTTGCATCTTTTGGCATCAATATTATGAATATGTGTATCACTACGATCGAGATTCAATAGACCATTCACATTGGGTGTATGACCATAGAAGGTTTTATTCATGTAAACAGAACAACAATTATTCTCTGACTTAAATGAATAACCGTATTGCAATAAACACAATCTAATCATGTTCATGCTCAACGCAAACACCAAATAACATTTATTTAGGATTAACACTAATCCCGAAGGTAGAGGGAGTGTGCGATGGTGATCATATCAATCTTGGAAACACTTCCAACACACGTCGTCACCTTGCCCTTTACTAGTCTCTGTTTATTCTGCAACTCCTGTTTCGAGTTACTAATCTTAGCAACTGAACCGGTATCAAATGCCCAGGGGCTACTACGAATACTAGTAAGGCACACATTAATAACATGTATATCAAATATACCTTTGTTCACATTGCCGTCCTTCTTATCCGCCAAGTATTTAGGGTAGTTCGCTTCTAGAGACAATTCCCTTTGCAGTAGAAGCACTTAGTTTCAGGCTTAGGTCCAGCTTTGGGCTTCTTCACGGGATTGGAAACTTGCTTGCCATTCTTCTTGAAGTTCCCTTTCTTTCCCTTGCCCTTTTTCTTGAAACTAGTGGTCTTGTTTAACCATCAACACTTGATGCTCTTTCTTGATTTCTACCTTCGTCAATTTCAGCATCGCAAAGAGCTCGGGAATCATTTTTGTCATCCCTTGCATATTATAGTTCATCACGAAGTTCTAGTAGCTTGGTGATAGTGACTAGAGAACTCTGTCAATCGCTATCTTATCTGGAAGATTAACTCCCACTTGATTCAAGCGATTGTAGTACCCAGACATTCTGAGCACATGCTCACTGGCTGAGTTATTCTCCTCCATCTTGTAGGCAAAGTAGAGGTCTCATACCTCTCGACACGGGCATGAGTCTGAAATACCAATTTCAGCTCTTGGAACATCTCATATGCTTCGTGGCGTTCAAAACATTTTTGAAGTCCCGGTTCTAAGCCATAAAGCATGGCGCACTAAACTATTAAGTAGTCATCATATCGAGCTTGCCAAACGTTCATAACGTCTGCATCTGCTCCTGCAATAGGTCTGTCACCTAGCGGTGCATCAAGGACATAATTCTTCTGTGCAGAAATGAGGATAACCCTCAGATCACGGACCCAGTCCGCATCATTGCTACTATCATCTTTCAACTTAGTTTTCTCTAGGAACATATCAAAAATAGGGGAGCTATATTGCGAGCTATTGATCTACAACATAGATATGCAAAAACTATTAAGACTAAGTTCATGATAAACTTAAGTTCAATTAATCAAATTACTAATGAACTCCCACTTAAATAAACATCCCTCAAGTTATCTAAGTGATACATGATCCAAATCAACTAACCCATGTCCGATCATCACGTGAGATGGGGTAGTCATCAATGGTGAACATCTCTATGTTGATCATATCTACTATATGACTCACGTTCGACCTTTCGGTCTCCAGTATTCCGAGACCATGTCTGTACATGCTAGGCTCGTCAAGTTTAACCCAAGTATTCTGCATGTGCAAAACTGTCTTACACCCATTGTATGTGAACGTAGAGTCTATCACACCCGATCATCACGAGGTGCTTCAAAACGACGAACTTTGGCAATGGTGCATACTCGGGGAGAACACTTTTATCTTGAAATTTAGTGAAGGGATCATCTTATAATGCTACAACCATTCTAAGCAAAATAAGATGCATAAAGGATAAACATCACATGCAATCAAAATATGTGACATGATATGGCCATCATCATCTTGTGCTTTTGATCTCCATCTCCAAAGCATCGTCATGATCTCCATCATCACCAGCTCGACACCTTGATCTCCATCGTTGCGTCGGGGTCGTCTAGCCAACTATTGCTTCTACAACTATTGCTAACGCATAGCGATAAAGTAAAGCAATTACATGGTGTTTGCATTTCATACAATAATTAAGAGACAACCCTAAGGCTCCTGCCAGTTGTTGATATTACAAAACATGATCATCTCATACATCAACATATATCACCTCATATCTTGACCATATCACATCACAACATGCCCTGCAAAAACAAGTTAGACGTCCTCTACTTTGTTGTTGCAAGTTTTACGTGGCTGCTATGGGCTTCTAGCAAGAACCGTTCTTAACTACGCAAAACCCACAATGGTGATTTATCAAGTTTGCTGTTTTAACCTTCTTCAAGGACCGGCCGTAGTCAAATTCGATCCAACTAAAGTAGGAGAAACACACACCCGCCAGCCACCTTTATGCAAAACAAGTTGCATGTCAGTCGGTGGAACCGGTCTCATGTGCGTGGACATGTAAGGTTGGTCCGGGCCGCTTCATCCCACAATACCGCCAAATCAAAATAAGACGTTGGTGGTAAGTAGTATGACTATCACCGCCCACAACTCTTTGTGTTCTACTCGTGCATATCATCTACGCATAGACCTGGCTCGGATGCCACTGTTGGGGAACGTTGCATGGAAAACAAAAAAAATTCTATGCACACGCAAGATCTATCCATGGAGATGCATAGCTACGAGAGGGGAAGAGCATCTATGTACCCTTGTATATCACTAAGCGGAAGCGTTTATCATGCGGTTCATGTAGTCGTACTCTTCGCGATTCGATCACGATCCAACCGATCTAGTGCCAAACGGGCGACACCTCCGAGTTTAGCACACGTGCGGCTCGATGACGTCTCCTCCTTCTTGATCCAGCAAGCGGGAGAGGAGAAGTTGGTGGGATCACAACCAACACAACGGCATGGTGGTGATGGTGGTGGTGGAGCACCGACAACGCTTCGCTAAGCGTCGCCGGGACGAGGCGGTGGAACTACGGAGTAACGGGAGAGAGAGAGGGGCGCCAAGGGCTTGGTGTATCCTCTTGGGGCACCCCCTGCCCTCTATATATAGGTGGACGGGCGTGTGAAGCAGCCCCTCCAGGCCCTAGGGCGTAGCTAAGGGGGAGAGGACTTGGACTCCAAGTCCAATCCTATTCCTACTAGGACTCCTTCCTTTTTTTGCCTTCCCTAGCCACATGGGCTTTTGAGGACTTGGTGCGCCTAGCCCAATAAGGCCAGGGCGCCTCCCCACAGCCCATTCTAGCCCTTGGGTCATGGTGAACCCACTTGTGGACTTCCGGACCCCTCCGGATTCCTCCGGAACCTTCTGGAAACTTCCCGGTACAATACCGAAAAAACTGCACCTTTTTCCGAAACCCAAAATATGACTTCCCATATATAAATCTTTACCTCTCGACCATTCCGAGACTCCTCGTGACGTCCGGGATCTCATCTGGGACTCCGAACAACATTTGGTTACCACCCATCAAATATCCCAATACTACTCTAGCGTCAACGAACGTTAAGCGTGCGACCCTACGGGTTCGGGAATTATGTAGTCATGACCGAGACACCTCTCCGGTAACCAATAGCGGGACCTGGATACCCATATTGATTCCTACATATTCCACGAAGATCTTTTATCGGTTGAACCTTTATGACAACATACGTAATTCCCTTTGTCCGTCGGTATGTTACTTTCCCGAGATTCGATCGTCGGTATCTTTATACCTAGTTCAATCTCGTTACCGGTAAGTCTCTTTACCCATTCTGTAATACATCATCTTGCAACTAACTCCTTAGTCACTTTGCTTGCAAGCCTTCTTATGATGTGTATTACCGAGAGGGCCCAGAGATACCTCTCCAATACACGGAGTGACAAATCCTAATCTTGATCCATGCCAACTCAACAGACACCTTCGGAGATACCTGTAGAGCATCTTTATGATCACCCAGTTACGTTGTGACGTTTGATAGCACGCAAGGCATTCCTCCGGTATCTGGGAGTTGCATGATCTCATAGTCGAAGGAATATGTCACTACTAGGGAAAACCTTATATACAGAGGTATAGCAGTAGTGCTGGTTAAAAGAGAGTGCTACTGCTACTTAGTAGTAGCGCATGTCAATAAAGAGCACTACAGCTATGGTTATAGCAGTAGCGCGTCTGCTGGAAAAGGCGCTACTACTATAATTCCCACCCTGTTGCCGGTAGGCTAGGAATAGTAGTAGCGATGCCGCAAAAAGCACGCTACCGCTAAGTGCCTTGTAGTAGCGCGTTTCCTGTATAGAGCACTACTGCTAAAAAAAGAAAATAATATGGAAAAGAAATAGAAAAGTAAATGAAAATGAAAGAAGTAGAAAAAGGCGAAATGAAAAAAAGAAAATGTAAAGATAAACAAAAGAAAAAGAAAAATAAAGGAGAAAGGCATAGTAGTAGCGCTTGTTTCCACAAAGCGCTATAGTTACTCTAGCAGTAGCGCGTTTTATAATCCCGCGCTATAGCTACGTTCCTTAGATAAAAGGAAAAGAAAAAGGAAAATAAATAACTACTTCCTATAGCAGTAGCGCGTTTTGGTAGAAAGCGCTATAGCTAACTTAGCTATAACGCTTTTTTCCTACCAGCGCTACTGCTATTTTGACTTAACCCCGCGCGGGCTCAAAATTTTGCTAAGTCCTTTCCCCCCTCTCCCCCAACTCCTCTGTCGCCGCCGTCGATTGCCCTGCCCGATCGAGCACGCCCTTGACCTCACCGCCGCCGCCCTCGACTCACCGTCGCCCCCTCGACCTCATCGCCGCCGCCCTCGACCTCACCACCGCCGCCCGAGCCCGCCCAGGACCGCCGCCGCCCGAGCCCGAGCCCGCCCTCGCCGCCGATCGTAAGGCTCTCCCTCTCCTCTCCCCTGCCCTCCTCCTCCTCTCTCTCTCTCTGCTGTGATGATGTTCATATGAACCCTAGGTGTTCATATGAACCCTAAATTTGTTTAGGGCAGTAGGCATTTTTTAGCATTTAGGAAAAAAGATTAGCAATTTTTTTAGGAAATTAGCTAGGGCAAATTTTTATGAAAATGCCTAAACAGTAATTCCATTTAGCTTTAAATTAACAGAGGGTATATAAATAATAGTAGCATTTAGCTTTAAATTAATAGATGCTATAAACAAAAAACAGTAGCATTTAGCTATAAAAAATTATTTGGACTATGGACCTGAATCTGGTCCAAATTTCATTCAAATGAAATTTGAATTATTTGGACTATGGACCTGGATATTTTTGAAGAAATTGGGTGTAGGTACTAAGGTCCTTCTGTGGAAATTTTGGTGAGGTCAGAAGGGTTAGAGAAAATGAAGTTCCTTTGCAATTACTAATAAGGTCAAGTATTGTTGGAATATTTGCTCTAAAACAATTTGGATGAAAAGAAAATAATGTGTGTGTGTGAGAGAGAGAGGAATAGCTAGAACAGAATTTGGGTTCTGTCCTAGGCAGAGAAGTGTTCATTTGCATATTCCATTATTGTTGATTATATCTTTTCATTGAAGTGGTCATGTTATATGCAAATTCCTCAATAGTGTTTGCTCATGTTATATGCAACATTGAAGTGGTTCGATTGTGCCCAAGTGCCCTTTTTTGTTTGCAGGGAATGATTCCGAGTGGCCTATGTTTTGCCGAAATGTTGATTCATTTCCATTCCGGCAAATTTCAGGCGCTCTATTTGTCCAGTTTGTAGCAAAGGTCATGCCAACATTTTCCGTGAATTTCGGCATGACTTGTGCTACAAACTAGGACATATTGAGTGCCTGGGATTTGCCGCAACGGGAATGAATCAATATTCCTGCAAAACATTGGCCTTTTTTAGGTCATTATTCATTTTATTAGGTCTAGAATTAATTGACTAGATTTAATCGTAGGAAACATGGCTAGCAACGATGAAGGACAGGGTTCTGGTGATTGCAACGTCTACGCGGCGGCAGATGCCTATTTGAACCTTCTCAATGAGCAACGATTGTTGCAGGGCCCACCTGTCACATCCGAGACTGAGACCGGCATCGAGACCGGCGCTGAGACCGGCACCGAGACTGGCGAAGCCGGTATAGAACCGAAACCAAAGAGGCAACGACGCCCAAACCAGCTCATCACTACTAGACTGGTGGTCATGGAGGTGGACGACGACAATTTTGAGCCAAAAGAGCCTGCGGAAGCGCGCGCGTGCTATGGCAATCAAATAGGCTGCATCCTACGGGGAACCGCCACCATCAACGATGAGAAACTAAAGAAGATACCAGATATGAAGGAGTCCCTCCTAACTAAGCTGCACCAGGTATTCTTGTTCCCGGGCCGGGATGAAATCAAATATACTGATCCAGATAAAGACCCGGCAATGAAGAAGATAAACAAACACGCCATGGGCAAGTTTAGCGGCGCGTTGTCCGCCTGGAAAGTAAGGGTGAAAGCAGGGACCATCGACAAAAAGGAACCCTACTCCGAGATTGTAAAGGATAATCCGACAATTACGGAAGAGCAGTTTGAAATATTCAAGGCGGCTTGCGTTGCCGAAGCTGCCAAAGAAAAGTAGGAGTACATGATGGGGATTCAAGAGAGGAACATGGGGTGCCACCACCTCGGAAGCCGTGGTTACACGGGGAAGAGGTCCATATGGGCCAAGGAGGACGCGGAACGCGAAAGTCTGGGCATCCCAGACCCCTTGGCCGAGTTCACCGTCCCGCAGGAGCGTGACATCATCAGAGCCCGGTACCATTGGGACCCAGTCAAGAAGGTTTTCGAGACGGACGCGGTCACATTGGAGTTCATGAGACTGCTCATAATTTTAGCTTCTGATCAATTCGACTGCACGTTTAGTCATATTTGTAAACGATCCTTGTTCCTTTTGCAGAAAGAGCAACACAGGATTCCGGCCGAAAGCGACTCACCGTCTGAGGCGTTGGTGCTACTTCTTGAGCTTGCGTTGGTTTTTCCCTTGAAGAGGAAAGGGTGATGTAGCAAAGTAGAGTAAGTATTTCCCTCAGTTTTGAGAACCAAGGTATCAATCCAGTAGGAGACAACACGCAAGTCACCGAATACCTGCACAAACAAACACCAAACTTGCACCCAACGTGATAAGGGGTTGTCAATCCCTTCTCGGTTACTCGCAAAAGTGAGATCTGATAGAGATAGATAAATGGTAAAGTAAATATTTTTTTGGTATTTTTGTTTTATAGATTGGAAAGTAAAAGATTGCAAAATAGTAGATTGGAAACTCGTAGATTGGAAAGTAGAAGATTGTATGATGGAAAATAGACTCGGGGGCCATAGGTTTCACTAGAGGCTTCTCTCAAGATAGAAAATAATACGGTGGGTGAACAAATTACTGCCGAGCAATTGATAGAAAAGCGCAAAGTTATGACGATATCTAAGGCAATGATCATGAATATAGGCATCACGTCCGTGTCAAGTAGACCGAAACGATTCTGCATCTACTACTATTACTCCACACATCGACCGACTCCTGCCTGCATCTAGAGTATTAAGTTCATGAAGAACAGAGTAACGCATTAAGAAAGATGACATGATGTAGAGGAATTAACTCAAGCAATATGATGAAAACCCCATCTTTTTGTCCTCGATGGCAACAATACAATACGTGCCTTGCTGCCCCTACTGTCACTGGGAAAGGACACCGCAAGATTGAACCCAAAGCTAAGCACTTCTCCCATTGCAAGAAAAACCAATCTAGTTGGCCAAACCAAATCGATAGTTCGAAGAGACTTGCAAAGATATCAAATCATGCATAAAAGAATTCAGAGAAGATTCAAATAATATTCATAGATAAGCTGATCATAAATCCACAATTCATCGGATCTCGGCAAACACACCGCAAAAAAGTATTACATCGAATAGATCTCCAAGAACATCGAAGAGAACATGGTATTGAGAATCAAAGAGAGAGAAGAAGCCATCTAGCTACTAGCTATGGACCCGTAGGTCTGAGGTAAACTACTCACGCTTCATCGAAGGAAGGGCAATGGTGTTGATGTAGAAGCCCTCCGTGATCGAATCCCCCTCCGGCAGGACGCCGGAAAAGGCCCCTAGATGGGATCTCACGGGTACAGAAGGTTGCGGGGGTGGAAAAGTCTTTTCGTGGATGCCTCTGGTGGTTTGGGCATATAAGAGTATATATAGGCGAAAGAATTAGGTCAGGAGACGCATGAGGGGCCCACAAGGGTGGGGGGCGCGCCCTACCCCCTGGGCGTGCCCTCCGCCCTTGTGGCCGCCTCGTGGCTTCTCTGACTTGCACTCCAAGTCCTCTGGTTTCCTTTTGGTCCAAGAAAGATCATCGCGAAAGTTTTATTCCATTTGGACTCCGTTTGGTATTCCTTTTCTGCGAAACTCAAAAATAGGGAAAAAACAGGAACTGGCACTGGTCTCTAGGCTAATAGGTTAGTCCCAAAAATAATATAAAATAGTGTATTAATGCATATAAAACATCCAAAACAGATAATATAATAGCATGGAACAATAAAAAATTATAGATACGTTGGAGACGTATCAGTTGGCGAGGCCCAAGTGGGACACCCCATTCAACCGGGCCTTGAACATATTGAAAGGACTCCCGGTGGACACTCGGGCATCGTATGGACGCGTGCACGGCGTCGGAGATGGCGCCACATGGAAGAAGTACTACCGTGAGACCACGGAGGAGAGAAAGGAAAGACGGAGGTTAAATGAAGAAAACATCGACAAGAAGGTTGCGATTGCGGTTGATAAGAAATCAGTTGAGACAGTCGCAGCAGTGGTAGCTGCCGCAAAACAGGAGATTGCAGCTTCGTATAGTGTCTTGGTTCCGGCTATTGTCAGTTGGACCAAGCAAAATCCAAATAAGGATGCAGCGGACTTTCCCCTTTCCAACTTGTTGGGGAGCAGCTCGACTAGCATTGCACCAGCACCTGCTCTTGCACCGGCTCCCGCACCTGCTCCTGCACTGGCTCCCGCACCTGCTCATAGTAGCCCGTCCTCCGTCTCGGACGTGCTCGGCAGTGCTTCATCTTTGGCTGAGCTCGACGCCCTCACGGTACCTGTCACACCGGCCCTATTCAATATATGTATAATCTCCCGTTTCCATTGCCTTTTGGATGTCTCACGTCGCAAACATGTCTTTGCAGGCCGACGTAACCCGGTGCACCATACTGTACACCATCAGCGGCCAGAAGGTGGACGTGGGGAAGGCGATGATAATGAAGCCAAAGGAACAATTGTTCCACAGCCGGCCGATCCCCCCTGACGTCTTCAAGGTTTCCGTGGCCAGTGTCGAACCGGGCCACGAGAATTTGGCTCCTCCGGTAGCACTAGGGCGAGATGACGACGAGACCCCACGGCGGCTTGGCGATTGCAAGCGTTGGGTCCTGTTGTGGCCGAAGAGTCTGCTTCGTCTGGAGGCGGTCGGGAGCACACCCACGACCAAGCAGCCTCAACAAGGTATGAACACCAACACCCCACCTACCCAATTAGCGTCGCCTGTCGTGCCGGGTAAGGAAGAAGCAATGCATGATATCGATGCCATCGATGAGGATGACGATGCCACTCTACAGTATCTCAATACCAGCGCCTCTGATGATGGAGGATTGATGGCTCAGCAGTATGAGTACTCAGGGTTTGAGCGTCATGAGTCGGTGCCTGAATTTCCGGAGGATGAACGTATTATAGATGACCTTCCAGTAGCAAAGAAGCATAGGAAGAGATCGAGGAAAGGCAACAAAGCTGCTTCTATGATCCAGCCGCCTCAGCAGCCTCGGGTTCAAGACTGTATACCTATCCCCGGTGCGGCAAAATGGCATATCCCCGGTGATCCGATCCTACCTAAGGCAGCGGTAGAGGCCATATACGGCGATCTAAGGAGACTTCATGACGATGTGCTGCGGAGAGAGAAAAGCCTGATCGCCTCGAAAAATCCAGGATACCCGCTCTACGTGGTTAACGTGCCGCAACAAAGGTTGTACGTCGACACATTCCCCATGGATAAATTCTTCCTTCGATTCGATTACATCTTCGACATGTTTCACTTGAAAAAGCTGGATTTTACGTTTGTCCGCCTTTTTGCCTTGTACATGAACTACATCATCAGGACTGAGCAGATACCTTATATCTGTGTCGGGGGCGGGTATGGCATCGGCGGTGGTGTGGGAGCTCAGAGAAGGGGATCGACAGAGCGAGAGTGAGAGAGAGGAAAGAGATAGGCGTGGCTCGACCGGTGCTGCAGGCAACTTAGCTATAGCGCGGCTGGGTAAAACGCGCTATAGCTAAGTTAGCTATAGCGCTACCCAGCACAAACCGCGCTACTGCTAACATATTTTTTTTGTTTTAAAATTATGTGGCCAGTTAGCTGTAGCACTTGTTCCCCCGAAAAGCGCTACTGATCATTATTCTTTTTCTTTTTCTTTAACTTTTTCTTTATCTTTCATTTCATTTTCCACAACTTCCTTTCTTTTTCTTTTTTTTCTTTATCTTTCATTTCATTTGCATTTTTCTTTTTCTTATGCCCCGTATAGATAATTTTTTTTCTTTTTCTTTATCTTTCATTTGCATTTTCTTTTTCTTATCTTTCATTTGCATTTGTACAAGTTGTATAGCAGGGGTATATATAGCTCTAGCTAGGGTTTATTTTGGTCTGTTGGAGCAATAACACCGTATACCCTCCGGATAATAATTAGTGTATAATATATATTACATCATTTGACCGCTAACGGCGGTATACAAAATAGATACACACAAATTATGTTAGTTTGTCAGCTTGGGCGACGATGACGCTTCAGGCTGATCTTCTTCTTCCTTCTTTTGTTCGTTGTAGAATAATTGAGCCCATGGTCGTGACTTTTCCTTTTCCAGGGATTACGATCTTCCGTAGGTAATGTAGTCTTCATTCTTCTTTTGACGTATGTTTCATCGTCATCAGCATCATCTTCCCTTATCGGGTCACCGTACTGGTCGTAGTCTTCCTCGTTGGCGACTCCATCCATTCCGACGATGCTCCTTTTGCCTCTCTTCATGACAACACGGCTGGGATTGCTCGGGTCAGTTATGAAGAAACATTGTGTCACATGTTTACCGTGTACCCATGGCTCATTTTTGGCGGTGGCGTTGACGGTACCGCTATCGGAGTCGGGTATACACATGGTAGTGAAATGTCAGTTTTCTCTTTGTACGTTCTTAGCCCATCTGGCACGGAACATCGTCGCGCTATGCAATCCAGAGTAGTCAAGCTCCCAAATCTCTTCGACCCTTCTGTAATATCTTTCAATTACGTTCCCGGTCATGGCTTCCATCGTCACCCCTGAGTTCTGGTTATCACTGTTTATATCTTTGTCCTCCGTGTAGAACGTGTATCCGTTGATATCGTATGCTTGATAAGTCGCGAGGTTGGTCGACGGGCCATGTGCTAAGGCGTATATGAGCGTTCCGTCCGGACAGCCCTCTTCCGGAGGATTAGCCAGAACTCGCTCTTTGAACCAACGCATGAAAGTGGAGTTGTTCTCTCTAATAACTTCAACGTCCGTCCTGTGCACCCCATGGTCATGGTAGTTCTTTGCGATGGTCTCTTTGTGCAGTGTCGCGAAATCTTCTAGCACATGTAGGTGTTGTAGCATTACTAAGTTTGCCCTGTCAAAGTCGTTTTGTCGGCCCGAGCGGACCACATTCACATCCCTCTGACCGTTGGTGTGACCTTCGCCTTCGAGCCTTCCACAGTGCTTGTTGACGGGCAAACCAACAACAGGGTCACCGGTGCCTAGATAACTCTCGCAGAAAGAGATGCACTCTTTGGTCAGATATCCCTGGGCTATGCTTCCATCCGGACGGGACATGTTACGAACGAATCCTTTGATGACCCCATTCATCCTCTCGAACGGCATCATGCTGTGCAGGAATGTCGGCCCTAGGTCGATGATGTCATCCACGATGTGGACACACGGATGCACCATGACATCAAAGAACGCGGGCGGGAAGTACATCTCTAGCTCATTTAGTATGACAACGATCTCTTCCTGTAGCCTATGGAGTTGCTTCACACTGATCGACTTTTGAGAGATAGCATCAAAAAGTGGCACAGGTCAGTAAGCGTCTCATGGACGTGTGTGTCCATAATCCCTCTAAGTGCAACCGGGAGTAACTGCGTCATCATCACGTGACAGTCGTGAGACTTCATCCCGCTGAACCTTTTTTTCTTAGTGTCTAGATATCTGCTTATCTTCCCACAGTATCCGGAACTAACTTTGATTGCGGAAAGGCACTTGAACAATTGATCGACCTCCTTCGGATCTAAGGTGAAGCAAGAGGGGGGGCAATATTGTTCTTCCTTCTTGTTTACATTTTTGCCCCTATCTTCCGTCTCCGTCTCTGTCTCCTCTGACGACTTTTTACCGGGAATTTGGAGATCTTTCCTGATATTCAAAAATTCCAAGTCTTTTCTTGCCTTCGGCCCATCCTTGGTATTCTCCGGCATGTTTCATCAATGTTCCAAGCAAACTCTCGAGGATATTTTTTGTGATATGCATTTGATCAAGGCTATGAGGCGTGTCGAGTTTGGGCCAGTACTCCAAGTCCCAGAAAACAGATCTCGTCTTCCATACCTTCAGCAGCGGCTCCGGCGCCTTTTTCTTCGTCTTTCCCAGCGAGGGGCACTCTTCCCAGTTCTTCAATAACTCATATATTTCTACACCGCTACGCTCACGTGGAGGACCTTGTTGCTCAGCCTTACCATTGAATAGATCTCCATGCTTTCTCCACGGGTCATCCTTCTCGAGCCATCTTCGATACCCCATGTACACGATTTTCGAAGACCCACCATCTTTCGATAGCTGCAGAGAAGTTGTATCATCCATGCACCTGGTGCATCCGCAATATCCGTGGCACACCTGGCCAGAGAGATAGCCGTAACCGAGATAGTCCTGCACCGTCGTGATCAGCGCGGCTCTCATGTAGAAGTACTTTCCTTTGCTTGCGTCCCATGTCTTGGCCGGTGTTGTCCATAAGGTCTGTAGCTCCTCTTTCATTAACCCGAGATATAGATTTATATCATTTCCCGGTTGTCTCGGCCCTTGAATAAGCATAGTCATGTGTATGTATTTTTCCTTCATGCACTTCCAGGGGGAGGTTGTACATCCATACAAACACGGTCCATGTGCTATGATTGGTGTTCTGGTTGCCAAACGGATTCATTGCCATCACTACTAGCGCCAAGCACGATGTTCCTTGCATCATTTGCGAAAAATTCAAATTCAGCGTTTAATGCTCTCCACTGGCTAGCATCTGCGAGGTGTCTCGGCTTCGGATCATCTCCGTCATCTGGCTTCACCCTCTTCGCGTGCCAGCGCATAAGCTTTGCTTCCTTAGGATCTACGAAATACCGCTGCAGACGCGGAGTGATCGGAAAGTACCATACAACTTTCTGTGGAGCTTTCTTTCCGGCCTTCTTATATCATGAAGCATTGCACTTTGGACAGATGGTTTTTTCGGCGTGCTCGTTCTGATATATGATGCAATCGTTGACGCATGCGTGATATCTAATGTGTGGCAGATCAAGAGGGCACACGATTTTCTTTGCCTCCTCGACACTAGTAGGACACATGCTTCCCGCGGGAAGAACCTTCTTTAGATACTTCAGAAGCTCATCCAGGCTTGCATCCGTCCATTTGTTTTTTGGCTTCGTCTTTAGAAGTTCTAGCGTGAAACTCAAGCGGGTCACCTCGGGGTCGCAACCATCATACAAAGGAGTCATCGAGTCTACCTCCAGTTGCGCCAGTTCGGCCTCCTCTCTAGAAGCAGCTCTGTCGCTAGTCATCTTCTTGTGAAGCAGGTCTCGAACATGCGGGTCCCGCATGGCTGAACTTAGTAGCGATGAAGACGGCGGCGTGTCCGCGTCTTCTCCGCCTTGTACTGCCTCTTCGCCATCGCCATTTCCGAGGCCGTCTTCTTCGGGCCCATAATCGGTCATCTCTTCGTCTGGCCCCATGTCGTTATTTCCTGCCCCGTCGATGTCCTCCTCATCATCATCTTCAATTATCCACCGAGTATGGCCATCCATGAAACCATGCATGAGCAGGTGCGCCTTGAATTTACCACCCTTAAAGGGGTCGAGCCTGACTCCTCCTTTGCATTTTCGACACGGACATAAAACATCCTTCAGTCTTTTTTCATACATGTTGTCCACCGCGGATTGCTAGTATCTTTCCACCATTCTTCCATTGACCTTCATGATCACCTGCGCGGAGCAAAAAATTATAACCACGTATGCATGCATGGATCAAATTCATACAAAAATTCGGCATGACCTTCCCTAAACATAGGACATATTGAGTTTGCCCGAAATTCACCGAAACGGAATTGAATCGACATTTCGGCAAAACATAGGCAACTCATGTCACCCACATTTCAACAAATACACAATATAGGCAACTCACATGCCACACACAATTTGGTATATTCGCATATCACGCATATATAGTTTCGGTCCTATCGCACACACACTTTTTTTTGCTCACCTATGTGTCGAGAGGGATATCGAGCACCTTCTTAATTAGCTAGTAGCTCTAGATAGTGAGGTACCTACATATAGCTCCAACTAGCCAGGGAGAGAGAGAGAGAGAGAGAGAGAGAGAGAGAGCTAGTGGAGATGGGTGGATGGCAAAGAAAGAGAGATGGAGGAGGGAGGCCATTAATTAATGGAGGTGGATGGAGGTGCAAAGAAAGAAAGAGGAAGGAGGGAGGGCATTAATGGAGGGGGTGGTGGAGGGGCAAAGAAGAGGGGGAGGAGGGGAGCATTGAAAGGAACAAGCAAGTGCAAGAGGAGGGGGAGAAAAGAAGGGGGAGCAAGAAGAGGGGGGGTGGTAGGTATTTTGTCTGGCGACCATAGCAGTAGCGCTGGCCACCAATGCGCGCTACAGCTATGATCGCCAGCCAAAATATCTACTGGTAAAGTTCTACTAGCTATAGCGCCGGCAGGAAAAACACACTACTGGTAAAAGGGCCCACAAGTTTACATGTAGAAGAAATAACAGTAGCGCGTTTCTGAGAACAGGCGCTACAGATCTGAATTTAACAGTAGCGCTGGGTAGACGACAGACGCTACTAATATTTATTGACCTGGTGGTGTGGTGTGACACACTTACTAGTAGCGTGCCCAAGAGAAACCAACGCTGCTGCTAAGCCATACCAGTAGCGCGCTTTGTACCTAGCGCTACTGGTAATTACCAGTAGCGTGGGGGCCCAAACAAACGTTACTGGTAAACTTCTATGTATAAGCATTTTCCTAGTAGTGAGGTGATGGACTAAATCATACCTAGAGGTCCACATCCTGTCACTTCAGCCAGCCCAAAAGCGACACAAAGTCACCAAGGCATGGTAGTGAGACCAGACAAGCCAAAATCTCCATCTGTCACATCTAGGCTCCACAACGACCCATGAGCGCTTAAAGAAGAGAAAAACACCGTAGTGGCGCTCCATCGCATGGTCTAGTGAAATGGACCTAGGGTTTTCCATGTGCTCGAGAAGGAAGGGGGCTAGTTCAGGGCCGTGAGCACGCCTCCCAGGAGAAGACAACGTCGACATGCATCATTTTCGTCAACATCGGTCATCGCTAAGCATGAATTCGCACTGGCCCATGATTGCTAAGCCCCCAAGATTGTCAGAGCAAGGATAGACCGAAGATGGGGAAGCAGATCACCTACAGTACCACCACGGAGAGGGAGCCATGTCTCGTTGTCGATGAATAGAGGGCACTCACCAGCATGGGCCTCACCGCTGACTAATGTAGGCCTCGAAGACACCAACCCACTACTTACAACATGCCTCAACCCCCCCCCCCCCCCCCCCCAAGGAGATCCCCTACGTCGGCCGACCACCACTACCCACCTTGCACCCTCTTTAGAGGCCAGATCCAGGCCCAAGGAGGGCCAGCGCGGCACCACCACCACCAAGCTTTGCTCGCAGTTAGGAGGATCATTGTGATGTAAAACCTCTAAAGAGAGCGAGTCGCGCTACCACATTGCGGTTCAAGGAGATGGGCACCCACCGACGACTATGAAGGGAGTAGAGAAAAGAAGTGATACATTTGGATTCGCCCGTGTCCCTCCAAGAAGGAGCGACGCGGGGACGAATCGTTCTCATCGCTGTAACACATTCACATTTCACAGTTTTTTTTATGGCATAGTTTCACAGTTTTTTTACTGTGTTCAAATTTTGCAGAAAAATAGTAAATGTAAAATCTATGGTGTACTGAATACGGTTTTCAGCAAATAAGACGGGTCCTGGTCTTCGGCGACAAAAGAAGCCGAAGCGAGAGCTCGATCAAAGACCTCTTATTTCCTGCTAGCCAATCACCAGATGCCACAACGATTTCGTAAGTTTGATTACCTAAAAAAATTACGTAAGTGTAGCAAAGCTCGTTCTGGATACACAGCGATCTGGGCTCAAACCATTTCCGTGTCCGCCTTCGAAGTGCCGGTTACGCCTATCCACCCAGGCCACGCACTGACGCACCATCTGTAACTCCTTCCCCATCTCCTTGTCCCCAAACCTTCCGACTGTTCAAGGTTCAGACCCAAGCACCGCACGCACCACCAAGCCCATGTCGGAGGCGTCCTCTTCCTCGGCGGCGGCCCCGGCCCCGCCCCCTGCGCCGGCGCTGGATCCGGAGGCGATCTCCCTCATGGCGGAGGAGGCGCCGCCGGAGGAGATTACGCTGGTCGTGAAGTGGAGCGGGAAGGAGTACACGGTGCGGGCGATGGGGGACGACACGCTGTTGGAGCTGAAGCGGCGCATCTGCGAGTTCACCGACGTGCTCCCCAAACGCCAGAAGCTTCTCTACCCCAAGCTCATACTCAACGACGAGTCCGTCCTCCTCTCCTCCCTCCCCTTCAAGCCCAACGGCAAGCTGACCATGATCGGGTAAGCGCGATCCTCCCTGCCTTCCTCGTGGCTCTTAACTCCATAGTTGCTTGGGTCGGATGCGTGCCTGCGAAAATCAGTGAAGCCGCATGGAATTGGATGATTATTTTGTATCGCCCCGCGGAAACGCTAGGTTTCGGTTGGTGAAATCGGTGGGAGATGCGAGGTTTGTGGAGATCGAGCGCAGATGCCACGGTTTTGCGATGTGAGCGGCTGGATTTGGAATGCTCCGTGAACCAATCGCTAAACCCTAGCTTTTTGATCTCTTCTGTCTGCGTTGTGTGTTGGTGATTTGAACTTGTTGCTTTGTATGATATATGTTCCGGAACTGTGGAATTGGCGTATTTGATGGTGGATTTGAGCATTCGGTATTTCGGTGTGGCCGTATAAGGAAAACAGGAAGTACTTGTCTGTTTGACAGTTTAGAGTTTAGACGAATGGAATGGGGAATAATGTGGGTGGTGACAGCAGAACCGCGGCATCAACTGGCACTGATAGATATTAGAGCATGCGATTTTCAGCTGAGAAGGATAAGATTACCTGCTCAAACATTATTAGTTATGGGCTGTAGCTTTAATAATACTTGTGTGTGCTGCAATGGTGTCCCATTTAGAGTGGAGTATGTTAAGGGCACCACCACCAGTGAAATATCTGAAGTAAGTAAACTGTTGGCCTATTGAATAACTGTCACTGGTGGTTGCATCATGAACTTTGTTCAGCCATTTTTTCACTTTTGGATCAGAACAGTTAGTTATTCTTCAATGGTTACCATTTTTTATTTGTTTTTGACTTATGATGATACCATTTGGTGGTTGTTGTCTTTTACTTATGAAGACTGATAATGTGGCCTTCAGTCTACATAGTATGGAGATGGTAACTGAAATTTAGAATGAAGTGAGAGCAAATCTAGTCTGTTTTTTTCGCGAATACGCAAAGCTTGCGTATCTTTTTATTGATAGAAGAAAGGAGAATGAGTACAATAGAGGATACAACACATGGCATGAACGCAAGGATGCATGAGCATGGAACCCGGAGCAGAGAGGAAAGGGGTGCTCAGCCCAAACAGGGAAAAGGACACAACTAAATCCACCAAGCCTAAAACTAGAGAGACATGCCTAATCAGCGAGACGTTGAACATCTCCAAATCCAACACCGGGGATGCCACGAGCAGCAAGATAGCGCCTTCAAGAAGGGGAACGACGTCGTGCCGCCGCCGCCATCCGATCCAAAGAATTGGACCTAGGGTTTCCCCCAAAGCTCGAAGAGGGGCACGGATAAAGGCCATGGCAGCGCCTCCAAGAAGGGAAACGACACGTGTGAGTGTCGCCGCTGCCAGCATCGGTAAGCCGAGCATGGATTTCGCCTGGCCTAAGTCCGAGCAATCCCGTAGCTGCCAGATCAGGGTCCGAAGATGAGGAAGTCAGTTCGCCGGTCGACCGCCACCTCAGAAGGTGATGGGGCTGCACCTTCTGAGGTGGTGGTACTTCATATTCATGCCATGAGGTGGTGGTACTTCATATTCAAATCTAGTCTGTTCGGATGGTGTTTTTCTGGGGCCATAATTTGCCCTTGTGTCTAAGCATTTTTTTCTGGACCCATTTAAGTAGTAACTTCAAATAACATAGTTCAGTTTTGTTAGATACTTCGTATTCTGTTTTATGGTGTTAGCTACCCATCATATTTTTACCCATATTTGCCAATAATTTTGATAATGGGTTGTTGTTTGGTGAATCGTATTAAGCTGCATAAATCAACAATTAAAAGTTCGTAAAGATGCTAGCGGAATACTTACAGAAGTGAGGTAATTGATTCTGTTCACATAGATAGATCATGAGTTCAGGACTATTTTTATTTACAGTGAGATGATACATTTTGGGCGTGGAGTGTGGATTACTGCTGTAGCCTGTAGGATAACAATCTTATGCCTGAATAGAAAGAAAGAGCCATGGGCGTGGAGTGTGCATTACTGCTGTCAGTGGTGAAGCTACTCCTAGACTCTGATGTCAAGTGGCATTACAGATTTTTTTTAGCAAACCTAGCTATAAATTACTCCCTCCGTTCCCAAATAAGTGTCGTGGTTGAACTAAAACCACGACACTTAATTTGGAACGGAGGGAGTACTGTATGTGTGTACACAAATACTATATGCATGTACTTATTTGAGCTTTTGACATCACTAGGTTCAACTGCTAGCACTGCCACTGACTGCTGTAGCCTTCAGGATAACATTCTTATGCCCGGCTAGAAAGAGCCAATGTTATTTGTTTGGGAATGGGCATTTGACTTGATATTTTTGTAAAACATTTTCCTCCCCTAATATTTGCTCTACTCCTCACCAGTTCCAGTTGTAGGATGATTAGTGGATGGTGAAGAAAGTGTATTTTAAGTGCATAAATTGTATAGTCATGTACCATGGCAATCACCTATTTGATAATTAATACTCGCGTGCTTGTGGCCTTTTAGCAAGGTAGTATTTCGTTGTGGGCACTGGATCAATTTTTTGAGCCAGAAAAGCGGTATTGTAGTGAACTACCTTGTGTGTGAAAGTGAGTCCGATCTTAATGTTAATTTATCCCTTGAGCTTTACTCAACATAAGTATATTATAATATTAAAAAAAAATCAAGGGCTTGAATTCAAATCACTCTTTTGGTGCATTCTACCTCAAACAGCATGCTCCGTTTCATGTAGTTTCCTTCCGTATGGAAGGTGCACACTGTTCCCTCACAGTAATTTATAGATCTGTTATATTGTCTTGCACCGAATTTCAGTACTGTTGAAGACGAAATATTTGTGGACCGACCAGATGATCCAGAGGTACTCGATGATTATGAATTTTTCAAAGATGAAGTTACTGCTATCAAGGATAATGTTCTCTACAAGCAAAAAGTGAAACGTCGTGCAAGCCAGTATAAGGTATATTTCCTTGGCATTTTTCTTTCTTGCTATATGTTTCCTCCATATGCATGCTTGTGTAGTTGTGCACTGGTACCTATTTGTGTTAATTCTGATGCGCTTCTTGGTGCCTGCTCTCCCTTCAATCTGTGTGAAATTGGTCCAACTTTCTGCATGGTCCAGCTTTGAGTAATTTAAACACTTCGACATTAGACATTACTATGTGATTTACCATGTACTCAAAGCTTTGTGAGTCTTCTTGTGTAACAGTACAATGATGGTGACCTTGTGTCTCTATACTTGAACCTAGATTCACGAAGTTCTTTGAGCAATGATCTTTTAACCATAACTCTGGTGTGTATCGCCTTTATTATGACCTACTGTTGAGACAACAACAGAAGCAACCACTAAAAGGAGTCCATACTGTTGGTTATGATTACGAAAGGAAGTTGTTCGGCCGTGCCTTACTGCCTTGTTAAACTTACTGTAAGATGAATTTGAGGTGTGATGACAAAGCGCTTGTGTCCTGTATTTGCCTTGGTTGCCTTGTATAAAGTGATTCTCCAGGTCTGATTAACACATCTTTTTGTGCCTATGCATGTAGATCAAGCTCTTGAATCCATGCCGCGATGGAAAAAGATTGCTTGTGTTAGACATTGACTATACTCTGTTTGACCATAGGTCTCCAGCTGAGAATCCTTTGGAACTCATGCGTCCATGTAAGTACACTTTTGATCCACAAAGCTGTGTTTTCAGTCAGCAGACAAGTTTCATGCCATAATTCCTTTGCAGTTCTCCACGAATTTCTCGCTGCTGCATACGCAGAGTATGATATCATGATATGGTCAGCAACAAAGTAAGCCTTTTGCTACCATAAACTATCTATTGATCAGTCATGATCGCAATGTGAAATTGGTATAAATGGTCACGCAATGTGAAATTGGTATAAATGATCACTGTCGATCCTTGAATGCAGTATGAAATGGGTGCAGTTGAAGATGGAGCAACTCGGAGTTCTTAGCAACCCCAACTACAAGATCACCGCCCTTCTGGATCACATGGCGATGATAACTGTGCATGCTCCTGACAAGAAGGTTTTCGACTGCAAACCTCTTGGTGTCATCTGGACCAAGTTCCCCGAGGTTGGTGTTCTGTGCTCGAGTGTATCACTAATGGATGCGATATTTCAAGTTGAGTTATCTGACCATTGCTTCCGGCTCCTCCGTATGCAGCACTACAACGAAAAGAACACGATCATGTTTGATGACCTCAGGAGGAATTTCGTCATGAACCCACAGAACGGCCTCGTGATCAGACCGTTCAAGAACGCCAGTAAGAACAGAGGCCGTGATCAGGAGCTGCGAAAGCTTACGCAGTACCTGCTCTCCATCGCAGAGCTAGAAGATTTCAGCAAGCTGGAGCACGACGGTTGGGAGTCCTTCATGGACGAAACTGGCAAGAGACGCAGGCGCAGGTAGTTTTCTTCAGTATAGCGATCGGCAGGCAGAAACTAGGCCCTGCTACTTTTTGTCAAGTGCCATCGACTGCACACACTAGCGCACCAGAATGAGCAGGAAAACCCTAACGTCTACTTGAAACACACTGCGAGAACACCCCATGCTTAATCCGCGTTCGACTTTTTGACAAGTTACACTTGTTTCCGAGCCTTCAGCTGTGCGCTTTTCCAGTTTCAACGTGGAGTTATTAGCTTTTCACTGTGGTTTTGGTCCATCTGTGTTTGCCATCACTGTATCTGGCCTCTAGCTTGCATGGGCGCGAACTGTTGTGCAACAGTTGGTAGGGTGGTAGAGGAGTATCATGAGCAGGGCCTGGACCCCCGACGGGGGATTTTTGACTGGGCCGAGTTATTACTACTGCCTGTGTGGTGGTGATGACTGCCTGAGGCTAGCTAGCATCCGGCTGACTGACTGGCTCTCCCAGCCAACGTATCATTTCGAGTATCATAATGATGCTGCAGTCTTGTCAAGGCTACGGCGTCTGTATGTAGGAACCAGGCCAAGTTATCATGGTCCCTGCCTAGCTGTGGCCGTGTTCGTTTCCTTGTCCCGCCCATTGCGCAGGATCTTTTAACCGCGTCGTGAATCTTACCTCAGCCGTATGTTTATTTTCTACGAAGTAATCACGCTGTTTTTTTAAGCAAGATTAAACAAAGGTTCTTCAAAGGATGGATTCAACCGATGTTATTTTACCTGTATTTTACGCGTTGCAGCTATCTAGATTTCGGTTAGGTTTTCCATTGCCATCCGCGCCTTCACGTGGCAATCGGGGTTCTTGCCCGGTTGCTCCCCAGCCGACGACCATCATCAGGGCACGGGTGTGCTGGGATTTCAGTGAAGGAATCCCTGCAGACTACAGCCGCATGTGGACCACGGCCATGCCTAGCCCTAGCCAAGACAATGATGCACCACTGCACCCCCTGCTCCAAAACTTGGAGCGAATTACCAGGCCCCGGCCGACACTTGTTCTTTGCATGCCACCGCGATGCCAAACTCGTTCCTCTTTAGATTTCCAATTTTCACATGACACTGCAGTGACTTCGTTGGGTGCAAGCCATTCGGACATAGGAGTAGGTGCAAAGTGCAAACCATTGCAGTAAAGAAAACCTCAAATATACTTGAGCAAGCAAGGAGCACTCAACAACATCATCAGTCTTTTGTGCAACATAGCACGATGGTACAGCAAGGTACAGATTACAGTCTTGCAGCAGAAAAGATAAAAAAGAGAAGGGGTACAAATTACACGCACTGAAAAGACGTTAAGGCTGTAGGAGGGTCAAATCCTAGGACTCTTTCAGACTTTACATTTTACAACACGATGGGGCAGCAGCACGAACGACATGGCCGCATGCTGCACGCCTGCACGGACATCTTTTTTTATTTTTTATACTCGACGGGTTAAAAAGCACAGAATGACAGATATACGGGGAGTAAAATATGAGGATCACGCAGGAACGAACTAGACAGACAAACTCAGCAGCAAACTCTCTTTATAAAACACCATCGTCGTGGACATGCCGGATGGGCAGGTCAAGCGAGGAGCCAGAAGTTCTTCTGCCACCGGGTGCTGACGAGGTAGCCGCCCACGCCTTTGCTCTGCTTCCTCACCGCCAGCGTCAGGCACTCGGCCTGGTTGATGCACTGCTCCACCAGCTCCTCCCCGCTGCTCCGCGCCAAGCTGCAACCACACCACAAACGTCTCCATTTCTTCAGACAAGGTCTAGTAGAAGTAGCTAGTGATGACAAGATGAAAAGTTAACCACCTGACCCGGTTTCCACATGACACTTTACCACATTGCTGTTATCTTGTCGACATGAATGAAGATTGGCAACAATTATAGGACGCTTGCTTTACTTACTCCCTCCGTCCGGTGAAGAGTGTACGTTTGGTTTTAAAATTTGTCCACAAAAGAGTGTAATTCTATCTTCCCAATGCACTTCAAATTAAAAAAAATTACTTCTCTCTCATCAAGACCAATAACAATCTACACATGGTCTTCATAATTTCTACATGCACTTAGCTCATTGGGGGTTGGGTAATTAAAGAGGAGAGAGATGATCACTTGCACCTTTCCAATGCATTATTTACTTCACTTTATAATTTGTCCTAAAATCTCTATATGTACACTCTTCACCGGACGGAGGGAGTAGTTGGGAGATGTGGCTAAAGGGGACAAGGAAAAGCATCTGGGATTTATGGATGGCACATGGATCCGCACTAGTCGGGTGTTGTTTTCCGGAACGGAAAGACACGCATGGACCCTGCCATTGAACGGGTGTGTGAGCCCGATCGAGCCTGCCCAGGAGTCGGTTGTGAGTTGTGACTCGACCGGACCCGCTCATCAATCAATTCTTATAAAAGGCTTTGCTTGCAGCAGATGATCGCCCACTCGAACGCAAATCCACTACTGGTCGGTAAGATAAATCTGCTGGTGGTGGTTTACTGTGTTCTTTTCCTGAAGGGATAGGCTCAAGGGAACTGATACCAGCAGTACGTACAGGTGTAAATACAATACAGATGTAGCAGTGCAGATGAAGTTTTTTGTTGGGATTCGGGATCCAGATATGAATGACTCTGAACTACCACCTTTTAAAAACTGCACCACACACCGCACTGTACAGGCTGACACCATGATAGATTCTCCCGGCCGGTAGGTTTCTATCTACTCACAGTTGACCTTAGCCTCACATTTTTAACACAAGCACACAATAGTGATAAGGTAGATAGATACAGTATTCTTAAAAAGAAAAGGTAGACAGTAGATAAATACAGTACAGTAATGCATGTGTGTGTTGAGAATATATGCTTACCAGCTTAGCCAGCAGAAGGTAGAGGGCTTGGTCTGGCTGAGCACCAGCACGGAGGCCTCCAGCTTCTTCACCTGGCTGAGGATGGTGCCCAGCTTGGGGCCTTGGATCACCAGCGCCTCCACCTCCACCTACCAACATTCACACACAACACCCATCTCCGTGGCATGAGGACACACGAACAGTTCATGCAACGTACGGTGAAATGGGAGTACTACTCGTGTACTGTGCCACATTGAGGCTCTGACTTTTGATTCAAGCAACCAAAGCAAAGCAAATCACGGCCGGCAGGCTTGGGTTTCGTACGCAGTAATGCCCATGTTTACGGCCGGTTTAGGTGGGATTTTGCTTGGGGTTGGGGCGAGCCCCCGCTGGCTTGTTTGCTTGCTAATCCGTTCTTTATGCCGGCTGAGGGACCTTTGGGTTGGGGCCTGCCGAGATCCATCCCGCGGCCATGAAAAGTGGGCGGTGATTCCCTTTTTATGTGTATGTTTCTGATCTGATCTGTATAAAATACAGGGACCAACCAGATGGATAGACTCACCATTTTTAACCAAGTACTGAAGGTGTCTCTCCCTCATCATGTGAACTTCAGGATGGCGGGATTAACCAGGAAACCGAAACTTTACGCTGTTGACTCTTGGCGGCAAGACTATACTTCAATATTTTCTCTAGGCCTAAGTTTGTATGAGCTGCTAGTAAGCATGCTTGCAATTTTAGATAATGAAACATGCTTGCATGATTATATAGAATATCAAAGCATTTTCTCTAGGCCTAATTTCTATGAACTACAAGTCTACAAGTAAACATGGAGTACGGTGGAACTCCTTTTCAATAAATAAATGAACTCCGAAGTACATGTTCTATTGGTGGTAAAACACAAAGTTTTTGTGAACTACTCCTAGAATCTCTTGGGCATGCTTCCAGGCACATGCTTCCAAAGGGGGAGCCCGAACCAAGCTAGACTGTAGAGACTAGAGACAAGCTCCTTAAAATGGCGATTTGAAGCAAAAAAGAAGCAGCACAATTAGCTCGAACTAGTGCTACACTCAGATGGTACATGGCATGCATGTACTACTTTTGTTGGCTGCGTGATGCAGAGGCCGGGATACACTCCTTTTCAGGGAAAATGCAAGTATTTTCGTCGCAGAAAAGAAAAACATTTACAGAGAAGAAATGGAAGGTATGATACCTCAGGCCTGCAGGCCTTGCAGAGCGTGCCGAGGGAGTTGGCGAGGGAGGGCGCCTCCTCCGCTCCGGCGCCGTAGTGCGGCAGGACGTGGAGCAGGGTGAGGAAGTCCCCCCTGTTGGCGACGTGGGTGAGCGCCCACATCATGGCGTGCTTGGCCCCGGAGCTGTCGTCGACCACCACCATCACCCGCTTCCTCCCGGCCGCCGCCGACGACGCCGCCTCTCCCTTCCCGCCGCCGCCGTACCCTCTCCCGGCCCGCTTCTTGGACCACCGCCTCGAGCCCCTCCTCGTCCCGCCGCCTCCGCCGTACCCGTCCTGCGCGGCCTGCAGCCCGTTGCTGGAGCTCAGCTGCCTCAGGAAGTGCTCCCCGGAGCCGCTCGCCATCTTACGGCGCCAATGCCGGGCGCGCCCGCGCTCGCCGTGAGCTAGCTGGTGCAGAGGACTGTGCAGGAGCGGAGTGATGGTAAGCTGGTGTTAAGTGGAGAGAGTGGCACGGACGGAGCGATATAAGGGTGGATGGGCGGGGGAAAGGACAAGGCCGCTTAAAAGAGAGGAATCATGGAGCGGGTGGATTAGCCTGGTAGCGTGGTCACGAGCGCGCTCCACTTGCACTGCACCAAAAGGAAAACAAAAAACTGAAGAAATAGAGCTCAAATGCTTAAGCAGAGAGTATAATGCACTGCAAATATAATACCTACAAGGGAATCGCTGCACATTCTCATCCGTTTTGGCCTTGCGTACGCATTTGCACAAGCGGACGGATGGTTTTCAAGGTTTCAGCCAGAGCCAGGGCTAGCTGCTTGTGCGCGGGAGAGAATATGTCAGGTTTCGTCGACATGGTTAGCTCCAAACCGGGATGGATTGGTCAATACGGCATTAGGGCATCCCATACTTATCATGTAGTAGCATCCATTAATTCCAAATGATATTCTAGTACTATATGCATGCTACCAGTGGATCTTGTTTCTTGCACACGGGCTCACCCACCTAGCGGGCGAGCGAGCTCGGGCAGTGAAGCTAGGAATAAACATTGCCCGATCTCACTGTCAGCGCGGCCCTAGTTAATCAATACGCTACACTCTAGCTCAAACCCCGCGGATTTGCCGGGACCAGCTAGCTAGCTAGCTAACAACGAACCAACGCCTCACTCGCTCAAGCCTCTGACAGTCCTCACACGATTCTGGCTCTATGCACAGTTGCACACCACGCAGCTCCAGCCATTCGAAGCGGTGTTGAACGGATGCATGGGCGATGGAGCGTAGTACTACGTACGTGTTGGGTCGAGACATACGCATGGCCCATCTGCGCTGCATGCATGGTGCAGATTCTCGTTCTCTCGTCCGCTCCTGAAGTCCTACTCCTAGCCAAGCCCTACCAATACGAACGCCCCCTTGTGACGGGAACAGCCTTGCCAAGTTTTCACCGAGGCATCATGGCCGAGCAGAGCTAGCTAGGGCCGGAGGGAGATGTGGTCGATGCTTCCATGATCTGCGCGAGGAAACTGGCGCAGGGCGTGGGGTGGTGGTGGGCAGGCATCGCGGACGGCAAACGCAATGCAGACATGCAGTGCGTGCATGCATGCGCGCCACGGTACGTGCGTGCTCATCTATTGCTTTGCAGAGTCGCGTACGTGCTGCTGCACTAAACATGGGTATCACTGGCTCGCTGCTGCTGCTGTGTGATGTGTGCTGGGTTAATTTTATGACGCGAACACGGGAACGGGAAATGGGCCACGTGTGTGCGTGCGTGCATATTAATTGATCCGCTGCTTCGTGTGCAAAATTTGCTACGTACGTGATGTGTTGCAACTGACCCTGCCGGCACGGCCGGACAGACAGACTGGGCGCGGCGCCGTATATATGGCAAAACAGCGGACCTGCCTGCTCTCAAACGTCTAGTCACGGACGCAGGGATACGGCGTACGTTGATCCTCATTTGATCAGCTGTGAGAAAAGCTTTCCATGTGTGAAAAAGATCAAGAGAAAAGTGTATACGTACGTACTGGAGCACGCAGTGAAGCTTCAAATTAAGACCGGCCAGTGAGGGTGCAGGCCGTCAGCCCGTCACCACGCCAGCCATCATCAAACCTGTTACGCGCGGGCTGTCAGGAGTCAGGACACCATTTAAGCAGCAAATTAAATCTTTTTTTTTTGCGGGTAGTAAACTTGTATTACTCATGAGGAAAGGTCATTACAATCTGCCAGAGCTAAATCTAGGGAAACTGAAGGTCTTGAACCAAGCCAGGTCATAGTCCTACCCTCCACCCTAGCAAAATTAGCTAGACTATCGCTAACCTTATTTTGAGAACGGCTAAGAAGAGTAATACAAGTTTTACGGAGGCTCATCAAATGCCTAATCTCTTTAACAATAGGATAGTAAATCGATCTATCTAGATCTTGTGACTGAATCAGCTTCACGACAACCATGGAATCCATCTCTATAACAACTGGCAGTTCACTCCTCTGGATTGAAAGTGAGAGTCCTTCCATACAAGCACTGAGCTCCGCTTCCAATGCTTCACGACATGAGAAAAGAACTCTGCAAGCAGAGAAAATGATTGCACATTTGTCGTCCCGCAAGACCATACCGGCGCCAGCTGCTCCATCATGAAAGGACCCGTCCGAATTCATTTTAACCCAGCCATCCGGAGGCAAACTCCATCTAGCCTCATGACCTGGCTGTATGGTTCTTACTTCTTGCTGGTACGAGATAATCGATTTTCCTTTAGCAGGATCATCACACAGATCAGTTTTTAGCCCTATGAGGGAGTCCAAATAGCTTACCAAGAACCTTTTAGAAGATTCAGACGGGGGAGGAAGCTTGTGATGAACAACTTCATTGCGGACATGCCAGCACCGCCACAAGGTCATCAACATCATGGATCGTTCAATGTCCGGGAGAGGTTCTAGTGCATGCAGTAACCATTCTCTGCCCGTGTTAACAATTGTATTAATTTCAGGCAAGACCCAGACCTCTGCCATGGTATACCACAGTTCACGAGCAAGAGGGCATCGTACAAAAGGGTGGAAATTATCCTCAATCTCAGTCGCACATAGCGGACATATTCCATCAGTTTCTAGACCACGCTTGTGCTTGTTTTGCCAAGTCGGTAAGGAGTTAACAGCAATCCTCCAAGCAAAGTTACGAACAGAAGGGGGTACCTCACATGTCCAGATTAGCTGCCACCCTTTCCGTCGGCCATCAGGAGCAGAGCTCGAACCAGTTGCTGAGTCCCGATTAACCTCTTCAAATGCAAAGTCATAAGCACTTTTAACTGAGAAGCGGCTGTACTTACCCGGTCCCTAAGCTATCACATCCTCCTCTTGCCTGGGAGAAGCTCTAATTTTCAAAATTTCCATCACATCAGCGGGTAAGAAATACTTCTGCAGCAAATTCAAGTTCCAAGAGCCATTGTTGTTCAACAGATCAGACACATACCGGATCCTACACGTCCCCTGGGCAGTAATTGGTTTAAAGGAGTAGGGACGAGGAATCCATCTGTCACGCCAAACTCGTATGCGTCTGCCATTACCCACTCTCCACAATATACTCTTCTTCAGTAAATCTAGCCCATGGCTAATAGCCTGCCATGATGAGGATGCGTTTCCACTAAAAACGGTGTCCTCCAGTTTGCCGTCAGGATAGTACCTGGCCTTTAAGATTTGAGCACAGAGGCTATGCGGTCTAGTAATGAGACGCCAAGCTTGTCGAGCAAGCAATGCTTGATTAAAAATCCGAAAGTCTTTGAAACCGACTCCCCCTCTGCTTTTAGGTTGCATGAGCTTTTCCCAAGAACGCCAATGTACTTTCCTTTTGCCTCTGGCCGATCCCCAATAAAAGCTCCTGACCATTCTCGTGAGCTCATCACAAACAGAGTATGGAAGCTTGAACACCCCCATGATGTACGTGGGAAGTGCTTGCGCAACTGACTTTATAAGTACTTCTCTGCCTGGCTGTGCTAGGTGACCATCACCCCACTGGATTAATCGCTTAGTTAAACTCATCTGGAGGTTCTGGAATCGTCCTTTAGACATCCGACCATCGGGTGTTGGAAGCCCCAAGTATTTTTCCTCAAAAACCGTGGACTCCACATGCAGCACTTCTCGAACTTCCTCTTGCACAATAGCAGGGCAAGATTTACCAAATAATAAGGAGCATTTTTCATAATTCAGGTTTTGTCCGGTTGCCTTACCATACTGTTCTATGGCTGATTTCACAATTTCCGCTTGAACCTTGGATGCCTAAAAAAATAACATAGTATCATCCGCAAATAATAAGTGTGAAACGCCCGGGGCGCGCCTACACACTTTGACGGGAGTAATATCACCTGATGCCACCTTATGTTTGAGAATAGATGATAAACCGTCAGCCACAAAGAGAAACAAGAACGGTGAGAGAGGATCGCCTTGCCGAAGACCACGCGACGGTGCAAATGAATCCAAGAGGATCCCATTTAATCTGACAGAGTATCTCACAGAGGTGACGCACGACATTATCCAGTCCACCCACCTGTGACAGAAACCCAACTTTTGCATCACCTGCTTCAAGAACGACCAGTCCACACGATCATACGCTTTGGATAGATCAAGTTTATAAGCACAAAAACTCTTAGTTGGATCTTTTTCCTGTTTTATATGATGAATACACTCAAAAGCAACAAGGGCATTATCTGTAATCAGTCTCCCCGGTATGAATGCACTTTGCTCAATTGAGATGATATCATCCAGTAAAGGCCTCAAACGATTAACAAGACATTTAGAGATGACCTTGTAAGTAACATTACATAGACTGATTGGCCTGTAGTGGGTTAGGCTGGTGGGGTTAGGAATTTTCGGTATGAGGACAATAGAAGTAGAGTTTACCCCTTCCGAAAGTATTCCTGTCATGAAGAAATCCTTTATTGCCGCAACCACACTATCTTTCAAGGTACTCCAATTACGTTGATAGAAACGCGCCGGAAATCCATCAGGGCGGGCCTTCAATGGCCCTATCTGAAACAAAGCATCGGCAATTTCCTTCTCCCCAAACGGCGCACATAACCTCTCATTATCCTCCAATGAGATTTTTGTTTCTAGCAGTTCCAAGACTTCAGCAGCATCAAGGTTATGATCTGCCGAAAAGATGCCCTTGAAATATTCCGTGGCCAAGCTTGCCATCTCATTAAAATCAGTGTGAACATTGCCAATGCTGTCCGTGATACTTCTGATTTTATTAAATCAGCAGGTAGTACGACCCAGTGTGCTAACCACCGCAGTACAGTACTGCTCTCATTAGAGTAATCACCTGGGGGGGCTACTGGTTCCGCGCTGCAGGGCGCAGGGCTTACGCAATCCATTGTAGTCTGCGCTGGATATGTATTTTACACGCCTACCGGGATTTTGTAGCTAGCTAGGCTTACGATTAAGTACTCGTACGCAATTAGTGTGGTGTACCACACCGTGATTCAGGACGCGACAAGGGAGGAGCGGAACCGGTCGACGGATGATTGATCACATCAGCACGTCACGTCCAAGAGCACGGACAAAACAAAAGCCTGCGTCTCCGCTTGCGCGCGCCCGTGCATGCTCGCGCTCGGCGTACCAACCGAGCCCTTGCACCGCGCGTCCGTCCGTCCCGAGGCTCTCTCCCACGGCAGGGACCATCGCCGGCCGGCCCCCGGTTGCATGTACGACGCGTCCGTCGCACCCCACCAGACACGAGCGTTGGAGGAGGAGGAGGCCACAGGACCTGTGGCCGCGGCGGATGCAGGGGCAGCCTGAACAGCGGAGTTGAATGCTGCCCGGGTATTTCGCTTGCTGACTACTCTAGTGACCAGTGCCGAACCCCGAGGCTTTGTGCCCTGCGATGTGTGGCCCTTCGTCTGCGTACGTATTGACGGCCTGCCCGACGGCGGCCGCGTCTGCTTCTTTATCTTTGCAGCTGGGTTTAATTTTTATTTCTTTTCTTTTTTAGGGTGCTGGGTTTAATTTTCGTCCGCAAACTCTCGTCAACATTTCTTTTGAACCTGAATTCCTATTAAGTCAATCTGACTTCACCCGCAATAAAAAAAATAAAAAAAATGACTTATCAAAAAGTTTAATTTGATGTTTTTCTTGTGAAGGAGATTCAGCATTTGATGGGCCTTAGACAAACTTGTATTACTCATGTTTCTAGGTCTCAAAGTAAAGCTAGCGATAGTTTACTGAATTTTGCTAGAACTCAAGGTAGGACCATGACCTGGCTTGGGGTTGGTCCGGTGAAGGTGTTGGAGATAGTTTCTGATGATTGTAAGGATATTGTGATTGAGTAATGCAAGTTTTTCTCCCCGTGAAAAAAAGTTTAATTTGATATTTATGCTCGCCTTGGTTGAAGTGAAATATTTATCGCTAACAATCAACAGTTTCCTCGGTTTTTGTCTCTAGGTCCCGTGCATCCACATTTAGTTCACCTTGTGGCTATCTTTTGATTTTGTTTGCATGCTTGGCTTGGTTTTCTAGAACGCATTTTTCAGTTAATGTGACAATGCGAAAATTCTCCTCCTTCTGTGAGGTAGAGCATATGATAAATATGTATTTCAGCGGCTTGCAGTAAGCATCGTCACTGATATTCTCAAACTTTGGGCAACTAGGCATTATAATCCACTAATGTAGCCAAGATACAACATGAGCGCATCAATTCACTAATTGCCAACATGTCTTAGCAAAATAAATACTTGGTCTGGAAATGACCTGTGAGGTCATGGATACTAGTATGATCGAGCAGACCAGTTAAAGGACGAGTCCTCCAAGAAGACTCCATCTCCAGTACACGACCAGGTTGATGTAATCTTAGGCGGGAACCGACAGATCTATAATCACAAATTCTGATGCCTCCAAGTCCTATGATGTTTGTCTAAGCAACAAACTGATCTACATTGCATATGTGGCATGATGATATAAATCTACCAGCGACCAAGCTCTACCTTTGCTTGGCTTATGTGTGCGAGATGACTTTGTGAACTATGATCATGTTCCATCTATTTCTCACGCTTAAATAGAAACATTGTGCAACAACCATGCAATGAGTTCTTTCATGCGGTTTATTAGTCATAAAGAGCACATCCGGATTAATGTAATTCTCTGAGCATCCAATCCCTCAATGAAGTAGCTCTCTATGTTTTGACCATGAAAATTCAATTTCGTAATTTAGTACCTAGATGACACCATTTTGAGAACAATGTGTGCATTTGTCATGCCCAGCCTCATGGTCACTAACAAGTAAAATAGATCTAAGCAACCATCCATCAACTCATAATTTGGTAAACGCCATACCCAATATCTCCAGTGAAAGATGGAAATGTTTCCACATGTACTTCTTGGTTCGTCTCACTAATAAGGTTAAAAAATTGTTTATCGTCTCATCATTGATATGGGGGGTATATTAATCATTCTCATTGTGTCAAAAAGCTTAATCCAATTTTCTGCGGTTCATTACTCAGCATCTAGTTTTAGCCATGTGTATTGGATACCATAGATGTAGTATTAGAGATCAGTAGATTCCGTATAATTTCATTTTTTTAAACCATTATAGAGAACGTAATGTAAAAATTTCCATCTATTATATCTTATAAAGGTACGCCTAACCAGAAAAATATAGGCATGCTAGAAATCTTAGAAAAAGGTAAAACATCTAGTCGTTTATTTAAATAGCTCACATCACACAATTAAACACATTTCCATTAAATAATGTAGGACAAACGAGACCAACCACCATTAAAAATAACCCGAAGAGACAATTAAAACATTTTTTGGTATTGACCTCTTTTCTATCTCTCTCCCATGGCATCTTTTCCCGGCGCATGTATTCCATCAATTTCTGACAATTTCTAATGGACCACACTATTTGATAAAATGTTATGTATTTACTATACTACCAAACACCTTTAACCTAACCATGATGCTTCTCTTTACCACATTTCTACAAAAGGATATTGCACGCAAGTAAACACACACAAAAATGATGTTAGGATGGTCCTTTCATATTTCAAAAATTCAAAATATATTCTCTCAAATGAAAAATCAAATAAAAATTAGTTTTCTCCAGTAAATTCGTCGCAACAAGATCTTTGGATGTGTGAGTAATCTTCAACCTCGGCTCATCCCTAAGTCCCATGCATCCATGTTTAGTGCATCATGTCATTTTTTTTCCCGCGATGAGATCTTCGCTTGCTAACTACCAGGGCCGATCCCTGAGGCTTTCTGCCTTGCAATGTGTGGCCCTTCATCTGTGCACATCGACGGGCCACCCACACGGCGACACCTATTATTTTTTCCTTGGACCTAGGGCTAGAATGCACTTGATAAACATTATGTACTATTTAGTATACTACCAAACACCTTTAACCTTACCATGATGCTTCTCAATACCGCATTTCCTCACAAGGACATTGCACGGAAGTAAACACAAAAAAGATGATCTTAGCAAGAATATTTCATATTTCAAAAATTCATAATATATTCTCTCAAATGAAAAAATCAAATAAAAATAACTTTTCACTAGTAAATTCTTCGCAATGAGATCTTTGGGTGTGTGAGTAACCTTAAACCTCGGTTGTCTCTTGCTCCCATGCATCCATGTTTAGTGCATCGTGTCATTTTTTTTTGTTCATGATGAGTTCTTCGCTTGCTGACTACCAGGGCCGATCCCTGAGGTTTTCTACCCTGCGATGTGTGGCCCTTCATCTGCGCACATCGACGGGCCACCCTCGCCGCGACACCCACTGTTTTTTCCTTGGACCTGGGGCTAGAATACAATTATTCCTTTTAACGTTGTAGGTCGGGTTTTTTTTTTCATCCACAAACTCTCGGTAGTATTTTCTTCTTTGAGTGAAAACTCTCATTAGATCAATTTGACACATTTAACTTAATATTTTTGGCCGCTTCTCAATATTTATCGCAAATAGTCCGCGTAAAGTGAACAAGCTAGGCTTCTAGTTGGCGCATTTACAAACCTAATTATGGATCTGTAAGTAACTTCAGGCATTAGTAGGAGTATTGGTGTATAGGTCATATGCCCTGTCCAATGCAACTTCTCTTTCTTTTTTGTTGTATTGTTCTCGTATTCCGCTGGTATTCCACGTGCCCGGCTTGGGCTATATAGCATAAGCTTTACGTTTTTTAGTTAATACTAGTAAATATGCCCGTGCGTTGCTACGGGTTGATTTAATTGATTTTTTCGGGCCATGGAGAATTTAGTCAAAGTCAAATTTTCACATATTTGTAATTTGAACCCAAATGTTAACCTAGCATGATTATATGTTTTTCTGAAGTAAAAATATGAACCGGATATTGTTGTAGTTATTTATTTGGCCGCTGCTAGGCGTCATCCGACTGATTTCCACCGGAAATCAGCAGGGGCGTTAGTCGTTCGATCCATGCTGCATGACCGTCTGATGTCAGTGCGCGTGGAGCTACGGACGCAAACAAAATCGAGCTGGGTGGAGAGGTGGGAGACGAAGAAAGAAAAATGCCCGTGCATTGCAACGGGAGAAAAATTGTATATCAGAATCCTCCTTCTCCCAAAAAAAAAGAATCCTCCTTCTTCCGCACACACAGTGCCACGTCCTTTTTTTTCAAATTATTCTGTTGGAATTATGGCCACAACCATGTATATAGAAGCCCCCTTTCATTCCTTATTTTCTCTCTCAAGTTGTGTTCATGCATTTCTCATAATCCATTTAATAGTCTTCTCTTTTTCTTTCCTTATTAATCTGTCATGTTTAAAGATGGACAAATTAGCCTCTCTTTCTTTTCTTATTTCTGAAGTTAATTAGACCGTTTTTCTTTCCTTTAGACCCTCTTTCCTTCGTCATATGTCGTAATTCCCGAGACGGGTCTTTCCTCGTTTACAACTCATCATATTACAATGCTAAGTAGAGTTATTTTTGCCTCCATAAGCAAACTTGCTGAACTGTCTCTTATGTTTCTCTTTCTCCTAATTTTCAGCACAAAGCTCTTCCCTGAATCTGCACAGTACAGGTTGCTAGCACACTATCATAATAGGTTTTGGGCAAGCATAGGTAACAGTTCTTGCATATATGTTTGGCTGCAACCTGGAACATTTTGCAGCACATATTTGGTTTTGTCTCTCTGTTCATAGGCTTAAACATACAGGTTCATAAATGGTCTCTAAAGATCTCACAGACAGGTCTATATCCAATTGCTTTAACAAATTCAAGTGCATATTACACTGATAATCCTCCATCCCAACTTATCATGAACATATATAAAGTACGTCAAGAGAAAGCTAAAACAACTGCATAGGCCCTACAAAATTTCTTTATAGGTGGCAGGTGCGGCAACTGTTGATGGCTGGCATTGCCAGTTTCCATACTCGAATGGAAGGATGTACACATACTAAAAACGATGGAGGATTAGTAAATAAACTGGGAAGGTTACATGCTAGGTAATAAAGCTCATCGATCATGAATAAAGCAAGTGAGCAAGCACAAAAGTAACATTGGCTTAAGTAGAAGAACATGATGTTGAACATATATCAGTGGATGCCTTATTCGTGGAGCATTTCTTCAATCACTTCAAGAGACGAAATTACATAGTGTCACAGAATTCCATTTCAGTCTCTACATGCTTAGTTCACAGAGCATTATACTGGTTGAAAGCAACATCAAGCCATGGCTTCATATTTCCATTAAAGTGTATCACTGCAGCGCCACGGACGACCTCAAGGCTAATGTTTGGCTTATATCCAAGGCTCGTCTCATGCTATGACTTATCAAGTAGCTTGGTATTGCCATAGAGTGCCATCAACCCTGCTGGTAGAACAGATGTTAGATGACAGAGCGCCCCATCCTCATTTTGCCATGAGAATATTGATCCATTCCTATAAACACGAATGAACTACAAATATGAGAAAACAACAACCTATGGCCTGGATATGCAAATTGGGTTCAGAACAGAATCCATTTAAAAGAAAGTGATTTGTTCCCTTTTACCTTCATGCTTTAGAGACAATAAAATTGTAAGGATGAGCTATAAGCTGCTAGTAGAAATACTCACGCCGTAATCAGTTTGTAAGTCCTATATGGGAGGACCTGTACTCCTTCATTGCAAGACAAGCAATAAGGCTTTAAGTAGTAGCATACGTGTAGTGCATACACTCTGCTGTCTCTTCTTCCTCTGTTTTAAATTTCCACTCACGCGAGCAAGTATTTCACTGCCATACGCCAGTAGTTCAGTGTTGTTTGTGATTGCAACCTGAACAGAGTAAAAAAATTGTCAGTTCGGTGCATGGTTGGATTGATGGGAACACACTGTCTAATGAAAAGAATACGTAATCACATTGGTATGCATATCATCTACATATGCATGTATATAAGAAACAATTCCAGAGAAAAGAAAAGAAATTGATCCGATCAAGTATATCTTTGGATATTTCATTATCCACATACCGTTCTAGTATTAATGCCCACGTAGTGCACATCATCCTGATGCATGACTGTGCTATGGCCTTTACATATGATACGTCCAGATTCTTCTAAGGACAAGCATCTTAAGCAAAGAACTCTTGGTAATACTTGATGCTGTAAACATTGGTTCAGAAAGTTAACTCATGCAAAGAAAAGTAATACATGATGCCATATGCATAGGTTCAGAAAGTTACCTCCTAAGTAATACTTGATGTCATATGCATAGGTTCAGAAAGTTAACTCATATCTTCAAAAGAGGAACTATCGAGCATGCAAATAGCTGGGCGGTGCTAGGCTCCTCGACAAGGAAGTTGGCTTGAGGAGGTTGGACGGGGTTTGGCAAGAGGAGGGCCATGGAGTGGAGCTCAGGGCCTTGTAGATTTAGACCGAAGCAGAGCAGGTAAGGTAGAGCACCGGTTGTCAGGCGGAGTTGGAGCAGAGCCGATTGAAACAGAGGACAGAGGCAGCTGAGGAAGGCTCGGCGTACAACCCAGCGCCGCCGCCTTGCTCTGGCGTCGTCTTCCTCGCGTTGGGAGGGGGCGGCGACCTGGCCGTGCGTCTAGCCGAGGTCGAGGGGACCTTCGAAAGGTGAGGTGGCGGCGTCCGGGCGGTGCGAGGTTGAGGAGCGGGGAGTAACAGAGGGCTTGAGAGGCCATGGACCTGCGCCGCCATTGAGAGGAAAGGGGACCATGGGAGAGGCGCGTCCGCAGCCACCCGACGTGGATCCCTTGCCGGCGGGTCGTTCGCCTAAGGCAACAGCCTGGCATCTCCACCGGCGCTTCTCATGGCATCTCGGTCTCGATCCGATCTCTCCGTCTTGATTTGAGCAACGACTTCGATTCCGATCTAGCGTCGAGGTGAGAAGCAGCGGCGGCGGCTTGGCATCTTCGTGCTTGTGGAGGACGAAGGGATTGCGTGCGTGATTTCTTTGTTTGCTCGCAATATGTAACCTGGTGGAGGCCCTATGCTTTCAGGAGGAGTCGTGCCCGTTCTCTCCTTCGAGGCCCAATACTGGCCCAAACGATCGATTAGACTGCGGGTTGATTTCCTAAGAACACAGGGGTTTTTCTAGAAAAACGCCATGACGGTGAACCCGACAAAGTCAATCCGTGCTTTATTATTAGGGAAAGATGACAGTCATGCCGAAGTTTTCCCCATAAAGCTATTCGTGGCCGTGGCGGATGTAGGGGCAACCTGAACAGCGGGGTTGAATGCTGCCCGGGTATTTCGCTTGCTGACTACTCTTTTTTTTTTGAGTAATGTCGTGCTGACTGTGATGCCGTCGGCTTAACCGTGCACTAATCATACACGCAAATGCACACGATCAAGTCTAATGACTCACTTGAAGATATCACAACACAACTCTAGACACAAACTAAAATAATACAAGCTTTATATTACAAGTCAGGGGTCTCGAGGGCTCGAATACATAAGCTTGCTTACAAGCGTCAGCGGAAGCATCAGATATCTGAGTACAGATATAAAAGATAAAACAGAGAGGCCTTAAGAAGGCGGGGCAAAACAAAACACTACGATCGAAAGGCGCAGGCCTCCTGCCTGGGACCCTCCGATCCTACTCCTGGTCGTCGGCCAGCTCGTAGAAGTAACCACTCTCGAGGTGGTAGTAGTAGTCGTCGGCGGGGCAGCTGTCTCAGGGCTCCGTCATCTGGTTGCATCAAATGGATATGGGGGAAAAAGAAAGCAAAGCAACCGTGAGTACTCATCCGAAGTACTCAGCAAGCAAGGATCTACACTACATATGCAACATTATCAAAGAAAAGCTGTATATGTGGACTGGGCTGCAGAAATGCCAGAATAGAGAGAAGGCCTAGTCCTATCGAAGACTAGCATCTTCAATGGTCTTGCAACATTAGAAGAGAGTAGATCAGCACAGTATAATATAGTAGTGGTTGTGTCAAGTAACAGTCTCGCCCAGAGATCCTTCCTCGACTCCCTGCGAGAAAGCAATCCCGGAGCCATCATATCCAGTTATCATCACAAGTTCTAGTTGTATTGATCGGGATACAACTCCGAGTGTCCGTTACCGTAGGACAGGCTATCGATAGATGTTTTCTTCCCTGTAGGGGTGCACCAACTTACCCACCATGCTCGCTTAACTCCGGCCGGACACACTTTTCTGGGTCATGCCCGGCCTCGGCTAAACTACACACCGCAACCCTACCTAGAGCTCAACAGAGAGGTCCCCGCCGGTCTACCTCCTAAGCGCTCAGGGGTCATGGGCCATCGCCCTGTGCACTCCGGGTCGTTGCGAGCAGGGTGGATACCAGCACCGTCTCGAAAGGCCGGCACGATCTGACCGTGCCGCACTGCTGAACTGGACGTCTGACAGAGCTTTCGACTGATGCTACGATGCAGAGTGCCCATAACTATTCCCACGTGATGGTTAGTGCTATCAGGCCGTACGCCTGCTCGGATCAAATATCCAAATCGTTAGAGGACTAGGGGCTTGCGGGAACGAGCAGAGACTCACGATCGATGTGACCCCGTCGCCCCGTCTCGAGAACTTGCTGCAAGGGCTAAGAATGCCCAGCCGCGCCTCGTAAATATCTCACGGGTAACTTCCCATCAATCGCGGGTACCCTCAGGGTCGACCCGCCTTTCCAAGTATCAGTTGTAAGGTCCAAGTATCCGTGTGTCCATATCATCAAGGGAATCCGAGGTATCACCCTCGTTGGATTCCTACTCGATGTATCTGTCAAGGTGAACTCGGAGGAATCACCCTCGATGGGTTCACACTCGAGATGTTGCACGACAGCGTCGTTAACAGGAGTGGTGAAGGAGGAATCACCCTCGAGGACCACAACCGATGAACTAACCTACAAGGTTAACATCAGAAGTGCTGACGAGGTATCACCCTCGGCACTCGATAGTAACCCAGTAGTGCCGTACAACTAAGGGGGTGAAGTGCGGTGCCTGGTCTTCGATCCCGTTGATCGGGTCTTCTAATAATCCAGCGGGGCAGTTGGGACAAGTGGGGGTCACTGATGGGTCTCTAACCAGCCTATACTAAGCAGTTTGAAATAGGCAGGTATCAATAGTAGTTACAAAAATAAGCTATGCAACAGGATAGGAGCAATCAATTACAGTAGCAAAATCTAATGCAAGCATGAGAAAATAGAATGGGCGATATCGGGATGATCAAAGGGGGGCGCTTGCCTGGTTGCTCGGCGACAAAGGCAGGGTCGTCAGGGGCGTAGTCGATCTCCGGAGTTGCGTCGGTACCGGGCTCTATCGAGAGAGAAGAGGGGGATAAAACAGTATAAATTCATGGCAACAAAAGCAATCACATAGCTAGGCACGGTAATACACAGTGCCGGGGTGTTCTAACGCAGCTCTACGCAAGTTAGTCGGAGCAGGAAATTATCCGGGAGTGTTCTCCCAGCTCCAGGTGATTATCGGACAGACAAAATGGAGAGGAAAGTTCCATGTTTATCATGCTAGAGGCAGGTGACAGGTATGAGGAGAGCATATTCGGATTCATCTCGTCGTTCTGAGCAACTTTCATGTAGAAAGTTTTTCGATCTGAGCTACGGTTTAATTCCTACGAATTTTCAAAGTTTAAATTGTTTTCTGAAATTCTGGAATTATTTAAAATAACAAAAAAGAATTACTACGTTAGTATGACATCAGCAATGCGTCAGCCAGTCAACTAAGCTGCTGACTGGGTCAAACTGACAGGTGGGGCCCACCTGTCAGCCACTGTGGGTTAACCAGTGCTTAAACTAATCTAACAGAGCTAATTAGGGGTGTGGGCCCCAATTGTCAGTGACTCAGTTAATTAACAGATTAATTCTAAAATCCTGATTAACTTAATTAAGCGTAGGGGCCACATGTCATCGGCTTAGAGAGAACAGCGCCCCGCGTTGACTGGAGTCAACGCGGTTAAACGCGCGACGAGGCCCACTGGCAGCGACACTGGGTGGGACCCAGGCCACGCCAGGTCAGCGCCGGCGCCGGCAAGCACTCCGGCGAGCTAAAAAATGGTGGCCGACGCCGGCGAGCCTTGGATCTTCGCTACAGATGGCCGTTTCGCGTGATTTTTGTTGCATTCGAACGAGTCCATCGCGCCGCATCGATCTACGGGACCGGAGTTAGCGGAAGTGGCCGTTAGAGGCGCCGGCGTCGAGCTTTGGCGGCGGCGGCGTTCGGGTGTTCTCGGGTTCGAGCCTAGAGGCTCGCCCGAGGCAATCTGGTGCGCGCACGCGCCTCCCTGGCGTTCCAGGAGCATGGCGACGTGAGCAGGCAGTGAGGAGGGGCACGGGGACCGCGCCAGCTACGGGTCCGACGGCGACCAGAACACGGAAATGGCGCGCGTCGTCGTCAGCGAGCTACGGCGAGACTGCGAGTAGTCGGAGGTAGAGGAGGGAGAAGGAGGCTCACGGTGGGGCGCACGATGGCCGTTGGTGGCTTAGAAGCGCAGACCGGAGTGGATCAGCGGCGGCGGAGCGTCGGGGATCCGAGGAAGACGTCGACGGCTCTCCGGCGAAGCAGGGCCCCTCGGCTCCAACGGGCTGCACCAGAGGTCGAGGCGGAACACGGCGAGTCGTACGGGCACGGTGGGGCTGCGGGAGTGGCTCGGAGGCCGCGGCGGCGCACCAGTACGGTGGCGACGACACTCGACAGAGGGGAGAAGAAGAGGGAACGGGCACGTGCGTGGGAGAGAGAGGAGTGGAGAATGGAGAGGGCGTCCATGGAAGGTGCACGAGAGGGTGCTTATCCCCTCGTCTCAACGGCTCCGTCGCGGTGGCGCGCGGCGAGCTGCGGCCAAGGAGACGTCGACACGGAGGAGAAGTAGGTGGGGGAGTGGGCTGGGCCGGCTCGGCCCAGACAGGTAAGGCCAGGTAAGTGGCCTGCGGCCTTTTCCTTTATTCAGTTTTCTTTTTTTTCTTTTTATTTAGTAGTAGAGGGAGAAAAGTAATTAATTGGGCATCCAATTTGTGTTGGAAAGATATGGGACTAGGCCCAATAAATCCAAAGCATTTTCATGCACTGCCCCAAATATTTTGGATATCATTGGAGTTCATTTGTATTTTTTTTAAAAATGGTTTTGCAGATTTAAATTGCTGGAATAGCTCTGTTTGAATGCTACTGTTCATTTTTGCATAGAAGTGATGTTGTTTTCCTTAACAAATAATTGTTATGGAATTTTTGTTATATGATGAACAGTTTTGTAGCAACTTTTGTGCAACTTCATTTTGCACTTTGAATTTGTTTTGAATTCAGAGAAAGAAATTGATGTGAGGTGTTCAACCACTGTGATCATGCATTGCAATGATGGTGACTTGGCATGTTTAACATAAGAGCACAGTGCTTTATTACACAGGGGTGTTACAATTCTCCTCCTCTAAAAGAAATTCTCGTCTCGAGAATTCAGGAGGTAGAAGGAAAGAGGTCGGGGTATTCCTTGCGAAGATGATCTTCGCGTTCCCAAGTGGCTTCATCTTCAGTATGATTCGACCACTGCACTTTCAGGAACTTGGTAACCTTCTGACGGGTCCGACGCTCAGCTTCATTGAGAATGCGGATCGGATGCTCCTTATAAGATAGGTCATTTTGCAATTCGAGAATCTCGTGATCCACTGCTCTGTGCGGAGACTCCTTGAAGCAACGACGAAGTTGCGACACATGGAAGACGTTGTGGATATGAGAGAATTGCGGCGGCAACTCCAATTTATATGCCACCTGACCACGTCTGGCAAGAATGCGAAAAGGACCAATGTAGTGTGGAGCTAGCTTGCCCTTGATTCCGAAATGGTGAGTGCCCTTCAATGGAGTGACACGCAGATAAGCTTGATCACCAGGTTGATAAGTCAAACCCCATTGTTTGCGATCATAGTTGCTCTTCTGACGGTCCTGAGCCACCTTGAGGTTTTCACGGACGATACGGACTTTCTCTTTAGTGTGTTGGATAATATCCGGACCCATGAGCGGTCGTTCCCCAGTTTCTGACCAATTCAGAGGGGTTTGACACTTACGTCCATATAGAACTTCGAAGGGGGACATTTTCAAGCCGGCTTGATAACTGTTGTTATATGAGAACTCGGCATACGGGAGAGATTCTTCCCACTTCTTGCTGAAAGAAATAACACAAGCTCGCAGCATGTCTTCAAGCACTTGATTTACTCGTTCGACTTGGCCTTGGGACTGGGGGTGATATGCTGAACTCCAGGTGATATGAGTTCCCATAGCTTCTTGGAAACTTTCCCAGAACTTTCAGGTGAAAAGACTGCCACGATCCGAACTGATCTCCTTCGGAATACCATGAAGTGACACAATTCTGGAGATATATAATTCTGCTAACTGACTAGCAGTGATCGTCTCCTTGACAGGCAGAAAGTGTGCAACTTTAGAGAGTTGGTCGACGACGACAAGAATAGCATCGTGACCCTTCTGTGACTTGGGAAGGCCAGTAATGAAATCCATCTGAACCTTATCCCACTTCCATAAAGGAATAGGGAGTGGTTGCAGAATTCCAGCAGGCTTCTGATGTCCTGCTTTAACGTGACAACACACATCATATTCAGTAACATATCGAGCAATGCCCTGCTTCATTCTAGGCCATCAGTACCTTTGACGAAGATCACGATACATCTTGGTGCTACCCGGATGAATAGACAGCGGTGTATCATGTGCCTCCTTCATGACCTTGTCAGTCATAAGCTCGAAGCGAGGTACCACAATGCGGTCTCTGCAGTACAAGGTTCCATCTTCAGACAGCGAGAAATCCCTGTACTTTTCCAGGTGAAGATCTTTCTTCATCAGATCAATTTCAGCATCTTTAGCTTGCGCACTCTTAACATCCTTCTCAAGGTCTGGTTCAACAACCAAGGTTTTTAAGTATCCTTGAGGAACTATCTTGATATTTAGCTTTCGAAGCTCTTCATACAGAAGTGGTTGCTCTAGCTGGACTTCAAGTTCGCAGCAATAGGATTTACGGCTCAATGCATCAGCCATTACATTGGCCTTGCTAGGGGTATAAGAAATACCCAAATCATAGTCCGTAATGGTCTCCATCCACCTCTGCTGACGGAGGTTCAGAGATGGCTGAGTGAACAAGTACTTCAGACTTTTATGATCCGTGTAGATCTCACAACGATTACCGAGGAGGTAATGTCGCCACAACTTCAATGCATAGATAACATCAGTTAGTTCTAGATCATGTACCGGATAATTCTCTTCATGCGGGCACAACTGTCGAGAGCCATAAGCAATCACTTTACGCTCTTGCATTAGGACACAGCCTAATCCTTCACGGGATGTGTCACAATAAATCACGAAGTCTTTGCGAGAATCTGAAGAAGCAAGTACTGGGGCAGATGTTAGCTTGTCTTTGAGTGTTTGAAAACTTTTCTGACATTTTTCTGTCCATTCAAACTTAACGCCTTTGTGAAGCAAATCCGTCAAAGGCTTAGCAATCTTTGAGAAATTCTCGACAAAGCGACGGCAATAGCTTGCAAGGCCGAGAAAACTTCTGACTTGCTTGACATTCTTTGGTGGAGTCCAGTCCAGAATAGCCTGAACTCGTTCTGGGTTAACGGCAATGCCATCTTTGGAAATCACATGGCTGAGATATGTCACTTCAGATAACCAGAACTCGCATTTGGAATACTTGGCATACAGTTGATGTTCACGCAGCTTCTCCAGTACAAGCCGAAGATGTTCGGCATGTTCTTCTTCATTCTTCGAATACACCAGAATATCATCCAGATATACCACAACGAATTTGTCGAGATAATCCATGAAGATGTAATTCATTAACCGGGAGAAGGTAGCTGGAGCATTAGTCAAGCGAAAGACATGACAATGTACTCATAAGAACCATAGTGAGTAACGAATGCTGTCTTCGGAATATCCTCTTCACGAACTCGGATCTGGTGGTATCCCAATCTCAAATCAAGCTTAGAGAATACTGAGGAAGCAGCAAGTTGATCATACAGATCATTGATTCTGGGAAGCGGATACTTGTTCTGAATTATTGCTTGGTTGATTGGTCAATAATCTTGAACCAATCGGTTAGTTCCATCCTTCTTCTTAACGAAGAGTGAAGGTGCTCCCCAAGCAGAGGAACTGGGGCGGATGAAACCCTTCTTAAGTGACTTATCGATTTCTTCCTTAAGCTCGAGAAGGTGGTGTGGAGGCATCTTATAAGGACGCTTTGCAATAGGAGTTGTGCCTGGTTTCAAGTCTATGACAAACTCGACAGCTCTAGCAGGGGGAATTCCTGGAAGTTCTTCCGAAAAGACATCCTGGAATTCACGAACAACTGGAACGTTCTCAATGCCTTCAAGAGGTGAAGCATTCAATGCATTCAGAACATATATCTGATTCTCGGCATTCTGAACTGTCCGAGCTGAGTATCTGACTGTCTGGCCAGAAGGATGAGTGAGCTGGACTGTCTTGGTAGCACAGTCAATCAGAGCCTCATGCGCTGTCAACCATTCCATACCAAGAATGATATCAATGTTGGATGGCCCGAGCACAACGAGGGAAGCCGGAAAAAGTAGACCTCCATTCTCGATGTGGTTGTGGTGGCTTACCATTGAGGTTTGCCACTTGGACCCCGGAGATTGAACCGCTAGAGGAGTGGGTAATGCTTCCATGCCTAGCCCATGCAACTAAGCAAATTGTTGGGACACGAAAGCATGCGATACTCCTGAATCAAAGAGAATAGAAGCTGGCACTGAATTAACACGAAGGGTACCCATCACAATTGTTGGTTCCTTCAGGGCCTTTTCAGCATCGACATGATTGACATGGCCAAGTACGATAGCAGCCGGTATAATATTACGGTTCCTGAATCGGCGGTTTCGACAGCTCTTCTTACGACCAACAGGAGGACATGGTGCAACCTGAGGAGTTGCCATAGCATTAGGCTGTCCGCCCTGAACTGTTAGCTGTCTCGGCAGTGAAGGCAGATGAGGTGCAACATATGATGGCCTTAGTGTTGGAGCAGGTCGGTGATAAACATTGTGCGGGATCCAGACTCGACGTTTCTGAACAGGCTGACCCGAGGATGAGCCAACATCACGAGTGCGTTTGAGCGACTCCTAGTATTTGGCCAGACCAGTTTCAACTCGGTAGGCTTGACTGACAAGTGTCGCAAAGTCCTCACAATCAAGGATAAGAAGTGCGAGCTGTATATCGGCACTCAGTCCTTCACGAAATTTCTCCTGCTTGCGAGCGTCAGTGTCGACATCATCTTTAGCATAGCGGGATAATTCGAGAAATTCCCTCTGGTATTCATCCACAGTCTTTGTGCCCTGTGAGAGTTTGCGAAACTCCTGCTTATTCTGGTCGACCAGTCCTGGAGGAATGTACCGTGCACGAGAAGCTGACTGAAATTACTGCCAAGTGGTTACAGTCTCTGCAGGCAACATACCCTTGTAGCTTTCCCACCATTGAGCAGCTGGACCCTTCAAGTGGAATGTCGCAAAGGTGACGTAACTGTCAGGAGCAACATTAGCTGATTCCATCTCAAACAGGATGTCTCGGAGCCAGTCATCAGCATCCATAGGATTGGTGGAGTTGCGGAAAACAGATGGATTGAGGCGCACAAATTCTGGTAGTGAGATCGGTCCAGGCTCCTGACGAGCATCGTTGCGTTCCAAACGTTTTAAGAGACTCTCGTTGAGCTGACGGTTCAATTCAAACTGCTGCATCATTGCGGCAATATAGGGTGGAGGTGGAGGATCGTCAGCCATCCTGCCAATCAACAGGGGCAGTTTAGCAAGAAGAACTGTAGGTGTATGGAATCATTCATGAAGTAACACACACAACAGAAGGAAGTGCAATAGATACTTCATCATAGTCACACCAGACATTCAAATCCACACATAGTCTTGGTTACAAACCGGCATTACGACAACTGAAAGGGGAAGGCTAGACAACTAGGCGGCGCGCAGGCACGCGGTAAGGAAGTACACAACGAGACATAGCAAAGGCTACATCAACGTCGGAGAAAACTGTTGGAGCGAGGAATCTGCAAGTGACAACACAGGGTGCCCTCGATAGAGGATCCAATAAGCAGAACCAGGCCCTCAATCCTGAAGCAAGGGGGAATAATTTCAGAACTCCGGGTGGATGTGATCACGGGAACCTAATGCTGAAGTTAGTAAAATTTTAACCCGAAAGGAAGAGAGATCAGAGTCCCAGAGTAAAGACGAGGAATAAAAGAACCTAATACTACCCAGTTGGCGACATGGGCCCGTAAGACACACATCCATGTTAGAAAAACAGTTTTTGGACCACTAGACTCAACTTCGGCCTAGGAGTTGGAAAGGGGGTTCCTACAGGCAGTCGGCTCTGATACCAACCTGTGACGCCCCGGGCTTAATCATGCACTAATCATACACGCAAATGCACACGATCAAGCCTAAGGACTCACTTGAAGATATCACAACACAACTCTAGATACAAATTAAAATAATACAAACTTTATATTACAAGCCAGGGGCCTCGAGGGCTCGAATACATAAGCTTGCTTACAAGCGTCAGCGGAAGCATCAGATATCTGAGTACAGATATAAAAGATAAAACAGAGAGGCCTTAAGAAGGCGGGGCAAAACAAAACACTACGATCGAAAGGCGCAGGCGTCCTGCCTGGGACCCTCTGATCCTACTCCTGGTCGTCGGCCAGCTCGTAGAAGTAACCACTCTCGAGGTGGTAGTACTAGTCGTCGGCGGGGCAGCTGTCTCAGGGCTCCGTCATCTGGTTGCATCAAATGGATATGGGGGAAAAAGAAAGCAAAGCAACCGTGAGTACTCATCCGAAGTACTCAGCAAGCAAGGATCTACACTACATATGCAACATTATCAAAGGAAGGCTGTATATGTGGACTGGGCTGCAGAAATGCCAGAATAGAGAGAAGGCCTAGTCCTATCGAAGACTAGCATCTTCAACGGTCTTGCAGCATTAGAAGAGAGTAGATCAGCACAACATAATATAGTAGTGCTTGTGTCAAGTAACAGTCTCGCCCAGAGATCCTTCCTCGACTCCCTGCGAGAAAGCAATCCCGAAGCCATCATATCCAGTTATCATCACAAGTTCTAGTTGTATTGATCGGGATACAACTCCGAGTGTCCGTTACCGTAGGACAGGCTATCGATAGATGTTTTCTTCCCTGTAGGGGTGCACCAACTTACCCACCACGCTCGCTTAACTCCGTCCGGACACACTTTTCTGGGTCATGCCCGGCCTCGGCCAAACGACACACCGCAACCCTACCTAGAGCTCAACAGAGAGGTCCCCGCCGGTCTACCTCCTAAGGCTCAGGGGTCTTGGGCCATCGCCCTGTGCACTCTGGGTCATTGCGAGCAGGGTGGATACCAGCACCACCTCGAATGGCCGGCACGATCCGACCGTGCCGCACTGCTGAACTGGACGTCTGACAGAGCTTTCGGCTGATGCTACGATGCAGAGTGCACATAACTATTCCCAGGTGATGGTTAGTGCTATCAGGCCGTAGGCTGTGACGCCCCCGGCCCGATCGTGCACTAATCATACACGCAAATGCACACGATCAAGCCTAAGGACTCACGGGAAGATATCACAACACAACTCTAAAACATAAATAAAGTCATACAAGCTTTATATTACAAGCCAGGGGCCTCGAGGGCTCGAATACATAAGCTTGCGAACAAGCGTCAGCGGAAGCATCAGATATCTGAGTACAGATATGAAATAGAAACAGAAAGGCCTTTAGAAAGGCGGGGCAAAATAAAACACTACGATCGAAAGGCGAAGGCCTCCTGCCTGGGACCCTCCGATCCTACTCCTGGTCGTCAGTCAACTCGTAGTAGTATCCATCCTCTGGGTAGTAGTAGTATCGATCGTCGGGGCATCTGTCTCAGGGGGCTCTGTCCTCTGGTCACGTCAAACTGATATGGGGAGAAAAAGGAAAACAAAGCAACCGTGAGTACTCAGAAGTACTCAGCAAGCAAGGATCTACACTACATATGCAACATTTTCAAAGGGAGGCTGTATATGTGGACTGGGCTGCAGAAATGCCAGAATAGAGAGAAGGCCTAGTCCTATCGAAGACTAGCATCTTCAGAGGTCTTGCAGCAGTAGAAGAGAGTAGAACAGTTCAATATATTGTAGCAGTATCATTAAGTCTCAACCTCACCCAGAGATCCTTTCTCGACTCCCTGCGAGAAAGCAATCCCAGAGCCATACAGTCATCAACCTCATCCGGAGATCCCTTCTCGACTCCCTGCGAGAAGCAATCCCAGAGCCTCATATCCAAGTATCCAGTTCTAAAAATTGTATCAATCAGGATACAACTCCGAGTGTCCTTTACCGTAGGACCGGCTATCGATAGAAGTGTTCTTCCCTGCAGGGGTGCACCAACTTACCCAACACACTCGATTAACTTCGGCCGGACACACTTTCCTGGGTCATGCCCGGCCTCGGCCAAACGACACATCGCAACCCTACCTACAGCTCAGCAGAGAGGTCCCCGCCGGTCTACATCCTAAGCGCAAGGGGGTCTTGGCCATCGCCCCTCGCCCTCCGGGTCGTTGTGAGCAGGGTGGATACCAGCGCCAACGGCACGATCCGACCCGGCCACAATGCTGAACTGGACGTCTGACAAAGCTTTCGGCTGATGCTACGATGCAGAACGCCCATACTATGCCCACGTGATGGTTAGTGCTATCAGACCAGAGGCCTGCTCGGATCAAATATCCAAATCGTTAGGACTAGGGGCTTGCGGTAACGAGCAGAGACTCACGAAAGATGTGACCCCGTCGCCCCGTCTCGAGGACTTGCTGCAAGGGTTAAGAATGCCCGGCCGCGCCTCGTATTCACCACTCGGGCACCACACTGGCACCCGTCTTCACAACACTCGCCACTTAGGCGCACGCGGGTACCCCTCAGGGTCGACCCGCCTTTCCAAGTAATCAACAGTACAGTCCAAGTATCCGTGTGTCCATAACATCAGGGGAATCTGAGGTATCACCCTCGTTTGATTTCCCACTCGATGTATCGGTCAAGGTGAACTCGGAGGAATCACCCTCGATGGGTTCACACTTGAGGTGTTGTACGACAGCGTCGTTACCGGAAGTGGTGAAGGAGGAATCACCCTCGATGACCACGACCGAATAGCTACTCTACAGAGTTAACATCAGAAGTGCTACATGAGGTTTCACCCTCGGCACTCGATAGTAACGCTGCAGTGTCGTTACAACTAAGGGGGGTGATGTGCGGTGTCGGGTCCTGGTCTTCAATCCCGTTGATCGGGTCTTCTGACGATCCAGCGCGGCAGTCGGGATAAGTGGGGTCACTGATAGGTCTCTACCCAGCCTAGACTAAATAGTTTAGGATATGCAGGTAATTATCAACAGCAGGTTACAATAAACAGGCTATGCATCAGAATAGGTAAAGCAGTAGCAGCAGCAATTCTAATGCAAGCATGGGAAATTAGAATGGGCGATATCGGGATGATCAAAGGGGGGGGGGGGCTTGCCTGGTTGCTCGGCGGCAAGGGCAAGGTCGTCAATGGTGTCTTCGGGCTCCGGAGCTGCGTCGGTCTCGGGGACGACGTCGGTGTCGGGGTCTAACGAGAGAGAAGAGGGGGAGGAAACAGTATAAATACACAACAAATCATGAGCAACGCAAAGTACGGCATGACAATATGCAGTGCCGGGTGTGTTCTAACGTGTGGTTGCACGTCACCGAGGAAGGAGGAATCCATCCGGGAATGTTTTCCCGGTTCCGGACATTTGTCAGACAGATGACCGGAGGGGAACGTTTGCACGTTCGGATAGTTAGGGACGCGTGACGGACGAACGGAGCGCGTATTCGAATTCGTCTCGTCGTTCTGAGCAACTTTCATGTACAAAGTTTTTCGATCGGAGTTACGGATTAAAAGATATGATTTTCTAAAGTTTTTATTAATTTCTGGAATTTATTTAAATAGGTTGACTAAGTCAAATGGTCCAGTCAGCAGATCCAGTCAGCGTTGACTGGGTCAAGGTTGACCAGTCAACAGGGTCAAGGGGGACCCACATGTCATAGTCTACTAACACTAATTAACAGATTAATTAGACTAACTATTTAATTAGTTTAATTAAACAGAACTAATTAAGTTAAATATTTAATTAATTAATTAATTAATTAATATTTATTTATTTTTATTATCTATTTTTATTTTATTTTATTATTATTTTTTTAAATTCGTTTTAGGGCGTGGGCCCGTCCTGTCAGTGTCAGGGGGGTTTTTGGCCCACCGGCCAGGGGCACAGGGGCGCAAGGCCCCACCTGGCAGTGGCCTAGGGGCCACGGGCGGGCGCGGGCGCGCGGCGCTCGGGGCGCGCGCGCGGCAGGGGCGCGGCGACGGTCAGGGGCGAGCACGGGCAGCGGCAGGCGCGCGCGCGCGCGCGGCGGAGCGGGGCGACGCGGGCGCAGTGCGCAGGAGCAGGCGGGGCGGGCGCGCGCGCGCGGGTGCGGGTGGGCGCGGCCGCAGGCGAGCAGCACCGAGGGGAGAGAGGGAGGCTGCGGCGAGCAGCAGGCTCGAGCGGGCGAGCGCGGTGCGCGCGCGTGCGTGGCCAGCCTAATCCTTCACGGGATGCGTCACAATAGATCACAAAGTCTTTGCGGGTATCTGGAGGAGAAAGTACTGGGGCAGATGTCAGCTTGTCTTTGAGTGCTTGAAAACTTTCCTGACATTTTTCTGTCCATTCAAATTTAACGCCCTTGTGAAGCAGATCAGTCAGGGGCTTAGCAATCTTAGAAAAGTTCTCGACAAATCGACGGCAATAACTTGCAAGGCCGAGAAAACTTCTCACGTGCTTGACGTTCTTCGGAAGATTCCAGTCAAGAATAGCCTGAACTCGTTCTGGGTTAACGGCAATTCCATCTTTCGAAATCACATGGCCGAGATATGTCACTTCAGATAACCAGAACTCGCATTTGGAGTATTTGGCATACAACTGGTGTTCTCGGAGCCTTTCCAGTACAAGACGGAGGTGTTCGGCATGTTCTTCCTTATTCTTCGAATAAACCAGAATATCATCTAGATAAACCACGACGAACTTGTCGAGGTAATCCATGAAGATGTAATTCATCAGACGGGAGAATGTGGCTGGAGCATTTGTTAAGCCAAATGACATGACAGTGTACTCATAGGAGCCATAACGAGTAACAAATGCAGTCTTGGGAATATCCTCTTCACGAACACGGATCTGGTGGTATCCCAATCTCAAATCAAGCTTAGAGAATACTGAGGAACCGGCAAGTTGATCATACAAATCATTGATCCGAGGAAGCGGATATTTATTCTGGATTGTAGCTTGGTTAATGGGCCGATAATCCTGAACCAATCGGTTAGTTCCATCTTTCTTCTTAACAAAGAGTGAAGGTGCTCCCCAAGCAGAGGAACTGGGGCGGATGAAACCTTTCTTGAGTGACGTGTCGATTTCTTCCTTAAGTTCGAGAAGATGATGCGGAGGCATCTTATAAGGGCGCTTCGCAATAGGGGTAGTGCCAGGTTTCAAGTCGATGACGAACTCAACAGCTCTAGCAGGGGGTATTCCTGGAAGTTCTTCTGGAAAGACATCTTGAAAATCACGAACAACTGGAACGTTCTCGATGCCTTCAAGAGGTGAAGCATTCAATGCATTCAGAACATATATCTGAGCTTCGGCGTCCTGCACTGTACGAGCTGAGTATCTGACAGTCTGACCGGAAGGGTGTGTGAGGCGGACTGTTTCAGTGGCACAGTCAATCAAAGCTTTATGAGGCTTCAACCAGTCCATACCGAGAATGATGTCTATGTCGGAAGGTCCAAGAGCAATAAGGGAAGCAGAGAACATCAACCCTTCAATTCTGATCTCATTGTTGTGACTTACCATTTTGGTTTGCCACCTGGAACGGGGAGTGATGATTTCTAAAGGAGTGGGTAATGAGCTCATAGCTAACCCATGCATTTGTGCAAATTGCTGGGACACGAAGGAATGTGAAGCACCTGAATCAAACAGAACAGAAGCTGGCACTGAATTCACAGAGAGTGTTCCCATCACGATAGTCGGTTCCTTCTGAGCCTTTTCAGCATTGATGTGATTAGCATGGCCAAGTACAACAGCAGACGGTATGATATTTCGGTTTCTGAATCGGCGGTTTCGACAATTCCTCTTACGTCCATTAGGAGGACGTGGTGCATCCTGAGGAAAAGCCATAGCATCAGGCGGTCCATCATGAACCGTAAGCTGTCTCGGCGGTGAAGGCAGACGAGGTGCAACATAAGACGGTCTTGGTGTTGGAGCAGGTCGGTGATGAACATTGTGAGGGATCCACACTCGACGCTTCTGAACAGGCTGACCCGAGGATGAGCCTGCTTCATGAGTGCGCTTGAGCGACTCCTGGTACTCAGTCAGAGCTGTTTCAACTTGGAAAGATTTGCTGACAAGCGTTGCAAATTCTGTGCAATCATGGACAGCAAGTGCAAGTTTTATATCCGTACGCAGTCCTTCACGGAATTTTTCCTGCTTGCGAGTGTCAGTGTCGACGTCATCCGCAGCATAGCGGGATAATTCAAGGAATTTCCTCTGATATTCATCCACAGTCATTGTGCCCTGTGAAAGTTTACGGAACTCCTGCTTCTTCTGGTCCATCAGACCTTGAGGAATGTAACGTGCATGAAAAGCTGACTGAAATTCCTGCCAAGTGGTTACAGTCTCTGCAGGCAACATAGCCTTGTGGCTTTCCCACCATTGAGCAGCTGGACCCTTTAAGTGGAATGTCGCAAAGGTGACGTGACTGTCAGGAGCAACATTAGCTGATTCCATCTCAAACAGGATGTCACGAAGCCAATCATCAGCATCCATAGGATTGGTGGAGTTGCGGAAAACGGACGGATTGAGGCGCACAAATTCTGCCAGAGTTATTGGAGCATTCTGTTGCTGAGCATTCTGATTTGGGAACTGAGCCAATAGTCCGGTCATAAACTGCTGCATCATTGCGGCCATATAGGGTGGAGGTGGAGGATCGTCAGCCATCCTGCCAAATCAACAGGGGCAGTTTAGCAAGAAAAACTGCATGTGTATGGAATGATTCATGAAGTATCACGCACAACAGAAGGAAGCGCAATAGATACTTCATCATATTCGCACCAGACATTCAAATCCACACATAGCCTCGGTTAGAATCCGGCATTACGACAGTAGAAAAGGGAGGGCTAGACATCTAGGCGGCGCGCAGGCACGCGGTAGGGAAGTACACAACGAGACATAGCAAAGGCTACATCAACGTCGGAGAAAACTATTGGAGCGAGGAATCTGCAAGTGAAACACAGGGTGCCCTCGATAAAAGGATCCTGTAAGCAGAACCTGGCCCACAATTTAGAAGCAAGGGGGGATATTTTCAGAACTCCGGGTGGATGTGAGCACGAGAACCTAATGTTGGAGTTAGTAAAATTTTAACCCGAATAGGAGAGAGATCAGAGTCCCAGAGTATTGACGAGGAATAAAAGATCCTAATACCACCCAATTGGCGACGTGGGCCCGTAAGCCACACAGCCAAGTTAGTAAAACAGTTTTGGACCACTAGACTCAACTTCGGCCAAGGAGTTGGAAAGGGGGATTCCTAGATGCAGTCGGCTCTGATACCAACTTGTGACGCCCCCGGCCCGATCGTGCACTAATCATACACGCAAATGCACACGATCAAGCCTAAGGACTCACGGGAAGATATCACAACACAACTCTAAAACATAAATAAAGTCATACAAGCTTTATATTACAAGCCAGGGGCCTCGAGGGCTCGAATACATAAGCTTGCGAACAAGCGTCAGCGGAAGCATCAGATATCTGAGTACAGATATGAAATAGAAACAGAAAGGCCTTTAGAAAGGCGGGGCAAAATAAAACACTACGATCGAAAGGCGAAGGCCTCCTGCCTGGGACCCTCCGATCCTACTCCTGGTCGTCAGTCAACTCGTAGTAGTATCCATCCTCTGGGTAGTAGTAGTATCGATCGTCGGGGCATCTGTCTCAGGGGGCTCCGTCCTCTAGTCACGTCAAACTGATATGGGGAGAAAAAGGAAAACAAAGCAACCGTGAGTACTCAGAAGTACTCAGCAAGCAAGGATCTACACTACATATGCAACATTTTCAAAGGGAGGCTGTATATGTGGACTGGGCTGCAGAAATGCCAGAATAGAGAGAAGGCCTAGTCCTATCGAAGACTAGCATCTTCAGAGGTCTTGCAGCAGTAGAAGAGAGTAGAACAGTTCAATATATTGTAGCAGTATCATTAAGTCTCAACCTCACCCAGAGATCCTTTCTCGACTCCCTGCGAGAAAGCAATCCCAGAGCCATACAGTCATCAACCTCGTCCGGAGATCCCTTCTCGACTCCCTGCGAGAAGCAATCCCAGAGCCTCATATCCAAGTATCCAGTTCTAAAAATTGTATCAATCAGGATACAACTCCGAGTGTCCTTTACCGTAGGACCGGCTATCGATAGAAGTGTTCTTCCCTGCAGGGGTGCACCAACTTACCCAACACGCTCGATTAACTTCGGCCGGACACACTTTCCTGGGTCATGCCCGGCCTCGGCCAAACGACACATCGCAACCCTACCTACAGCTCAGCAGAGAGGTCCCCGCCGGTCTACATCCTAAGCGCAAGGGGGTCTTGGCCATCGCCCCTCGCCCTCCGGGTCGTTGTGAGCAGGGTGGATACCAGCGCCAACGGCACGATCCGACCCGGCCACAATGCTGAACTGGACGTCTGACAAAGCTTTCGGCTGATGCTACGATGCAGAACGCCCATACTATGCCCACGTGATGGTTAGTGCTATCAGACCAGAGGCCTGCTCGGATCAAATATCCAAATCGTTAGGACTAGGGGCTTGCGGTAACGAGCAGAGACTCACGAAAGATGTGACCCCGTCGCCCCGTCTCGAGGACTTGCTGCAAGGGTTAAGAATGCCCGGCCACGCCTCGTATTCACCACTCGGGCACCACACTGGCACCCGTCTTCACAACACTCGCCACTTAGGCGCACGCGGGTACCCCTCAGGGTCGACCCGCCTTTCCAAGTAATCAACAGTACAGTCCAAGTATCCGTGTGTCCATAACATCAGGGGAATCTGAGGTATCACCCTTGTTTGATTTCCCACTCGATGTATCGGTCAAGGTGAACTCGGAGGAATCACCCTCGATGGGTTCACACTTGAGGTGTTGTACAACAGCGTCGTTACCGGAAGTGGTGAAGGAGGAATCACCCTCGATGGCCACGACCGAATAGCTACTCTACAGAGTTAACATCAGAAGTGCTACATGAGGTTTCACCCTCGGCACTCGATAGTAACGCTGCAGTGTCGTTACAACTAAGGGGGGTGATGTGCGGTGTCGGGTCCTGGTCTTCAATCCCGTTGATCGGGTCTTCTGACGATCCAGCGCGGCAGTCGGGATAAGTGGGGTCACTGATAGGTCACTGAGCAACTTTCATGTACAAAGTTTTTCGATCGGAGTTACGGATTAAAAGATATGATTTTCTAAAGTTTTTTTTAATTTCTGGAATTTATTTAAATAGGTTGACTAAGTCAAATGGTCCAGTCAGCAGATCCAGTCAGCGTTGACTGGGTCAAGGTTGACCAGTCAACAGGGTCAAGGGGGACCCACATGTCATAGTCTACTAACACTAATTAACAGATTAATTAGACTAACTATTTAATTAGTTTAATTAAACAGAATTAATTAAGTTAAATATTTAATTAATTAATATTTATTTATTTATTTTTATTATCTATTTTTATTTTATTTTATTATTATTTTTTTAAATTCGTTTTAGGGCGTGGGCCCGTCCTGTCAGCGTCAGGGGGGTTTTTGGCCCACCGGCCAGGGGCACAGGGGCGCAAGGCCCCACCTGGCAGTGGCCTAGGGGCCACGGGCGGGCGCGGGCGCGCGGCGCTCAGGGCGCGCGCGCGGCAGGCGCGCGGCGACGCAGGCGCGTGCGCGCGGCGACGGTCAGGGGCGAGCACGGGCAGCGGCAGGCGCGCGCGCGCGCGGCGGAGCGGGGCGACGCGGGCGCAGTGCGCAGGAGCAGGCGGGGCGGGCGCGCGCGCGCGGGTGCGGGTGGGCACGGCCGCAGGCGAGCAGCACCGAGGGGAGAGAGGGAGGCTGCGGCGAGCAGCAGGCTCGAGCGGGCGAGCGCGGTGCGCGCGCGTGCGTGGCCAGGCGCGGCGGGGGCGCGGCTAACGGAGCAGGGGACCGCGGCGAGCGCGGCCGGGCACGACGGACGGCATCGAGGACGGGGACGAGGGGGAAAGGGGAGAGGGCGGCAGAGGCCGGGGCCTCACCGACGGCTGTAGAGGCACGGGGGCGGCGTGGCTCGAGGAGGCCGGTCGGGGATGAGGGTCGAGGGGGTGGCGCGGTCCGGCGACGGGGTGGTGCCGGCGACGTCGAGCGGCAGGGCGGTCGGCGGGGTGAGGCGACGGGGGCGTCGGCGAGCGGGGGCTCCGGGGAGTAGGCGAGGCGTCGGCGGCGGGCGGCGGCCGGCCGGGGGGGCGCGCCGGGCGTCGAAGGGCGGCGGCGGCTAGAGCTCCCGATCCCGATCCAGTTTGTAGGGGGAGGGAGAGGTGGGGGGGGGAGTGGGGTAGGTTAGGGTTTGCGGGGGGGGGAGGGGGGTGAGGGGATAAGAGGAGTGGGGGGGGTGGGCCGGTTGGCCGGTCGGTGGAGTGGCAGCTGGGCTTGGCCAGTCGGGGGGGGGGGGCTGCTCTTTTTCCTTTTTTTTCCTTTGTTTTTCTTTTTTTTTCTTTTTTCTTTTCTGTTTGCTAATTGTTAGGGCACTAAAGCATTTTGTAAAAAGTGTGACCTAGACCATAAATACCAGTGCATCATACCCTATCACCAAAAACTAGCTTGGACAAAATATAATTTCATATTTATTTTTGATTAAGTAAAAGGTAATTAAACATTGTCGTTAGTCACTGTTTGGGGATGTTTGAGTCACTTACCCAACTCCAATGATGTTGGTTTCAATTTTAGAATAGTCTCTGTAATATTTGCCATTTATCGAACATTTTAGTTTTTATGTTGGAAAACTTTTATAATTCACTTTCATTTAAATTTGAATTTTTGAGTTAGGAGTTGAAAAGCATTATGATGCAAATGATGATCATGCACTGTTAATCATGCTGACTTGGCATTATCAAAATGGAATTACTGTGGCTAACCACTGGGGGTGTTACATAGGCCTGCTTGGATCAAATATCCAAATCGTTAGAGGACTAGGGGCTTGCGGAAACGAGCAGAGACTCACGATCGATGTGACCCCGTCGTCCCGTCTTGAGGACTTGCTACAAGGGCTAAGAATGCCCGGCCACGCCTCGTAAATATCTCACGGGTAACTTCCCATCAATCGCGGGTACCCTCAGGGTCGACCCGCCTTTCCAAGTATCAGTTGTAAGGTCCAAGTATCCGTGTGTCCATATCATCAAGGGAATCCGAGGTATCACCCTCGTTGGATTCCTACTCGATGTATCTGTCAAGGTGAACTCGGAGGAATCACCCTCGATGGGTTCACACTCTAGATGTTGCACGACAGCGTCGTTAACGGGAGTGGTGAAGGAGGAATCACCCTCGAGGACCACAACCGATGAACTAACCTACAAGGTTAACATCAGAAGTGCTGACGAGGTATCACCCTCGGCACTCGATAGTAACCCAGTAGTGCCGTACAACTAAGGGGGTGAAGTGCGGTGCCGGGGCCTGGTCTTCGATCCCGTTGATCGGGTCTTCTGATAATCCAGCGGGGCAGTTGGGACAAATGGGGGTCACTGGTGGGTCTCTAACCAGCCTATACTAAGCAGTTTGAAATAGGCAGGTATCAACAGTAGTTACAAAAACAGGCTATGCAACAGGATAGGAGCAATCAATTACAGTAGCAAAATCTAATGCAAGCATGAGAAAATATAATGGGCGATATCGGGATGATCAAAGGGGGGGCTTGCCTGGTTGCTCGGCTGCAAGGGCAGGGTCGTCATGGGCGTAGTCGATCTCCGGAGTTGCGTCGGTACCGGGCTCTGTTGAGAGAGAAGAGGGGGAGAAAACAGTATAAATTCATGGCAGCAAAAGCAATCACATAGCTAGGCACGGTAATACACAGTGCCGGGGTGTTCTAACGCAGCTCTACGCAAGTTAGTCGGAGCAGGAAATTATCCGGGAGTGTTCTCCCAGCTCCGGGTGATTATCGGACAGACGAAACGGAGGGGAAAGTTCCGTGTTCATCATGCTAGAGGCAGGTGACATGTATGAGGAGAGCATATTCGGATTCGTCTCGTCGTTCTGAGCAACTTTCATGTAGAAAGTTTTTCGATCTGAGCTACGGTTTAATTCCTACGAATTTTCAAAGTTTAAACTGTTTTCTGAAATTCTGGAATTATTTAAAATAACAGAAAGGAATTACTACGTCAGCAATGCGTCAGCCAGTCAACTGAGCTGCTGACTGGGTCAAACTGACAAGTGAGGCCCACCTGTCAGCCTCTGTGGGTTAACCAGTGCTTAAACTAACCTAACAGAGCTAATTAGGGGTGTGGGCCCCAATTATCAGTGACTCAGTTAATTAACAGATTAATTCTAAAATCCTGATTAACTTAATTAAGCGCAGGGGCCCACATGTCATTGGCTTAGAGAGAACAGTGCCCCGCGTTGACTGGAGTCAACGCGGTCAAACGCGTGGCGGGGCCCGCTGGCGGCGACACTGGGTGGGACCCAAGCCATGCCAGGTCAGCGACGGCGCCGACAAGCACTCCGGCGAGCTCAAAAATGGTGGCCGACGCCGGCGCGCCTCGGATCTTCGCTACAGATGGCCGTTTCGCGTGATTTTTGTTGCATTCAAATGAGTCCATCGCACCGCATCGATCTACGGGGCCAGAGTGAGCGGAAGTGGCCGTTAGAGGCACCGACGTCGAGCTTTGGCGGCGGCGGCGTTCGGGTGTTCTCGGGTTCGAGCCTAGAGGCTCGCCCGAGGCAATCTGGTGCGCGCACGCGCCTCCCTGGCGTTCCAGGAGCACGGCGACGCGAGCAGGCAGCGAGGAGGGGCACGAGGACCGCGCCAACTACGGTTCCGGCGGCGACCAGAACACGGAAATGCCGTGCGGGCTCGTCAGCGAGCTACGGCGAGACTGCGAGTAGTCGGAGGTAGAGGAGGGAGAAGGGGGCTCACGGTGGGGCGCACGATGGCCGTTGGTGGCTTAGGAGCGCAGACCGGAGTGGATCAGCGGCGGCGGAGCGTCGGGGATCCGAGGAAGACGTCGACGGCTCTCCGGCGAAGCAGGGCCCCTTGGCTCCAACGGGCTGCACCGGAGGTCGAGGCGGAACACGGCGAGTCATACGGGCACGGTGGGGCTGCGGGAGAGGCTCGGAGGCCGCGGCGGCGCAGCAGTATGGCGGCGACGGCACTCGGCAGAGGGGAGAAGAAGAGGGAACGGGCGCGTGCGTGGGAGAGAGAGGAGTGGAGAATGGAGAGGGCGTCCAGGGGAGGTGCACGAGAGGGTGCTTATCCCCTCGCCTCAACGGCTCCGTCGCGGTGGCGCACGGCGAGCTGCGGCCAAGGAGACGTCGACATGGAGGAGAAGTAGGTGGGGGAGTGGGCTGGGCCGGCTCGGCCTAGACAGGTAAGGCCAGGTAAGTGGCCTGCGGCCTTTTCCTTTATTCTGTTTTCTTTTTTTTCTTTTTATTTAGTAGCAGAGGGAGAAAAGTAATTGTTGCATAGAAGTGATGTTGTTTTCCTTAACAAATAATTGTTATGGAATTTTTGTTATATGATGAACATTTTTGCAGCAACTTTTGTGCAACTTCATTTTGCACTTTGAATTTGTTTTGAATTCAGAGAAAGAAATTGAAGTGAGGTGTTCAACCACTGTGATCATGCATTGCAATGATGGTGACTTGGCATGTTTAATATAAGAGCACAGTGCTTTATTACACAGGGGTGTTACACTGACTGCTCTAGTGACTAATGCCGATCCCCAAGGCTTTCTGGTCTGCGGTGTGCGTGGCCCTTCATCTGCGTACGTACATTGAAGACCCACCCCGCGTTCGTGTCTGCTTCTTTAACTTTGCATTTGGGTTTAATTTTTATCCAGATGTATTACAAGGTTCATACCCCTAAAAAAGGTATTACAAGGTTCATTAGAAGTTAAAGCACCTCAAACAAAATAAGAAATTACCTCAAGGTTTCTGGATCATCGAACAATCACTATCGTCGTGAGAACGAGCCGTCGACATACCAATGTCATCGCTTCCATACTAAAGTTGGCCTGACATTGTCGATAGAGTATTTATGTTCACCTTCATCCCTATGAAATATGCATAGCTAACAATCGCCGTGATTTCGGCTAGCTAGACTTCTATCGGGACATCCTGGCAACTTAATTTTGGATGAGTGAATAACTTTCGACGACCTTGGCTTTTGTCTCTAGGTCCTGTGCATCCGTGTTTAGTTTAACTTTGTGGTTATTTTTTGATTTTCTTCTTGTATTTTGTATGCTCGGCTTGGTTTTTTATAACACATTTCCGAGTTAATATTGTTGGAAATATGAGCAATTTACCATATGATTTTATTAACAGAAATAATAGATAAAACATGACTCTCATAGTAGAGATGAAACAAGTCATGTAATCTAAAGATGAGACAGCAAATGGCATGTGCACATATGAACTAGAAGAGAACATATGTAGAATAGAGGCTAGACCCAGAAACGATAGAGCAAGAAACTGAGGCAAGATATTAAACAGAGAGAACACAAAGACATACGGAACAGCGGCAGAAGCACTGGTCTTGGGGTCGGTGTCCTCTCCAGCCGTATCGTCGAAGAGGTTGTCGACGTGGGGAAGTAGTCGTCGGATTTCGGGGCGTCCGTGATGAAGAAGTCAGTAGTCGCGCGGAGCGCTCCCCAAAAACCTTATCACCCTTCTCCCGTACAGGACTCAAAGGAGTGGGGTTTCGGAGGCCTACGTCCCTTCTCCCGTACAGGACTCAAAGGGGTGGGGTTTCGGAGGCCTACGTCCCGGGTAGCTCAGGGCTCAGGAACTCGGTGGCGAGAGGAAGTGTTCTGATGTGTCTCTCATCGGCTCGGCTCGTTCCCGCAACCCGCGGCGCGGCGGGCGGCGGAGGAGGAGCGCGCGTGAATGTCCCTCCTGTTCTCATGCTCATACATGTGGGGAAACATCCTCCCTTATAAGGAGGTCCAACTCCCACCAAACTAGCAATGTGGGACTAAACTTTAGTTCCACATCTTGTCTTGCACGAATGGACTGCGTGGGCCTCTAGGATTTATTAGGAATTTCTGAAACTGCTATTGGGTGGCTCAAAATAGACAAAATTCCAGCAAATATGACAATGCAAAAATTCTCCTCCATTTATCACGAAGAGAATATGATAAATCTACATTTCAACAGTTACCAGTAAGCATCATCACAGATGTTATCAAACTTTGGACGACTATGCAGTATAATCCACCAAATCTAGCCAAGATACGACATGAAAGTACAGATTCACTAATTGCCAGTCTGGAAATGACCTGTGAGGTCATGGATTTTTTTTAGCAAAAGAGGGTTTCCCCTCCGATTTTATTAAGAGAAACCACACAGACCAGTTCCAGTTCATTTCAAAGCCAAAAAAAAAAAGACAGACAGACTGGGCGGGGCGGGGCGCGTATATATGGCGAAACACTAGACCTGCCTGCTCTCAAACGTCTAGTCACGTACGCACGGATACGGCGTACGTTGATCCTCATATGATCACCTGTGAAAAAAAGCTTTTCATGTGCGAAAAAGGTCAAGAGAAAAGTGTATACGTACGTACCGCAGCACGCAGTGAAGCTTCAAATTAAGACCGGCCAGTGAGGGTGCAGGCCGTCAGCCCGTCACCACACCAGCCATCATCAAACCTCATACACTCTGCCTGTCAGGAGTCAGGACCCCATTTAACGAGCAAATTAAATCACCAGGTACGGCTCCAGTGTGCTAACAACCGCAGTGCAGTGCAGTACTGCTGACCGAGTCGTTAGATTAATCACCTGGGGCTAACTTAACTGGTTCCGTGCTGCAGGGCGCAGGGCTTACGCAATCCATCGTGGTTCGTACTGGATATGTATTTTACTCCATGCCTACCGGGATTTTCTAGCATAGGCTTACGATCAAGTACTCTTGTACGCAATCTCTACTCCTAACAGAGAGCAGTTGGTAGTTTCCCGCTTCGTCTGATGTTTTTTGTCTCAACCTCTCACCTCTTTGTGGTTTTTTCCCTCCTCCCACCATCGTCTGGTTTTTTCATCCATCCACCCACCACCCTTTCACGCTAGATTTTGCTACACCTCCCACATAATGACAAGAAATCTAAATAAATCAAAACTTTCCATGATGGTGCAAATTATTTAATCTCATCTTCCACCACCCATTCACATTGGTTTTCTCTTCTGCCCACTAAAAACCAAATCTATTCGTCCGACTCTCCTTCCGTTTTTTCGTGCTTGATTTGGCAGGCGACGATTCAATTCAATCACATAAATATTAAGTAATTAAGAATTTAGAAATCGCACCATATATATAAAATCACCTTCCTATTATATATCTAATTAAAGGGGAGTTAGGGAAACAAATCACGTCGAATGTGACCCGGCGTCCATCAGCGGTGGCAACGCGCCTTCTATATTATCCATCGTAGCAAGGACAACGAAGTTCACTCATATGCTTAAAATTGAGGGGTACAAAGCCCTCAAGGGGTTCGCTACCGGCGTCAGTCTCCGGTCCGGCGTGTTTTCTATGGGCGAACACTATTGGTGTGTAGAGTGTCGACTACATATGACGCCTTCTATGTCATCCATCGCTCGATCACTCCGCCCCCGCTGCCGTCGCGACTGCATCCTCTGTCCTCCCATCTGCCACTGACAATTCCTCAACGTTGGGCTGCCTAATCTCGCTCACTATGTCGAGGTCGATGTTGGCACCACCGTCGGGAACGCATCGCCATGGATCAGGTGAGCCCGCCCGCCTTGCTCTTGTCTTCCTCTCTCTCCCCTGTGTAGCGGCAGCCGGCAGCGTCATGGTATGGTCTGGACTTGGTCACTGCTAAATAGATGGATGGATTGAGTGGTGTAGCTGATGTTTCAAGCTATTTTTTTTTCTTGTACAGGCTGTAGGACGTGGTGCAGGAGAAGTTCATCTTCAAGTACCTGGAACTCGACCTCAATGTCAGGATGCCTCTTCAAATTCTTATTTCCGTATTTATGAAGTTTATATGCAGCACTGCTTGTTGCAAGATATGGCAAGATGGCACAAGTTTACATTTCCGTCTTTCATCATGTTTTTCAGAAATAATGCGAGCGCAGGTTTGTGACTCAACATGTATGGTATACAACAAAATTAACTGGAGCCGGTTTACATTTTCTTTTCTGATGCATCTAACGCCTACTTGATAGGTAAAATGCCTACTTTCAATGCCATTGATTTTTTTTTTGCCAATGCAGTCTGCTCACCGAACATTGTAGGTTGACTGTGTATCGTGTGAACTATGATAGTAATTCTGAAGTTTCAAGTTCTACTCTCTCTAATGTAAATATTAAAATATTATTCTGCAGATAATTTCTGGTCACCTCCTTTGGAATGTAACTACTAACAAGATCATGTAGTAAAGATGAACTTACGATGAAGATTTTAGTTCATTTCTCTCGATCTTGCGTAATAAATAATATTTACAATTTTATTTATGAGTTTTTTAACCCAAGCACAGGACAATTGGCACTCAATCTCAAGCGGGCTAGCTAGCAGGTAGCATTTCCTACTAACCAGTTGGGCACAACCTCTTCGCCATTTCATGCAGGACTTGATGCGATAAGAACGGTCAAATTCTAGCCCATGTTCTTGTAGCAGGAAAGCAACAAACCTTTGTGATTTAAAGTACGTTCTTCCTTCTTCATTAAAAGGCAGAATAAGTTGCACATTTGTCGACTTCGGTAAGTAAGATAGTTTCAGGTTAGTACTCCTTGGCAATGATCATGTTTCCAAATGGTTATCATTTTCGTTCTAAAGGGTCAGAAGTGACCAACTATATACAGCTGTGCCGAAGGAAACATCACCAATAATTTGATCTTCCGAAATCTCAAAGAAAAATGTTTCAAATTCACAGCCACGGCAACATTCCATGTACAAAGCTACATCCTAAGCAGGCTCCTCGATCAATCCGGCTGGTAAACACGTACATAGCTCGATGGATTGCTCCTGAGAACTCACACGTGAGTGAACTAAAAATTTCATAACACCCAACTGAAATAAGTCAACTTAGCCTTTTATAGTAGAGATTGCTTGATTTTTTTTTGTTTTGCTCCTCCTAGCCGAATGTTCATGCACCGGATGAAATAAGTTTAATTGGCTAAATTTATTGCACAAGTAGTTCTTCTCTGCAAGGAGGGAAAATTAGGTGCTTCATGTTCTTATAATTCTGGATTTTCCATCAGTTCATGTATTTATGCCTAACTTGACATTGGTTTTGCAAATTTGCATAATTCTTAGCATGCTAGAGAAATATTTTTCAGTGATTGGGATCCTCGGTAGGTTTCCTTTCTTTGTTAGCTTCAAGGCCAAAATCATGTTTTCCATGGTGTTTTACTGTAGAGGAAAGGCAATGTTCACTTTGGTTAATTTGCATGTCAGGTATGCAGAGGAGGAACTCAACAATCACACATTGGAAAATATGGCTCTTCAAATATGGCTGCTCGGAAAAGGACAACTGGTACTTCGAAATCTTTTCTGAACCCCAACTGGTACTTCGAAAAAGGACAATAGAAACATTGGCATGCTCGTGTGCACCAAATTAATAAGAATAAGTCGGCCTCCATATGACATAAGCTTGCCCTTCCAGCAGCTTAGTTTCTTTTCAAATCGATCCTCAATGCTCTTCCATTCGCTGTTAGATAACTTGCGATGGTGAATCAGTATGCCCAAATAAGTAAACGGCATCGACCCTAATTCACATCCAAACAGTTGTTTGTAAGCTTCTTGTTCATCTTTAGCTCTCCCAAAGCAGAACAATTCACTTTTATGGAAGTTAATCTTTAACCCCGATAACTGCTCGAACAGGCATAACAAGAGCTTCATGTTTCTTGCTTTAGCCAGATCATGCTCCATAAAGATGATAGTATCATCAACGTGCTGTAAAATGGATACTCCTCCGTCCACTAGATGCGGAACGAGCCCACCTACTTGGCCATTTTCTTTAGCTCTTCCTATTAGGATTGTCAACATGTCCACTACTATGTTGAACAAAATAGGTGACATCGGGCCGCCCTTCCTTAGACCCTTGTGTGTCTGGAAGTAATGACCTATGTCATCATTCACTTTGATTCCGACACTGCCTTTTTGTGTGAGAGAGTCTACCTGCTTTCTCCAGGATTGATCGAATCCTTTCATCCGCAAGGCCTGCTGTAGAAATGGCCATTTAACTTTATCATACGCTTTCTCAAAATCCACCTTAAAAACCACTGCATCTAGCTTTTTTGTGTGGATATCATGGAGCATTTCATGTAGGACCACAACCCCTTCTAGGATGTTTCTGTCCGGCATGAAGGCCGATTGAGAAGGCTGCACCACAGTATGTGCAATCTGCGTAAGTCTGTTAGTCCCCACCTTGGTGAAGATCTTAAAGCTGACATCAAGAAGACATATCGGTCGGAACTGCTCAATCCGCACCGCATCTGTTTCCTTATGGAGCAGAGTTATCGTGCCGAAATTTAGGTGAAATAGCAGCAGATGCCCAGAAAACAAATCATGGAACATTGGAAGCAAATCACCTTTAATAATATGCCAACACCTTTTATAAAACTCAGCCGGAAATCCATCCGGTCCAGGAGCTTTATTATTCTTCATCTGTGAAATTGCGTCTAACACCTCTTTCTCCGAAAACTGGGCGGTTAAAATATCGTTTTCTTCCGTCGCAAGTTGAGGTATATCGTCCACCCTCGACTCGTCTAAGGACACAAAACTATCATCAGGAACCCCAAACAGTTGCTTGTAATAATTGGTGATATATAATTTTAGGTTCTCCTGCCCCAGTATCGTCCCCTCATCTTGCTCGAGCTGAAAGATTTTCTTTTTCCTTTGCTTGCCATTCGCAATCATATGAAAGAATTGTGTGTTATCATCCCCTTGAACGACCTTTCGCACTTTAGCTCTGAGCGCCCATTTCAGTTCTTCCTCTCGAAGCAATTCTTTTAGTCTCAGTTCCGCCTCCACTTTAGTTTCCAGCTCTCTGGTATCTAAAATGGATGACTCGGCTTTTAAATCTAAGGTACTGATAAGGTTAAGGAGCCTTTCCTTTTCAACCTTATAAATACCACTCAGATGTTTAGCCCAAGCGCATAGGAACTGGCGTAAATGCCTAATCTTATTCTGCCATCTCTCTATGTTCGATCTCCCTCCTGAGTCTTTAGCCCACTCCTGTGCTATCAGATCCAAGAAACCTTCTCTCTCGAACCATGCTAATTCAAAAGAGAAGATATTTTTATTTCCCACATGAGTTGCCTCCCCAGAGTCAACAAGTTGTGGGGTATGATACGATATCCCGCGCGACAACGCTTAGACCATCACCATGGGAAACTTCTGCTCCCATTCCACGCTGGTGAGAATACGATCCAACTTCTCGTATGTTGGAATTGGCAAATTGTTTGCCCAAGTGAATTTTCTACCAGAAAGCTCTTCAAATATGGCTGCTCCTCAACTTCTTGGCCCTCAACGGAGGCCTGCTCGGCATCGTATGGAACTTCATCAGATGTACGTATTCACAAGCGATAGAGAGGGATGAGCGGAGAGGGAGAGACCGGGGCGATCTGGCCGCCACCACCGGATCCACCGGATCCGCCACCTGCAACGGCCTCACTGGCGGATATGGGGAGGTCGTCGGGCCTGCTCTCAGACGGATCCGCAGACTTGGGGGAAGATCGAGATCGGATCGTGGGGTTCCTGCATCCCACGCGTTGGCGGATTCGCTTCAAGGATATTCGTCAAGAAGAGAGATGGAGAGAAGGAATCCTACGGTCGCATTCTCTGTCGAGATGGACGACGGTCAGCGATCTAGAAGGGGACATCCTAGCTGGGCGGCATCTGCACGCCGACACGATGATCTCCGAAGGTATGCGTTTCAGTATTGACGTGTATGAGGTTCTTGTCTTTGATTGTTTGCAGAGACAGGTCGAGGCCGAGGATCAGATCGAATCGGTGGATCTGACGTCCGATTTGGAACAACCAACACCGAAGCCGAGAATTGGGGGTAGGTTTTGGGTTCTCGCTGATGAGGAAGACGATGATGTTGACGACCCTCCGAAGGACGACATCAAGGGGGAGATGCTGCCGTTGGCGAGCTCCCCAGTGTTGATGCCTTCTGGGCTGGGGGTACCTGCTGCGCGCGCCAAGGGGAGGATGATCTTTGGGTCGAAGTTGGAGTGCAAGCCGATGGCGCCGAAGATGAAGCCATGGTCGGGTCCCCTTCCAAAGGTAAGTGCGCCGGCGGTCATGTTAGCGGATTTCTTTACACCCGAGGTCTAGACGAAGGTAACCAGAAGAAAAAAAAGAAAAAGGTCCTCCCAGCGACGACGCGTCCGGCGGCGGCGGCCGTCGTGCCAGGCGGGATACAAGCAGAACCATTGGCGCGTTTGAATTTTTTGTTAGGGCTTGATGGGCCTGGAGTTGTGGAGTCGGCACTGGGCTCGTTTGGCGCTGGGTATGTGGCCCATCGCGCGACTCAGGCGACTGCCTCGTCGGGCTTGGCCCAGGCAGACATGCATGGTACTGCTTCGGATCGGGAGCCGCAACATGCACGTGCTGAGACGCGATCAGAGACCGCTGCGAGTCATAGTTTTAGGGTTCACCGGGTAGCGAGACCTGGGTTCCCAAAGTTGTCGTTCGGGCGCGCGAGACGGATTGCTTCAAGGGAGTTGGCGGCCATGGCAGGTCACGGAAACGGTCCGCCACCCAAGTCAGCGCCGCCGCTTCCAAGGCCTGCGCCGCCGTCTAGGGCTGCGCCTCCAAGGAACACCCCGCATCTCGCGCCTCCGCCGCAGCATCTGGCTCACAGGGCCGCCCCGCCGCCGCATGTTGTAGCTGCGCCGGCACAGAAGGGGGGCCGGGATCTGGTGCTGCTAGACCCCCTCCGCCGGCGGCGGTTAGCGGGAGGGAGGTCACCGCAGGCAACCATGGCGGGGCTGCGCATGGCGGCCGGGTTCCGCCGCGAGGCCAGTGGGGGGACGATGGTGTTGATGCTTAAGGGAAGGCCAACATCGGGGCTCGTCGTCGACTGGCGGTGGCCGCGGCTATGCTTGGCAAAGCGACGGCTCTCGAGAGCGGCCGTTCTACGGGCCTCCTGGCGGTTTCGTCGAGGGGGCATCGGGCCCGGACTATAGGGCACGTGGAGGTTTTCGGGGGTTTCACGAAGGTCGGGGGGGGGGGTGGCAGGCGGCCACCCCAGTACCGTCATCGCCCGCCCCCACCTCCGACAATGATGGACATGGACAACTCAGCGGCGCCGGGAGACCCAACGGGGGCGGCGGCTGTGGCCAGTACCCCGACCTTGACGGGCGAGGCATTAGCAGCGGTATCCGAGCTAGCCGCGGTTGTGGTCTTGCCGGCCGAGCCTGTCACTTCGAAGGCACGGGAGAAGGCTAATGCTGTTGATAAGTCCGATGGTGAGAGATTATCCAAGTGGGCTCGCAAGAAAGAAAAGCTGCCATGTTATCGGTGTGGCGAGCAAGGTCATTTTATTGCAGAATGTACAATAGAACTTTGTGATAACTGCCTAAAGCCTGTGCACGAGTCGGGAGGATGCCCGATGCTGATTGAGCCGATTCCGAGTATCACGATATATGGGGCATGTTGCGCCAAACTGATGTTCTTTGAGTCACCCAGTGCCATGGTTGTACCGAATACGCCGCAGGTCTCGACTACAGAGGTGGTCAAAGTGACAAAGGGAATTTTGTCAGAGGCACAAATTGTGAAGAGACTAAATGAACTGGCGCCAGGTAACTCTCGTTGGGAGCTGATCAGGCTTGAGGATAATTTATATAAGGTAGATTTTCCGTCAACAGAGGAACTGAAGAAGCTTCTTAAGTTTGGAATGTGCCGGGTGCCGGGTACTGAATGTATTCTTGAGTTTGATGAGTGGAAGAAAACTAAAACAAAGGGTTCACCGCTCTCTCAGTTGTTGGTTCGTTTCTCCAGGGCGCCCTCAAAGCCTCTTAACGTTGTGCGAGTGGTGGGCAGTCTTGGATCACTTATCGGGAAGACAGAACGAGTGGACATGATGTTTACTCGGGCACATGGGGTGGCCAGATTGCTTGTCAGTGTTGTTGATATTGCGTACATTCCTGATGTGGTCAGATGGACACACGCGGGTATGTTGTATAACCTGGAGATCGAGTTCGAGGACACCGCAATTTTTGACGAGCTGGATGGGAGGAGTGATGTGGATATGACGGATAAGGACGATGCCTCCGAAAACATGGAGAAGCGTGATGGTACTCGTCCACGGGATGGGTCTCACCGGTCGGGTGGGAAAACTTTGCCACCTGAGCCACAGAAGGGGGCGACACCACCTACTTCTACGCCTGTTAACACACTGAGGTTTGGCTCTTTCGACCGTCAGTCCGCACCTCCTCGCCTTTGGAGTGAGCGTGTAGAGCGAGAGGATCCCGCACAACTCTTGTTGTCACCTCTTGTTCTCGATGGTTCTTCTGGGGATGCGCCTGGGGTGACTGAGGTGGAGCGGGCACCTATCCCAGGGGTGCGTGTGGAGGCGCATGTTAGGGCTGCCGTGCTCGATGTCCACGTTGGGGTGACGCGCGGGCAGGTGGCCCCCACTTCCCCCACGGTGCCTGTTCAGGGCATGGCTGCGCCTCAGAGGATGGCTGGGCCGGATGCTGGCCTGGCCTGTGGCAAGCGGTGCGCCGGTGTGGGCGCCAAGCCTATGGAGGGGCGTGGGCAGGAGGCCCGTGCTTCTACCTCCCCCGAGGCGCCCCCTGGGAGATCTACCGGCGTAGTGCGGGGAGGGTCAGCAGAGCAGGAGGCTCTGCGTGCTTACTCTCCTCGTTTGACTCCGCGTGGGTTTCCGGCACCCACGCCCATGGAGGCGGGCGCGGCTTCTCCGGTAGGGCCAATGGCAGGTGGCCATAGCCCGATTAACTCGGTGGAGTTCGGTCCACTTGGGAGTCAGGCAGAAGGCCTTACCCCGAGTGGGCCTTCGCGGGACGAGATTATCGCCTTCGGAGGGATCACGGATCCCATGTCTGATGGTCGACGGATGAGCAGCCGTCTCCAGGATCAGCTGGACGTTGACGACCTGCAGCTAGGGCGCGCCATGCGGGCGGCCAAGCTTCGTGACATTGAGGTCACTTCTGGTATGTCAGTTAATACTTCCAATTCCATTTTGCATTTTTTCGATGATGAGATAATTAATAATGCAAATCAGTTGGGAGTTTCACTAGGCAGTAATGGAAAAGAAATTGCTAAGTCGGTTAATGATATTCTTGATCTAGAAGCGGAACGAGCTTTAGAGATGATTCGAAACCTAGCGGCTGTTAAACCATTAAATGATTCGGAAATCGATGCTTTGGGTGTTAGGGTTCTAGATAGTCTTTGTGCGGATCTTGCACCCACACCTGCTGAAGAGGAGGACGAGAGTTTTATATCTCCGAGGGGGTCGAACCACGCTGACTCTGAGGCATGTAGGCTCACTGAGCTTGGTTGTATGGACCGAGTTGATGAGCAAAGCAAGCCTAAGCGCAAGTGGAGCCGAAAGATATATCCGGCCTCGGCTGTGCGCAGAAGTGCTAGAATCCAGACTACTAAAAAATTCCATGATGAAGTATGAAAGGAATCTTTTGGAATAGCAGAGGTCTGGCTGACTTGGCTAAACGAAGGTTTCTAGCAGATGCTTCTATTGAACACAAGTTAGATTTCATTGCCCTCTCCGAAACTGGTAGAGACAATTTTACCTCTCAGTTTCTTGGCACCTTATCGGGAGGGGTTGATTTTGATTGGCACTGCTTACCCCCAAGAGGAAGATCCGGTGGAATTTTAGTTGGGGTGAAGTGCGACACGTTAGAGGTTCGGAATGTTGTCTTGGGAGATTTTGCGGTTAAGTTTCGTGTCCGATCGAAGGTTGATGGTTTCCAATGGGCACTCGTGGCAGTGTATGGAGCCGCACAGCCTGAGTTAAAACCAGATTTCTTGGCTGACTTAGTTCGTATTTGCGGAAATGAACAGCTCCCAATTCTGGTTGGGGGCGATTTTAACATCATACGACGTCGAGACGAAAAGAATAATGATAACTTTGATGGCAGCTAGTCGCTTATGTTTAACACAATTATTGAAAGTATGGATCTTAGGGAGATCGAGCTTTCTGGTAGAAAATTCACTTGGGCAAACAATTTGCCAATTCCAACAAATGAGAAGTTGGATCGTATTCTCAACAACGTGGAATGGGAGCAGAAGTTTCCCATGGTGATGGTCCAAGCGTTGTCGCGCGGGATATCGGATCATACCCCACTACTTGTTGACTCTGGGGAGGCAACTCATGTGGGAAATAAAAATATCTTCTCTTTTTAATTAGCATGGTTCGAGAGAGAAGGTTTCTTGGATCTGATAGCACAGGAGTGGGCTAAAGACTCAGGAGGGAGATTGAACATAGAGAGATGGCAGAATAAGATTAGCATTTACGCCAGTTCCTACGCGGTTAGGCTAAACATCTGGGTGGTATTTATAAGGTTGAAAAGGAAAGGCTCCTTAACCTTATCAGTACCTTAGATTTAAGAGCCGAGTCATCCATTTTAGATACCAGAGAGCTGGAAACTAAAGTGGAGGCGGAACTGAGACTAAAAGAATTGCTTCGAGAGGAAGAATTGAAATGGGCGTTCAGAGCTAAAGTGTGAAAGGTCGTTCAAGGGGATGATAACACACAATTCTTTCATATGATTGCGAATGGCAAGCATAGGAAAAAGAAAATCTTTCAGCTCGAGCAAGATGAGGGGACGATACTGGGGCAGGAGAACCTAAAATTATATATCACCAATTATTACAAGCAGCTTTTTGGCGCTCCTGATGATAGTTTTGTGTCCTTAGACGAGTCGAGGGTGGACGATATACCTCAACTTGCGACGGAAGAAAACGATATTTTAACCGCCCAGTTTTCGGAGAAAGAGGTGTTTGACGCAATTTCACAGATGAAGAATAATAAAGCTCCTGGACCGGATGGATTTCCGGCTGAGTTTTATAAAAGGTGTTGGCATATTATTAAAGGTGATTTGCTTCCAATGTTCCATTATTTATTTTCCGGGCATCTGCAGCTATTTCACCTAAATTTCGGGACGATAACTCTGCTCCCTAAGAAAACAGATGCGGTGCGGATTGAGCAGTTCCGACCGAAATGTCTTCTTAATGTCAGCTTTAAGATCTTCACCAAGGTGGGGACTAACAGACTTACGCAGATTGCACATACTGTGGTGCAGCCTTCTCAATCGGCCTTTATGCCGGACAGAAACATCCTAGAAGGGGTTGTGGTCCTACATGAAACACTCCATGAGATCCACACAAAAAAGCTAGATGGAGTGGTTTTTAAGGTGGATTTTGAGAAAGCGTACGATAAAGTTAAATGGCCATTTCTATAGCAGGCCTTGCGGATGAAAGGATTCGATCAATCCTGGAGAAAGCAGGTAGACTCTCTCACGCAAAAAGGCAGTGTCGGAATCAAAGTGAATGATGACATAAGTCATTACTTCCAGACACACAAGGGTCTAAGGCAGGGCGACCCGATGTCACCTATTTTGTTCAACATAGTAGTGGACATGTTAACAATCCTAATAGGAAGAGCTAAAGAAAATGGCCAAGTAGGTGGGCTCGTTCCGCATCTAGTGGACAGAGGAGTATCCATTTTACAGTACGCTGATGATACTATCATCTTTATGGAGCATGATCTGGCTAAAGCAAGAAACATGAAGCTCTTGTTATGCCTGTTCGAGCAGTTATCGGGGTTAAAGATTAACTTCCATAAAAGTGAATTGTTCTGCTTTGGGAGAGCTAAAGATGAACAAGAAGCTTACAAACAACTATTTGGATGTGAATTAGGGTCGATGCCGTTTACTTATTTGGGCATACCGATTCACCATCGCAAGTTATCTAACAGCGAATGGAAGAGCATTGAGGATCGATTTGAAAAGAAACTAAGCTGCTGGAAGGGCAAGTTTGTGTCATATGGAGGCTGACTTATTCTTATTAATTCGGTGCTCACGAGCATGCCAATGTTTCTATTGTCCTTTTTCGAAGTACCAGTTGGGGTTCGGAAAAGGTTGGACTTCTATCGATCACGTTTTTTCTGGCAGAGTGTTGAGTTAAAACAAAAATACAGACTTGCCAAATGGGATATTATCTGTAGGCCAAAAGACCAAGGTGGTCTGGGCATTGAAAATTTAGAGGTGAAGAACAGATGTCTTCTCAGCAAGTGGCTGTACAAGCTATCTGGAGAGACCGATGCCACATGGGCCCAGATCCTGCGTAATAAGTACCTTCATTCTAGAACCTTATCTCAGGTGATGGTTAGACCAACCGATTCACCGTTTTGGAAAGGATTGATGAGAGTGAGATCAGCCTTCTTCCAAAGGACAAAATTCATTGTTGGTAATGGTACTTCTACGAGATTCTGGGAGGATACATGGTTAGGGGAGACGCCTCTAGCTCTCCAATATCCTTCTCTCTATAATATTGTTCAGCGAAGAGATGCTTACGTTGCAACAATATTACAGTCCAACCCTCTAAATATTCAATTCAGGAGGACGTTAGCGGGAAACCGTTGGGAAGCTTGGCTCCATCTTGTGAGAAGATTGATGGATGTTCACCTCTCTCAACAGTCAGACCAGCTGCACTGGAAACTAACTTAGAATGGAGTGTTTACAGTGAAATCCATGTATTTGGATATTATCAATTCTGGCACTATCCCCCGCTCCATGCATATTTGGAAAGTCAAAGTGCCCTTAAAAATTAAAGTGTTTATGTGGTTTGTCCACAAACAAGTTATTCTAACTAAGGACAATTTGGCAAAATGTAACTGGACAGGATCGCGAAGATGTAGTTTCTGCGAACATGATAAATCTGTCAAACACCTCTTTCTTGATTGCCCAATGGCAAAGAAATTATGGCGGTCGGTTCACATTGCTTTTAATATTACTCCTCCCAATACCATCCACACGTTATTCGGGATGTGGCTGGATGGAGTTGAGTCAGAAACTGCGAAACATATCCGTGTGGGAGTATGTGCTTTATTATGGGCTATATGGAACTGCAGGAACGATTTGGTTTTTAATAGAACAACACATGTTCACTTCTTGCAGGTTATCTTTTGGGCCACTACATTGATCCGTATGTGGTCGCTACTAACTCCGACGGATGCCAGGGAGCGTTTGGTTACTGGGTCTATCCGTTGGGAGACGGTAGCACGGGCTATCTTCAACCGGTTTGGATGGCGGTCATGTACTAGGATAGGCGTTTAGTTTCCTATCCATCTTTTTCCCGCCGTTTGTGGCTATCTCGTTTTCATGTTTTTAGCTCTTTGTGAGCCCTTTTTGTTATTCGAGACTTGGAGACTTTGTTGAACTTTTTGCTTATTAATAAGATGGCCGCATGCATCATTCTGATGCAGAGGCCGGGGGATAACCTCCTTTTCGAAAAAAAATACATGCCAATATCAAGGCCTCACTCAAGAAACTGGTACATACACTTCAAATTCTTTGCCCAATTCTGGTCTCTAGCTTCTAAAAAAGCTCAAGGGTCCGCAATGCATCAATCAACCTACTTTGAGTGATGACCAAGACTCCCAAAATGCCTTTTTTTATGGTGAAAGATGAAAGATGCTCGGGCACACATCATTGTTGGTTTTCTCATGTCATGTCATGCTTGGTCTGTAACTGAGTCTGGATAATCCATTGGATGTTCCGCGAGGGTGCAACCAAACTTGTATGACTTGACGTACAAATGCATTATTCATATTGAAAATAATATCATTGTATGTGTTTAAAAAATTATGTACTTCCGTAAAAAAGATGGCATCTTCTACCAGATAAAGAAGTGATAATGGTAAAAGAATTATTTTCTTTGGACAGCCTCCATGACTAGAAGGTGGCTCAAATGTGCTCCAGGCGAAAAATCGATCGGCCAAGCCGCCAAGGAATGAGAATAGTGACACCAATTCAAGATTTATATGATGTGTTTGTATTTGAATTAAGAAAAGGGCAAGATAATAAAAATTGTTCTATTTATTGAAGAAATACAGATAACAATGTATGCACACCATCACACACATGCACTCACACATGGATGGGTAACACAACCCTTCTAATCATTCAACTACTGGTTGGTTTCAGTAATATATATTTTTTAAGTTGTCAACAACATATTGTTATGGTTGATAGTATGATGTGCATTAGCTGATTGTCAAAATAAATAAATATTTGTGTTAACTAAAATGTGCATTGTTTTTGGTTATTTTAGCCCTCGGAGTAGCATATTATTCTTTTTTAAAAGCCCATGGCAACGTACGGGCGTCCTACTAGTTAGTGTAGCGTACCAAACCGTGATCCAGGACGCGACAAGGGAGGAGCCGGTCGATGGATGATTGATCACATCAGCACCTCACGTCCAAGAGCACGGACAAAACAAAAGCCTGCGTCTCCTCTTGCGCGCGCCCGTGCATGCCCGTGCGCGGCGTACCAACCGAGCCCTTGCACCACGCGTCCGTCCGTCCCGATGCGAGGCTCTCGCCACACGGCACCACGGCGGCAGGGACCATCTCCCCCGCCGGCCGGGCCCTCGTTGCATTGCATGTACGACCGGCTCTGCGCGTCTCACCCCACCCGGCACGAGCGTTGGAGGAGGAGGTCACAGGATTCGTGGCCGTGGCGGACGCAGAGGGGCAACCTTTTTTTTGACGTGAAACATGGGAGTTCTATTGCATGAAAGAAATTCGGTTACACTCAGCCCTAAGGCTGAATACAATGAAGGATGGACAGATATCCATCCAACACTCGGATACCGCTAAGGAAGTAGCATGTTTGGCACAAAGGTCGGCCGTGCCGTTGGCATCCCTACTAACATGTTGCACCGAAAAAGAAGTAAAATTTGCAGCTCTCTCCCTGATTTCCGTGGCCGCGGCGGATGCAGAGGGGCAACCTGAACAGCGGAGTTGAATGCTGCCCGGGTATTTCGCTTGCTGTCTACGTACTACTCTACTGCCTCCGTCTGGTTTATTGATTCCCTTCGTATTTGACGTCAAATTTTAACCATAGATTTAACTAAAAAATGTCAATGCATGTCATCACGAATTATACCATTGAAAACTATGTTTAAATACGAATTCAATGATATATTTTTTATGACATGCAATAACATTTTGTTAGTTAAAATTATGGTCAAAATTTAACATAAAATACGAAGGGGACTAATAAACCAGGACGGAGTAGTGACCAGTGCCGATCCCCGAGGCTTTGTGCCCTGCGATGTGTGGCCCTTCATTTGCATACGTACATTGACGGCCCGCCCGACGGCAGCCGCGTCTGCTTCTTTATCTTTGCAGCTGGGTTTTATTTTTATTTATTTATTCCTTTTTTTAGGGGGCTGGGTTTAATTTTCGTCCGCAAACTCTCATCAACATTTTTTTGAACCTGAATTCCTATTAAGTCAATTTGACTTCACCCGCAATAAAAAAAGTTGACTTATTAAAAAGTTTAATTTGATTTTTTTGTTCGCCTTGGTTGATGTGAAATATTTATCGCTAACAATCAACAGTGTCCTCGGTTTTTGTCTCTAGGTCCCGTGCATCCACGTTTAGTTCACCTTGTGGCTATCTTTTGATTTTGTTTGCATGCTTGGCTTGGTTTTCTAGAACGCATTTTTCAGTTAATGTGACAATGCGAAAATTCTCCTCCTTCTGTGAGGTAGAGCATATGATAAATGTGTATTTCAGCGGCTTGCAGTAAGCATCGTCACTGATATTCTCAAACTTTGGGCGACTAGGCACTATAATCCACTAATCTAGCCAAGATGCAACATGAGCGCATCAGTTCACTAATTGCCAACATGTCTTAGCAAAATAAATACTTGGTCTGGAAATGACCTGTGAGGTCATGGATACTAGTATGATCGAGCAAACCAGTTAAAGGACGAGTCCTCCAAGAAGACTCCATCTCCAGTTCATGACCAGGTTGATGTAATCTTAGGCGGGAACCCACAGATCTATAATCACAAATTCTGATGCCTCCAAGTCCTATGATATTTGTCTAAGCACAAAACCGATCTACATTGCATATGTGGCATGATGATATAAATCTACCAGCGACCAAGCTCTACCTTTGCTTGGCTTATGTGTGCAAGATGACTTTGTGAACTACGATCATATTCCATCTATTTCTCACGCTTAAATAGAAAACATTGTGCAACAACCATGCGATGGATTCTTTCATGCGGTTCATTAGTCATAAAGAGCACATCCGCATTAATGTACTTCTCTGTATTCGCAAAAAAATGTACTTCTCTGAGCATCCAATCCCTCAATGAAGTAGCTCTCTAATAGATGTTTTGACCATGAAAATTCAATTTCGTAATTTAGTACCTAGATGGCACCATTTTGAGAACAATGTGTGCATTTGTCATGCCCACCCTCATGGTCACTAACAAGTAAAAAAGATCTAAGCAACCAGCCATCAACTCATAATTTGGTAAACGCCTTACCCAAATATCTCCACTGAAAGATGGAAATGTTTCCACATGTACTTCTTGGTTCGTCTCACTAATAAGGGTAAAAAATTGTTTATCGTCTCATCATTGATATGGGGAGTATATTAATCATTCACATTATGTCAAAAAGCTTAATCCAATTTTCTGCGGTTCGTTACTCAGTATCTAGTTTTAGCCATGTGTATTGGATACCATAGATGTAGTATTAGAGTTCAGTAGATTCCGTATAATTTCATTTTGTTAAACCATTATAGAGAACGTATGTAAAAATTTCCATCTATTATATCTTATAAAGGTATGCCTAACCAGAAAGATATAGGCATGCTAGAAATCTTAGAAAAAGGTAAAACATCTAGTCGTTTATTTAAATAGCTAACATCACACAATTAAACACATTTCCATTAAATAGTATAGGACCAACGAGACCAACCACCATGAAAAAGGACCCGAAGAGACAATTAAAACATTTTTTGGTATTGACCTCTTTTCTATCTCTCTCCCATGGCATCTTTTCCCGGCGCATGTATTCCATCAATTTCTGTTGTTTCACTTGTGTGTCCCCACAATTTCTAGTGGACCACACTATTTGATAAACGTTATGTATTTACTATACTACCAAACACCTTTAACCTAACCATGATGCTTCTCTTTACCACATTTCTACAAAAGGATATTGCACGCAAGTAAACACACACAAAAATGATGTTAGGAAGGTTCTTTCATATTTCAAAAATTCAAAATATATTCTCTCAAATGAAAAAATCAAATAAAAAGTAGTCTTCTCCAGTAAATCCGTCGCAACGAGATCTTTGGATGTGTGAGTAATCTTCAACCTCGGCTTGTCCCTAAGTCCCATGCATCCATGTTTAGTGCATCATGTCAGTGTCATCGCCCCCATGCCCAAGCCGGTCTAATGTTCACCTTTATCTCTATGAAATATGCATCGCTAACAATCACTACAATTTCCACAATCTCGGCAAGCTAGATTCTACCAGGGCATTTTGGCAACTTAATTTTGGATGTGCGAGTAACTTTTTTGTCTCTAGGTCCCATGCATCCATGTTTAGTTCACCTTGCGGTTATTTAAGTTTTTTGATTTTGTTCTTGTATTTTGCGTGCTTGGCTTGGTTTTTTATAACACATTTTCGAGTTAATATGACGGCAAAAATTATCCTCCTTTTATCAGGTAGAGCATATGGTAAATGTGCATTTCAGTGGCTAGGAGTAAGCATCATTGATACGTCTCCAATGTATCTATAATTTTTTATTGTTCCATGCTATTATATTATCTGTTTTGGATGTTTTATATGCATTAATATCCTATTTTATATTATTTTTGGGACTAACCTATTAACCTAGGGCCCAGTGCCAGTTTCTGTTTTTCCTTGTTTTTGAGCCTCGCAGAAAAGGAATACGAAACGGAGTCCAAACGGAATAAAACTTCACGGTGATTTTTCTTGGACCAGAAGACACCCAGGGGACTTGGAGTCCAAGTCAGAAGAGCCACGAGGCAGCGACAAGGGTGGAGGGTGCGCCCTGGGGGGGGGGGGGCACGCCCCCTACCTTGTGGGCCCCTCGGTGACCTCCTGACCTAGCTCTTCCTCCTATATATTCACATATATTCCAGAACCACCAGAGGCATCCACGAAAACACTTTTCCACCGCCGCAACCTTCTGTTCCGTGAGATCCCATCTTGGGGCCTTTTCCGGCATCCCGCCGGAGGGGGAATCGATCACGGAGGGCTTCTACATCAACTCCATTGCCCATCCGATGATGCGTGAGTAGTTTACTTCAGACCTACGGGTCCATAGCTAGTAGCTAGATGGCTTCTTCTCTCTCTCTTTGATTCTCAATACAACGTTCTCCTTGATGTTCTTGGAGATCTATCCGATGTAATCTTCTTTTGCGGTGTGTTTGTCGAGATCCGATGAATTGTGGATTTATGATCAGCTTATCTATGAATATTATTTGAATCTTCTCTGAATTCTTTTATGCATGATTTAATATCTTTGTATTTCTCTTCGAATTATCGGTTTGGTTTGGCCAACTAGATTGGTTTTTCTTGCAATGGGAGAGGTGCTTAGCTTTGGGTTCAATCTTGCGTGATTTCACCCAGTGACAAAGTAGGGGTAGCGAGACACGTATTGCATTGTTGCCATCGAGGATAAAAAGATGGGGTTTTCATCATATTGCTTGAGTTAATTCCTCTACATCATGTCATCTTACTTAAAGCGTTACTCCGTTCTTTATGAACTTAATACGCTAGATGCATGCTGGATAGCGGTCGATGTGTGGAGTAATAGTAGTAGATGCAAGCAGGAGTCGATCTACTTGACACGGACGTGATGCCTATATGCATAATCATTGCCTTGTATATCGTCATAACTTTGCGCTTTTCTATCAATTGCTCGACAGTAATTTGTTCACCCATCGTATCATTTGCCTTCATGAGAAAAGCCTCTAGTGAAACCTATGGCCCCCGGGTCTATTTTCCATCATATTACTTTCCGATCTACTATTTTGCAATCTTTTATTTTCAGATCTATATGCCAAAAAACCCAAAAATATTTTATCTTTTGTTTATCTATCTCTATCAGATCTCACCTTTGCAATTGACCGTGAAGGAATTGATAACCCCTTTATCGCGTTGGGTGCAAGTGTTTGATTATTTGTGCAGGTGTTGGTGATTTGTCCGTTCTTCTCCTACTGGATTGATACCTTGGTTCTTAACTGAGGGAAATACTTACCTCTATTGTGCTGCATCACCCTTTCCTCTTCAAGGGAAAAACCAACGCAAGCTCAAGAAGTAGCAGGAAGAATTTCTGGCGCCGTTGCCGGGGAGATCTACGCCAAGTCAAGACATACCAAGTACCCATCATAAACTCTCATCTCTTGCATTACATTATTCGCCATTTGCCTCTCGTTTTCCTCTCCCCCACTTCTAAAACGATTTTCGAAAAGATTTGCCTTTTTATTCGCCCTTCTTCCGTTCGTCTTTTTCGTTTGCCTTTTGTTTGCTCGTGTGTTAGATTGCTTGCTTTGTCACGATGGCTCAAGAGAATACCAAATTGTGTGATTTTTCCAATACTAATAATAATGATTTTATTAGTACTCCGATTGCTCCCGCCACTGGTGCGGAATCTTATGAAATCAATGCCGCTTTACTGAATCTTGTTATGAAAGATCAATTTTCCGGCCTTCCTAGTGAAGATGCCGCATCCCATCTAAATAATTTCGTTGAGTTGTGTGATATGCAAAAGAAGAAAGATGTGGATAATGATATTGTTAAATTGAAGCTATTTCCGTTCTCACTACGAGATCGTGCTAAAACTTGGTTTTCATCTTTGCCTAAAAATAGTATTGATTCATGGAACAAGTGTAAAGATGCTTTTATTTCCAAGTATTTTCCTCCCGCTAAGATCATCTCCCTTAGGAATGATATTATGAATTTTAAGCAACTTGATCATGAACATGTTGCACAATCTTGGGAGAGAATGAAATTGATGATACGAAATTGCCCTACTCATGGTTTAAATTTATGGATGATCGTACAAATTTTTTATGCCGGATTGAATTTTGCTGCTAGAAATCTTTTAAATTCGGTCGCGGGAGTTACTTTTATGAAAATTACTTTAGGAGAAGCTACTAAACTCCTAGATAATATTATGGTTAATTATTCGCAATGGCATACCGAAAGATCTTCTACTAGTAAAAAAGTGCATGCGATTGAAGAGATTAATGTTTTGAGTGGAAAGATGGCAATTGTTTGCTAGTAGGAGTGCTCCTATTGATCCTAATGATATGCCTTTGTCTACTTTGATTGAGAACAATAATGAATCTATGGATGTGAATTTTGTTGGTAGGAACAATTTTGGTAATAACGCGTATAGAGGTAATTTTAATCCTAGACCGTTTCCTAGTAATTCCTCTAATAATTATGGTAGTTCCTACAACAACTCTTATGGAAATTACAATAAGTTGTCCTCTGATTTTGCGAATAGTATTAAAGAATTTATGAGTTCGCAAAAAAGTTTCAATGCTTTGATTGAAGAAAAATTGCTTAAAGTCGATGATTTGGCTAGGAACGTGGATAGAATTTCTCTTGAGATTGATTCTTTAAAAATTAGATCTATTCCACCCAAGAATGATATTAATGAGCCTTTAAAAGCTATGATAATTTCTATTGACGAATGTAAGGAAAGAACCGCTAAGATTCGTGCTAAGCGAGATTGGTTTGTGAAAGCATGTTCTTCTAGTTCTTGTGAAAATAATGATGAAGATCTTAAAGTAATTGATGTGGCTTCTATTGAATCTTTGTTTTCTAAAATAAATCTTGATAAAGATGGGACTGGAGATGAGTCAACTTTAGTTAAAAGGCGTCCCAATGATTCGGAGTTTATAGATCTTGATGCAAAAATTGATAAAAGTGGGATTGGAGAGGTCAAAACTTTAAGTAGCAATGAACCCACTCTCTTGGATTTCAAGGACTTTAATTATGATAATTGTTCTTTAATAGATTGTATTTCCTTGTTGCAATCCATGTTGAATTCTCCTCATGCTTATAATCAAAATAAAGCTTTTACTAAATATATTGTTGATGCTTTGATGAAATCTTTTGAAGAAAAGCTTGAATTGGAAGTTTCTATCCCTAGAAAACTTTATGATGAGTGGGAACCTAATATTAAGATTAAAATAAATGATTATGAGTGCCATGCTTTGTGTGATTTGGGTGCTAGCGTTTCCACGATTCCAAAAACTTTATGTGATGTGTTAGGTTTCCGCGAATTGGATGATTGTTCTTTAAATTTGCATCTTGCGGAATCCACTATTAAGATACCTATGGGAAGGATTAATGATGTTCTTATTATTGCAAATAGGAATTATGTGCCCGTAGATTTCATTGTTCTTGATATAGATTGCAATCCTACATGTCCTATTATTCTTGGTAGACCTTTCCTTAGAACGATTGGTGCAATTATTGATATGAAAGAAGGAAACATTAGATTTCAATTTCCGTTAAGGAAGGGCATGGAACACTTTCCTAGAAAGAAAATTAAGTTGACATATGAATCTATTATGAGAGCTACTTATGGATTGCATACCAAAGATGACAATACCTAGATCTATGTGTTTTTATGCCTATCTAAGGGCGTTAAACAATAGCGCTTGTTGGGAGGCAACCCAATTTTATTTTTGTTTTTACTTTTTCTAGTTTTGTTTTTCATTAAATTTTTCATCTAGCCTCTGGTTAGATGTGTTTTGGTGTTTTAATTAGTGTTTGTGCCAAGTAAGACCTTTGGGATGGCTTACGGTGATAGTTGATTTGATCTTGCTGAAAAACAGAAACTATTGCGTCCAGTCACAGAATTTTAATAATTTACTTGTGTGTTGAAAAACCCTGAATTTTTTACACGAGATTTATATACAAATTTTATCTGTTGTCCAAATTTTTAAGAATTTTTGGAGTTACAGAAGTATTATAACAATTCTGATCTTCGAAGACTTTTCTGTTTTTGACAGATTCTGTTTTCTTTGTGTTGTTTGCTTATTTTGATGAATCTATGGTTAGTATCGGGGGATATGAACCATGGAGACATTGGAATACAGTAGATAATACACCAATATAAATAAAGAATGAGTTCACAACAATGCCAAAAGTGGTGATTTTATTTTCTTGTACTAACGGATCTCACGAGTTTTCTGTTGAGTTTTGTGTTGTGAAGTTTTCAAGTTTTGGGTAAAGATTTGATGGACCATGGAATAAGGAGTGGCAAGAGCCTAAGCTTGGGGATGCCCAAGGCACCCCAAGGTAATATTCAAGGGCAATCAAGAGCCTAAGCTTGGGGATGCCCCGGAAGGCATCCCCTCTTTCGTCTTCATCTATCGGTAAATTTACTTGAGGCTATATTTTTATTCACCACATGATATGTGTTTTGCTTGGAGCGTCTTGTATGATATGAGTCTTTGCTTTTTAGTTTGCCACAATAATCCTTACTGTACACACCTTTTGAGAGGGACACGCATGAATCGTGATTTATTAGAGTACTCTATGTGCTTCACTTATATCTTTTGAGCTAGGCAATTTTGCTCTAGTGCTTCACTTATATCCTTTTAGAGCACGGCGGTGGTTTTATTTTATAGAAATTAGTGAACTCTCATGCTTCACTTATATTATTTTGAGAGTCTTTCTAAACAGCATGGTAATTTGCTTTGGTTATAAATTTAGTCCTAATATGATAGGCATCCAAGAGGGATATAAAAAAAACTTTCATATAAAGTGCATTGAATACTATGTGAAGTTTGATTCCTTATGATTGTTTTGAGATATAAAGATGGTGATACTAGAGTCATGCTAGTGAGTAATTGTGGATTGTAGAAATACTTGTGTTAAAGTTTGTGATTCCCGTAGCATGCACGTATGGTGAACCGTTATGTGATGAAGTCGGAGCACGATTTATTTATTGATTGTCTTCCCTATGAGTGGCGGTCGGGGACGAGCGATGGTCTCTTCCTACCAATCTATCCCCCTAGGAGCATGCGCGTAGTACTTTGTTTCGATGACTAATAGATTTTTGCAATAAGTATGTGAGTTCTTTATGACTAATGTTGAGTCCATGGATTATACGCACTCTCACCCTTCCACCATTGCTAGCCTCTCTAGTACCGCGCAACTTTCGCCAGTGCCATACACCTACCTTTTACCTTCCTCAAAACAGCCACCATACCTACCAATTATGGCATTTCCATAGCCATTCCGAGATATATTGCCATGCAACTTTCCACCGTTCCGTTTTATTATGACACGTTCCATCATTGTCATATTGCTTTGCATGATCATGTAGTTGACATAGTATTTGTGGCAAAGCCACCATTCATAATTTTTTATACATGTCACTCTTGAGTCCTTGCATATCCCGGTACACCGCCGGAGGCATTCATATAGAGTCATATTTTGTTCTAAGTATCGAGTTGTAATTCTTGAGTTGTAAGTAAATAAAAGTGTGATGATCTTCATTATTAGAGCATTGTCCCATGTGAGGAAAGGATGATGGAAGCTATGATTCCCTCACAAGTTGGGATGAGTCTCCGGACTTTACAAAAAATAAAAGAGGCCAATGAAGCCCACAAAAAAAAGAGGCCAAAGAAGCTCACCAAAAAAATGAGAGAAAAGAGAGAAGGGGCAATGTTACTATCCTTTTTCCACACTTGTGCTTCAAAGTAGCACCATGATCTTCATGATAGAGAGTCTCCTATGTTGTCACTTTCATATACTAGTGGGAATTTTTCATTATAGAACTTGGCTTGTATATTCCAATGATGGGCTTCCTCAAATTGCCCTAGGTATTCATGAGCAAGCAAGTTGGATGCACACCCACTTAGTTTCTTTTTGAGCTTTCATAAACTTATAGCTCTAGTGCATCCGTTGCATGGCAATCCCTACTCACTCACATTGATATCTATTGATGGGCATCTCCATAGCCATTTGATACGCCTAGTTGATGTGAGACTATCTCCTTCTTTTTGTCTTCTCCAAAACCACCATATTCTATTCTACCTATAGTGCTATGTCCATGGTTCACGCTCATGTATTGCGTGAAAGTTGAAAGGTTTGAGAACATCAAAAGTATGAAACAATTGCTTGGCTTGTCATCGGGGTTGTGCGTGATTTGAATATTTTATGTGATGAAGATGGAGCATAGCCAGACTATATGATTTTATAGGGATAACTTTCTTTGGCCATGTTATTTTGAGAAGACATGATTGCTTTATTAGTATGCTTGAAGTATTATTGTTTTTATGTCAATATTAAACTTTTGTTTTGAATCTTTTGGATCTGAAAATTCATGCCGCAATAAAGAAAATTACATGGATAAGTATGTTAGGTAGCATTCCACATCAAAAATTCTATTTTTATCATTTACCTACTCGAGGACGAGTAGGAATTAAGCTTCGGGATGCTTGATACGTCTCCAACGTATCTATAATTTTTGATTGTTCCATGCTATTATATTATCTGTTTTGGATGTTTTATATGCATTAATATGCTATTTTATATTATTTTTGGGACTAACCTATTAACCTAGGGCCCAGTGCCAGTTTCTATTTTTTCCTTGTTTTTGAGCCTGGCAGAAAAGTGATACGTCTCCAACGTATCTTTAATTTTTTATTGTTCCATGCTGTTATATTATCATTCTTGGATGTTTAACAATCATTTTATAGCAAATTTATATCATTTTTTGGGACTAACCTATTGACATAGTGCCCAGTGTCAATTGCTGTTTTTTGCTTGTTTTTTACTTCGCAGGAAATCAATACCAAACGGAGTCCAAACGCAACAAGTTGGGCCAAGAAAGTACCTAAGGGGGGCTCCGAGGGGAGCACAACCCACCAGGGCGCGCCTGGGGGCCCAGGCACGCCCAGGTGGGTTGTGCCCACCTCGGCCACCTCCCGCACCGCCTCTTTGCTCTATAAATACCCTAATATTCCAGAAACCCTAGGGGAGTCGACGAAAATCGATTCCAGCCGCCGCAAGTTCCAGAAACCACAGATCCAATCTAGACACTGAAGGAAATATGCCCTAGAGGCAATAATAAAGTTGTTATTTTATATTTCCTTATTCATAATAAAGGTTTATTATTCATGCTAGAATTGTATTGATCGGAAACCTAAATACATGTGTGAATACATAAACAAACATCGTGTCCCTAGTGAGCCTCTACTTGACTAGCTCGTTGATCAAAGATGGTTAAGGTTTCCTAACCATGGACATGAGTTGTCAATTGATAACGGGATCACATCATTAGGAGAATGATGTGATGGACAAGACCCATCCGTTAGCTTAGCATAATGATCGTTCAGTTTTATTGCTATTGCTTTCTTCATGTCAAATACATATTCCTTCGACTATGAGATTATGCAACTCCCGGATACCAGAGGAATGCCTTGTGTGCTATCAAACGTCACAACGTAATTGGGTGATTATAAAGATGCTCTACAGGTATCTCCGAAGGTGTTTATTGAGTTGGCATAGATCGAGATTAGGATTTGTCACTCCGAGTATCGGAGAGGTATCTCTGGGCCCTCTCGGTAATACACATCATAAGGTTGCAAGCAAATGACTAAGGAGTTAGTCACGAGGTGATGTATTATGGAACGAGTAAAGAGACTTGCCAGTAACGAGATTGAATTAGGTATGAAGATTCCGACGATCAAATCTCGGGCAAGTAACATACCGATTGACAAAGGGAATTACGTATGTTGTCATAACGGTTCGAACGATAAAGATCATCGTAGAATATGTAGGAGCCAATATGAGCATCCAGGTTCCACTATTGGTTATTGATCGGAGAGGTGTTTCAGTCATGTCTACATAGTTCTCGAACCCGTAGGGTCCGCACGCTTAACGTTCGATGACGATATAGTATTATATGAGTTATGTGATTTGGTGACCGAATGTTGTTCGGAGTCCCGGATGAGATCACGGACATGACGAGGAGTCTCGAAATGGTCGAGAGGTAAAGATTGATATATAGGACGATGGTATTCGGACACCGGAAGTGTTTTGGAGGTCACCGGGTACTTATCGGGTCATCGGAAGGGGTTCCGGGCACCCCCGGCAAAAGATATGGGCCTTATGGCCAAGAGGGGAAACACAACAGCCACAAGGGGCTAGTGCGCCCCCCATATGGGCCGGCCTAGGAGGAGAAGGAAAGAGGGGAAGGGAAAGGAAAGAGGGGAATAGGATTCCCCCTTCCTTCCCTCACCTCCTCTCTTTCCTTCCCCCTCCGACATATAAGGAAAGGGGGGACGCAGGGCAAGGCAGCAGCCCTAGTGCTGCCGCCAGGTCTCTTGGGGCGCTCTAGGGGCTGCCTCCTCCCCTCCCACCTATATATATGTGGGGAGGGGGCGCCACACAATGACCAGAACATTGTCTTAGACGTGTGCGGCGCCCCCGTCCACCGTTTACTCCATCGGTCATATTTTCGTGGTGCTTAGGCGAGCCCTGCGGAGATCACTTCACCATCACCGTCACCACGCCATCATGCTGACGGAACTCATCTACTACTTCGCCCGTCTTGCTGGATCAAGAAGGCGAGGACGTCACCGAGCTGAACGTGTGCAGAACGCGGAGGTGCCGTACGTTCGGTACTAGATCGGTTAGAGCGCGAAGAAAGTTCGACTACATCAACCGCGTTGTGAAACGCTTCCGCTTACGGTCTACGAGGGTACGTAGACACACTCTCCCCCTCGTTGCTATGCATCTCCATGGATAGAATATTGCATGTGCGTAGATTTTTTTGTTTTCCATGCAACGTTTCCCAATAGTGGTATCAGAGCCAGGTCTATGCGTAGATGATATGCATGAGTAGAACACAAAGAGTTGTGGGCGGTGATAGTCATACTGCTTACCACCAACGTCTTATTTTGATTCGGCGGTATTGTAAGATGAAGCGGCCCGGACCAACCTTACATGTCCACGTACATGAGACCGGTTCCACCGAAAAACATGCAACTAGTTTTACATAAAGGTGGCTGGCGGGTGTCTGTTTCTCCTACTTTAGTTTAATCGAATTTGACTACGGCCGGCCCTTGAAGAAGGTTAAAACAGCAAACTTGACAAAACACCATTGTGATTTTGTGCGTAGGTAAGAACGGTTCTTGCTAGAAGCCCGTAGCAGCCACGTAAAACTTGCAACAACAAAGTAGAGGACGTCTAACTTGTTTTTGCAGGGCATGTTGTGATGTGATATAGTCAAGACATGATGTGATATACGTTATTGTATAAGATAATCATGTTTTGTGAAAGTTATCGGCAACCGGCAGGAGCCTTATGGTTGTCTCTTTATTGTATGAATTGCAAACGCCATGTAATTGCTTTACTTTATCACTATGCATTAGCGATAGTTGTAGAAGCAATAGTTGGCGAGACGACCACGGCGCAATGATGGAGATCAAGGTGTCGAGCCGGTGACGATGGAGATCATGACGATGCTTTGGAGATGGAGATCAAAAGCATGAGATTATGATGGCCATATCATATCACATATTTTGATTGCATGTGATGTTTATCTTTTATGCATCTTATTTTGCTTAGTACGGCGGTAGCATTATAAGATGATCCCTTAACTAAATTTCAAGGTATAAGTGTTCTCCTTGAGTATGCACCGTTGCGACAGTTCGTCGTGTTGAGACACCACGTGATGATCGGGTGTGATAAACTCTATGTTCACATACAACGGGTGTAAGACAGTTTTACACATGCAGAATACTTGGGTTAAACTTGACGAGCCTAGCATGTACAGACATGGCCTCGGAACACTGGAGACTGAAAGGTCGAACGTGAATCATATAGTAGATATGATCAACATAGAGATATTCACCATTGATGACTACTTCATCTCACATGATGATCAGACATGGGTTAGTTGATTTGGATCACGTATCACTTAGATGACTTGAGGGATGTCTATTTAAATGGGAGTTCTTAAGTAATTTGATTAATTGAACTTAATTTATCATGAACTTAGTCCTGGTAGTATTTGCAAATCTATGTTGTAGATCAATAGCTCGCGATATAGCTCCCTTATGTTTTTGATATATTCCTAGAGAAAAATAAGTTGAAAGATGATAGTAGCAATAATGCGGACTGGGTCCGTGATCTGAGGATTATCCTTATTGCTGCACAGAAGAATTTTGTCCTTGATGCACCGCTAGGTGACAGACCTATTGCAAGAGCAGATACAGATGTTATGAACGTTTTGACAAGCTCGGTATGATGACTACTTGATAGTTTAGTGCGCCATGCTTTACGGCTTAGAACCGGGACTTCAAAAACGTTTTGTATGCCGCAGAGCATATGAGATGTTCCAAGAGCTGAAATTGGTATTTCAGACTCATGCCCGTGTCGAGAGGTATGAGACCTCTGACAAGTACTTTGCCTACAAGATGGAGGAGAATAGCTCAGCCAGTGAGCATGTACTCAGAATGTCTGAGTACTACAATCGCTTGAATCAAGTGGGATTTAATCTTCCAGATAAGATAGTGATTGACAGAGTTCTCTAGTCACTATCACCAAGTAACTAGAACTTCGTGATGAACTATAATATGCAAGGGATGACGAAAACGATTCCCAAGCTCTTCGCGATGCTGAAATCGGTGAAGGTAGAAATCAAGAAAGAGCATCAAGTGTTGATGGTTAAACAAGACCACTAGTTTCAAGAAAAAGGGCAAGGGAAAGAAAGGGAACTTCAAGAAGAATGGCAAGCAAGTTTCTACTCCCGTGAAGAAGCCCAAAGCTGGACCTAAGCCTGAAACTGAGTGCTTCTACTGCAAAGGAAATGGTCACTGGAAGTGGAATTACCCCAAATACTTGGCGGATAAGAAGGATGGCAAAGTGAACAAAGGTATATTTGATATACATGTTATTTTTGTGTATTTTACTAGTGTTCATAGTAGCCCTGGGCATTTGATACCGGTTCAGTTGCTAACATTAGTAACTCAAAACAGGAGTTGCAAAATGAACAGAGACTAGTTAATGAGAGGTGACGATGTGTGTTGGAAGTGATTACAAGGTTGATAAGATCACCATCGCACACTCCCTCTACCTTCGGGATTAGTGTTGGACCTAAATAAATAAATGTTATTTGGTGTTTGCGTTGAGCATGAATATGATTGGATCATGTTTATTGTGATACGGTTATTCATTTAAGTCAGAGAATAATTGTTGTTCTGTTTACATGAATAAAACCATCTATGGTCATACACACAATGTAAATGTTTTATTGAATCTCGATCATAGTGATACACATATTCATAATATTGATGCCAAAAGATGCAAAGTTGATAATGATAGTGCAACATATTTGTGGCACTGCCGTTTAGGTCATATTGGTATAAAGCGCATGAAGAAACCCCATGCAGATGGGCTTTTGGAATCACTTGATTATGAATCATCTGATACTTGCGAACCATGCCTCATGGGCAAGATGACTAAAACTCCGTTCTCCGGAACAATGGAGCGAGCTAATGACTTATTGGAAATAATACATACCGATGTATGTGGTCCGATGAGTGTTGAAGCACATGGCGGGTATCGCTATTTTCTGACCTTCACAGATGATTTAAGTAGGTATGGATATATCTACTTGATGAAGCACAAGTCTGAAACATTTGAAAAGTTCAAAGAATTTCAGAGTGAAGTGTAGAATCATCGTAACAAGAAAATAAAGTTTCTACGATCTGAGTTTCACAATTCGCGCCACCTGGAACACCACAGCATAATGGTGTGTCCGAACATCGTAACCGTACTTTATTGGATATGGTGCATTCTATGATGTCTCTTACCAATTTACCACTATCGTTTTGGGGTTATGCATTAAGAGACAGCTGCATTCACGTTAATAGGGCAACGTCTAAATCCGTTGAGATGACACCGTATGAACTGTGGTTTGGCAAGAAACGTAAGCTGTCGTTTCTTAAAGTTTGGGGTTACGACACCTATGTTAAAGGGCTTCAGCCTGATAAGTTCGCACACAAATCGGAGAAGTGCAAACAATTGGGTACACCTTCTACCACAGATCTGAAGGCTAGGTTTTTTGTTGCTAAGTTTGGGTCCTTTCTAGAGAAGGAGTTTCTCTCGAAAGAAGTGAGTGGGAGGAAAGTAGAACTTGATAAGGTAATTGTACCTTCTCTCGAATTGGAATGTAGTTCATCAGAGAAAACCATTCCCGTGATACCTACACCAACTAGAGAGGAAGCTAATGATGAAGATCATTAAACTTCGGATCAAGTTACTACAGAACTTCGTAGGTCAACCAGAACACGATCCGCACCAGAGTGGTACAAGAATCCTGTACTGGAAGTCATGTTACTAGACCAAGGCAAACCTACGAACTATGAAGAAGCTATGATGAGCCCAGATTCTGACAGATGGCTTGAGGCCATGAAATCTGAGATAGGATCCATGTATGAGAACAAAGTGTGGACTTTGGTGGATTTGCCCGATGATCGGCAAGCCATAGAGAATAAATGGATCTTCAAGAAGAAGACTGACGCTGATGGTAATGTTACTGTCTATAAAGCTCGACTTGTCGCAAAAGGTTTTGGACAAGTTCACGGGGTTGACTACGATGAGACTTTCTCATCCGTAGCGATGCTTAAGTCCGTCTGAATCATGTTAGCAATTGCCGCATTTTATAATTATGAAATCTGGCAAATGGTGTCAAAAACTGCATTCCTGAATGGATATTAAAGAAGAGTTTTATATGATGCAACCAGAAGGTTTTGTCGATCCTAAAGGTGCTAACAAAGTGTGCAAGCTCCAGCGATCCATCTATGGACTGGTGCAAGCATCTCGGAGTTGGAATATACGCTTTGATGAGGTGATCAAAGCATATGGTTTTATACAGACTTATGGTGAAGCCTGTATTTACAAGAAAGTGAGTGGGAGCTCTGTAGCATTTCTGATATTATATGTGGATGGCATATTGCTGATTGGAAATGATATAGAATTTCTGGATAGCATAAAAGGATACTTGAATAAGAATTTTTCAATGAAAGACCTCGGTGAAGCTGCTTACGTATTGAGCATCAAGATCTATAGGGATAGATCAAGACGCTTAATAGGACTTTCACAAAGCACATACCTTGACAAAGTTTTGAAGGAGTTCAAAATGGACTAGTCAAAGAAAGGGTTCTTGCCTGTATTCAAGGTGTGAAATTGAGTAAGACTCAAAGCCCGACCACGGCAGAGGATAGAGAGAGAATGAAAGTCATTCCCTATGCCTCAGCCATAGGTTCTATAAAGTATGCCATGCTGTGTACCAAACCTGTTGTGTACCTTGCCATGAGTTTGGCAAGGGGGTACAATAGTGATTTAGGAGTAGATCACTAGACAATGGTCAAAATTATCCTTAAAGGACTAAGGAAATATTTCTCGGTTATGGAGGTGATAAAGAGTTCGTCGTAAAGAGTTACGTCGATGCAAGCTTTTACACTGATCCAGATGACTCTAAGTCTCAATCTGGATACGTATTGAAAGGGGGGGCAATTAGCTAGAGTAGCACCATGCAGAGCATTGTAGACATAGAAATTTGCAAATATACATACGGATCTCAATGTCACAGACCCGTTGACTAAATTTCTCTTACAAGCAAAATATGATCACACCTTAGTACTCTTTGGGTGTTAATCACATGGCCATGTGAACTAGATTATTGACTCTAGTAAACCCTTTGGGTATTGGTCACATGGCAATGTGAACTATCGGTGTTAATCACATGACGATGTGAACTATTGGTGTTAATCACATGGTGATGTGAACTAGATTATTGACTCAAGTGCAAGTGGGAGACTAAAGGAAATATGCCCTAGAGGCAATAATAAAGTCGTTATTTTATATTTCCTTATTCATGATAAAGGTTTATTATTCATGCTAGAATTGTATTGACCGGAAACCTAAATACATGTGTGAATACATAAACAAACACCGTGTCCCTAGTGAGCCTCTACTTGACTAGCTCGTTCATCAAAGATGGTTAAGGTTTCCTAACCATGGACATGAGTTGTCATTTGATAACGGGATCACATCATTAGGAGAATGATGTGATGGACAAGACCCATCCGTTAGCTTAGCATAGTGATCGTTCAGTTTTATTGCTATTGCTTTCTTCATGTCAAATACATATTCCTTCGACTATGAGATTATGCAACTCCCAGATATCGGAGGAATGCCTTGTGTGCTATCAAACATTACAACGTAACTGGGTGATTATAAAGATGCTCTACAGGTGTCTCCGAAGGTGTTTGTTGAGTTGGCATAGATCGAGATTAGGATTTGTCACTCCGAGTATCGGAGAGTTATCTCTGGGCCCTCTCGGTAATACACATCATAATCTTGCAAGCAAATGACTAAGGAGTTAGTCATGAGGTGATGTATTACGGAATGAGTAAAGTGACTTACTAGTAACGAGATTGAACTAGGTATGAAGATACCGACGATCGAATCTCGGGCAAGTAACATACCGATTGACAAAGGGAATTACGTATGTTGTCATAACGGTTCGACCGATAAAGATCTTCGTAGAATATGTAGGAGCCAATATGAGCATCCAGGTTCCGCTATTGGTTATTAACCGGAGAGGTGTCTCAGTCATGCCTACATAGTTCTCGAACCCATAGGGTCCGCACGCTTAACGTTCGATGACGATATAGTATTATATGAGTTATGTGATTTGGTGACCGAATGTTGTTCGGAGTCCCGGATGAGATCACGGACATGACGAGGAGTCTCGAAATGGTCGGGAGGTAAAGATTGATATATGGGACGATGGTATTCGAACACCGGAAGTGTTTCGGAGGTCACCGGGTACTTACCGGGTCACCGGAAGGGGTTCCGGGCACCCTCGGCAAAAGATATGGGCCTTATGGGCCAAGAGGGGAAACACACCAGCCGTACATTCAGTACTAGATCGGTTGGAGCGTGAAGAAAGTTCGACTACATCAACAGCGTTGTGAAACGCTTCCGCTTACGGTCTACGAGGGTACGTAGACACACTCTCCCCCTCGTTGCTATGCATCTCCATGGATAGATCATTGCGTGTGCATAGATTTTTTTTTGTTTTCCATGCAACGTTTCCCAATAGACACCATCACGGAGGGGTTCATCATCCTCATTGGTGCCTCTCCGATGATGCGTCAGTAGTTCATTGTAGACCTACGGGTCCGTAGTTAGTAGCTAGATGGCTTCCTCTCTCTCTTTTGATTCTCAATACTATGGTCTCTTGGAGATCTATTTGATGTAACTCTTTTTGCGTTGTGTTTTTTGGGATCCGATGAACTTTGAGTTTATGATCAGATCTATGTTTTTATCCATGAAAGTTATTTGAGTCTTTTGATCTCTTATATGCATGATTACTTATAGCCTCGTATTTCTTCTTCGAATATTTGGTTTAGTTAGGCCAACTAGATCGATTTTTCTTGCCATGGGAAGAGGTGCTTTGTGATGGGTTTGATCTTACGGTGCTTGATCCCAGTGACAGAAGGGGAACCGACACGTATGTATCGTTGCTATTAAGGATAACAAGATGGGATCTATTTCTACATAAATAGATCTTGTCTACATCATGTCATCGTTCTTATTGCATTACTCCGTTTCTCCATGAACTTAATACACTAGATGCATGCTGGATAGCGGTCGATGTGTGGAGTAATAGTAGTAGATGCAGGCAGGAGTCGGTCTACTAATCTTGGATGTGATGCCTATATAATGATCATTGCCTGGATATCGTCATAATTATTTGAAGTTCTATCAATTGCCCAACAGTAATTTGTTTACCCACCGTATGCTATTTTTCTCGAGAGAAGCCACTAGTGAAATCTACAGCCCCCGGGTCTATTTTCTCATCATATATTTTCAGATCTATTTTGCTATTTGCCTTTTAATTATTTGCCACTTTTATTTTCAGATCTATATTTCTAAAAACCCAAAAATATTTTGTTTCACTTTATTTTATTCGCGATCTATTTATCCAATCTACTACAATTTATCTCACGTCCGTTTGCCAATTTCTGGCGCCGTTACCCGAAAGGGATTGACAACCCCTTTAACACGTCGGGTTGCAAGTATTTGTTCTTTGTGTGCAGGTGTTGTTTACGTAGTGTTGCTTGGTTCTCCTACTGGTTCGATAACCTTGGTCTCATCACTGAGGGAAATACCTACCGTTGCTGTGCTGCATCATCCCTTCATCTTTGGGGAAATACCGACGTAGTTCAAGACAACATCAAAAGGAATTTCTGGCGTCGTTGCCGGGGAGACATCATCAACATCTACCAGGTTCCTAATCACAAATCTCATCTCCTTGCAATTTACATTATTTGCCATTTGCCTCTCATTTTCCTCTCCCCCACTTCAGAAAAATCCACTGTTTTATTCGCCCTCTTTTTCGTTCGCCGTTTTCTCGTCAGATCTGTTTTTGAGTGCAATTTTGTTTGCATAGTCTTGATGCCTCAAAGAAAATACTACGATATTCCTTACCCCAATATTTTGCTTGAAATTGAGAAAAGTACTAAGGAATATATGACTACACAATTTGAGCACAATAAATATTTTACCGAAGAACTTAAGGAACACTCTGTTGTGTTCGATGCTATAACAAAACAACTTGAAGATATTAGTAGAGAAGTTTGTAATCTTCAATCTAAGTATGCTTTTGCTGAATATTTGCTAGGGAAAATATCCGATGCACAATCTACCCTAGTAAATTAAATGGCCGCTAAACCAATCTCGTTAGAAGACAAAAATGAGGAAGATCTTAAAGTGATTGGTGTTTTTTCTATTGATTCTTTGTTTAGTAAAATTAAGATTGATGAAAAAGGGACTGAAGAAGAGTCAACTTTAGCTAGAAGGCGTCCCGATAATTTGGAGGGTGAAAATCTTGTTGAGAAAATTGATAAAAGTGGATTTGGAGAGGTCAAAACTTTAACTAGTGATGTGCCCACTCTTTTAGATTACAAAGACTTTAATTATGATAATTGCTCTTTGATTGATTGTATTTCTTTGTTGCAATCCATGATGAATTCACCCCATGCCTATGAACAAAATAAAGCTTTTACCAAACATATTGTTGATGCTATGATGAAAGCTTTGGAAGAAAAGTTGGAATTAGAGGTCTCAATTCCTAGAAAATTACATGATGAATGGGAACCTACTATCAAAGTCAAGATTAAAAATTATGAGTGTTTTGCTTTGTGTGATTTGGGTACTAGCGTTTCTACAATTCCGAAATCTTTATGTGATGTGCTTGGTCTTACCGATATTGAAGAATGTTCTTTAAATTTGCACTTGGCGGATTCTACTATTAAAAAGCCTATGGGAAGAATTAATGATGTTCTTATTCTTGCAAATAGGAATTATGTGCCCATAGATTTTATTGTTCTTGATATTGATTGCAATCCGTCTTGTCCAATTATTCTTGGTAGACCGTTTTTGCGCACTATAGGTGCCGTGATTGATATGAAAGAAGGGAACATTAAATTCCAATTCCCTTTGAGAAAGGGTATGGAGCACTTCCCTAGAACAAGAATTAAGCCACCATATGAATCAATCATGAGGGCATCTTATGGATCTAGAAAAAAAGATGACAATACTAAGATCTATGCATTATGCCTAGCTAAGGGCGTAAAATGATAGCGCTTGTTGGGAGGCAACCCAATGAATAAAATTTATTTTTGTCTTTATCTTTCGGTTCTTGGGTGTTTGCACAATTATTCTACTGTTATGATTGTGTTTTTTGTGTTTTAATTAGTGTTTGTGCCAAGTAAAGCCTTTAGGATAGCTTTGGTGATAGTTGATTTGATCTTGTTGGAAAACAGAAACTTTTGCGTCCAGTAAAACAATTTTGAAAATTCACAGAAACGACGAAAAGTTCTGAATTTTTTACACAAGATTGATATACAAATTGCCTCTGTTGTCCTAATGTTTCAGAAGTTTTGGACTTACAGAAGTATGAGAACAATTCGTATCTTTGCAGAATATTTTATTTTTGACAGATTCTGTTTTCTTTGCATTGTGTGCTTATTTTGATGAATCTATGGTTTGTATTGGAGGTTATAAGCCATGGTAAAGTTAGAATACAGTAGATATAATGCAAGAACAAAATTTGAATGGGTTTTCTACAGTACTTAAAGTAAAGATTGGTTTTCTTATACTAACGGATCTCACGAAGGTTTTGTTGAGTTTTGTGTGATTGAAGTTTTCAAGTTTTGGGTGAGATTACGATGGATGAAGGAATAAGGAGTAAGAAGAGCCTAAGCTTTGGGATGCCCCATGGCACCCCAAGCCATTATCCAAAGAGAAGCAAGCAACTAAGCTTGGGGATGCCCGAGTGGCATCCCCTCTTTCTTCTAACGACCATCGGTATTTTACTTGGAGCTATATTTTTATTCGTCACATATCATGAGTTTTGCTTGGAGCGGCTTGTATGATATGAGTCTTAGCTTGTTTTGCTTTTTATTTTAAGTCATGAATCCTTGCTGGACACACCTATTTGAGGGAGCCAAAATTATGCTATGCCTTGTTAGAATTGCTCTCTATGCTTCACTTAAATCTTTATGAGCTATGGAATTGCTCTAGTGCTTCACTTATATCTTTTTGAGCACGGTGTGCTTTAGTATTTTTGAAGAAATGCTCTCATGCTTCACTTAGATTTATTTGAGAGTTAGTAATTTTTTTTTAGAAATTCTCTCTCGCTTCACTTAAATTATTTTGAGAGAAGAAAATTTTATGCTCATGTTCTTCACTTAGATTTGTTTGAGCTATCAAAAGCAACTTATGAAATTAGTCTCAAAGTGATAGATATTCAAGAGGGATATAATAAAAACTTTCATGAAGATCATTGGACAAAATAAACTTGATTCTTTGTAATAGTTTTGCGATATGTTGATATAATATGTGAGTCATGTTGATGAGTAATTATGCTTTAGTAAGAATATTGGTGTTAAGGTTTGTGATTCCCTATGCAAGCACGAAAGTCAATAGTTATGCAATGAAATTACATCCTACTTGTGGTGCATTATTCGGTGTTAGTTATGCTTAATGCTCGCTTTTGAGATTTTTTGTTTCTTGGTTGGATGCTTCTCAATCTTTTGCAAGCCTTCATTTGCACTAAGTATGATCACTACTTGTGCATCCTAAATCCTTAAACCAGTTTTGCCATATGAGTCCACTATACCTACCTATATGCGGTATTTTCATGCCGTTCTAAACAAATTTGTATGTGCCATCTCTATGTTCAAAATAAATTTCTCTTTTGTGTGCTTGTACCGCTCATGAAACGGTAGGGGGTGGCTGATATATTTCCATGCTAGATGTGTTATTCTCAAGATGAGTGTTTATTCACTTGTCATTGCACGAGAGTACGGCAAAGGTATTAGGGATGCCCAATCCCGAAATGAAAAAAATGAATTTACTTTATGTTGTCAAATAATAAATAACTTGGAAAGTGTTGGTATGGACGGCACCCGTGGATTCGGCTAGCCGTGGAATGTGAAAGTATGGTGGAAAAAGGAATAAACTTTATTTTCTGTTTGGGAACCGCCTATGATATATCTAGCATGGAAAGTATTGGGAACTACACGATCGTTTTCGTTGACAGGAAAAGCATGCCACCCAAAATGTTTTATCTCTACTTTTTTCGCTTTGAGGTCTGGCACCTCTACAAATCCCTACTTCCCTCTGCGAAGGGCCTTTCTTTTACTTTATGCAATTTTTATTTTGAGTCTCCATCTTCTCTTATAAAGCACCAACTAAGGGGCACTATGATCGTACTTGAGCATTGGGTGTAGCTAATATGCGAATGTGTTTCATGAATGGATCAATGATTGAGCATAATGGTCTAGGGATAACTTGCTTTAGTGTTGATATTTTGAAAGACATGGTTGCTTGTTGATATGCTTGAGTATTGAAATCTTCATGTCAAAACTAGACTATTGCTTTGAATCATATAAAAGTTCAAATGTCCATGCTACAAAGAAAAGAATATGTGATGAACATGTTAGGCAACATTCCACATAAAAAATTCTGTTTTTATGATTTACCTACTCGAGGACAAGCAGGAATTAAGCTTGGGGATGCTGATACGTCTCCAACGTATCTATAATTTTTTATTGTTCCATGCTGTTATATTATCATTCTTGGATGTTTTACAATCATTTTATAGCAACTTTATATCATTTTTTGGGACTAACCTATTGACATAGTGCCCAGTGCCAGTTGCTGTTTCTTGCTTGTTTTTTACTTCGCAGGAAATCAATACCAAACGGAGTCCAAACGCAGCAAAACTTTTTGGTGATTTTTTCTGGACCAGAAGACACAAGTTGGGCCTAGAAAGTACCTGAGGGGGGCTCCAAGGAGAGCACAACCCACCAGGGCGCGCCTGGGGGCTGGGCACGCCTCGGCCACCTCCCGCACCGCCTCTTTGCTATATAAATACCCCAATATTCCAGAAAACCTAGGGGAGTCGACGAAAATCAATTCCAGCCGCCGCAAGTTCCAGAAACCACAGATCCAATCTAGACACCATCACGGAGGGGTTCATCATCCTCATTGGTGCCTCTCCGATGATGCGTGAGTAGTTCATTGTAGACCTACGGGTCCTTAGTTAGTAGCTAGATGGCTTCCTCTCTCTCTTTTGATTCTCAATACAATGGTCTGTTGGAGATCTATTTGATGTAACTCTTTTTGCAGTGTGTTTGTTGGGATCCGATGAACTTTGAGTTTATGATCAGATCTATGTTTTTATCCATGAAAGTTATTTGAGTCTTTTGATCTCTTATATGCATGATTACTTATATCCTCGTATTTCTTCTTCAAATATTTGGTTTAGTTAGGCCAACTAGATCGATTTTTCTTGCCATGGGAAGAGGTGCTTTGTGATGGGTTCGATCTTACGGTGCTTGATCCCAGTGACAGAAGGGGAACCGACACGTATGTATCGTTGCTATTAAGGATAACAAGATGGGGTCTATTTCTACATAAATAGATCTTTTCTACATCATGTCATCGTTCTTATTGTATTACTCCGTTTCTCCATGAACTTAATACACTAGATGCATGCTGGATAGCGGTTGATGTGTGGAGTAATATTAGTAGATGCAGGCAGGAGTCGGTCTACTAATTTTGGACGTGATGCCTATATAATGATCATTGCCTGGATATCGTCATAATTATTCGAAGTTCTATCAATTGCCCAATAGTAATTTGTTTACCCACCGTATGCTATTTTTCTCGAGAGAAGCCACTAGTGAAATCTACGGCCCCCGGGTCTATTTTCTCATCATATATTTTCAGATCTATTTTGCTATTTGCCTTTTTATTTATTTGCCACTTTTATTTTCAGATATATATTTCTAAAAACCCAAAAATATTTTGCTTCACTTTATTTTATTCGCGATCTATTTATCCAATGTACTACAATTTATCTCACGTCCGTTTGCCAATTTCTGGCGCCGTTACCCGAAAGGGATTGACAACCCCTTTAACACGTCGGGTTGCAAGTATTTGTTCTTTGTGTGCAGGTGCTGTTTACGTAGTGTTGCTTGGTTCTACTACTGGTTCGATAACCTTGGTCTCATCACTGAGGGAAATACCTACCGTTGCTGTGCTGCATCGTCCCTTCCTCTTTGGGGAAATACCGACGTAGTTCAAACCAACATCAAAAAGGAATACCAAACGGAGTCCAAACGGAATAAAACTTCACGATGACCAGAAGACACCCAGGAGACTTGGAGTCCAAGTCAGAAGAGCCATGAGGCGGCGACAAGGGTGGAGGGCGTGCCCCCCTACCTTGTGGGCCCCTCGGTGACCTCCTGACCTAGCTCTTCCTCCTATATATTCACATATATTCCAGAACCATCAGAGGCATCCACGAAAACACTTTTCCACCGCCGCAACCTTCTATTCCCGTGAGATCCCATCTTGGGGCCTTTTCCGGCATCCCGCCGGAGGGGGAATCGATCACGGAGGGCTTCTACATCAACTCCATTGCCCTTCCGATGATGCGTGAGTAGTTTGCTTTAGACCTACGGGTCCATAGCTAGTAGCTAGATGGCTTCTTCTCTCTCTTTGATTCTCAATACAATATTCTCCTTGATGTTCTTGGAGATCTATCCGATGTAATCTTCTTTTGCGGTGTGTTTGTTGAGATCCGATGAATTGTGGATTTATGATCAGCTTATCTATGAATATTATTTGAATCTTCTCTGAATTCTTTTATGCATGATTTAATATCTTTGTATTTCTCTTCGAATTATCGGTTTGGTTTTGCCAACTAGATTGGTTTTTCTTGCAATGGGTGAGGTGCTTAGCTTTGGGTTCAATCTTGCATGATTTCACCCAGTGACAAAGTAGGGGTAGCGAGACACGTATTGCATTGTTGCCATCGAGGATAAAAAGATGGGGTTTTCATCATATTGCTTGAGTTAATTCCTCTACATCATGTCATCTTACTTAAAGCGTTACTCCGTTCTTTATGAACTTAATACTCTAGATGCATGCTGGATAGTGGTCGATGTGTGGAGTAATGGTAGTAGATGTAGGCAGGAGTCGGTCTACTTGACACGGACGTGATGCCTATATGCATAATCATTGACTTGGATATCGTCATAACTTTGCGCTTTTCTATCAATTGCTCGACAGTAATTTGTTCACCCACCATATTATTTGTCTTCATGAGAAAAGCCTCTAGTGAAACCTATGGCCCCCGGGTCTATTTTACATCATATTACTTTCCGATCTACTATTTTGCAATCTTTTATTTTCAGATCTATATACCAAAAAACCCAAAAATATTTTATCTTTTGTTTATCTATCTCTATCAGATCTCACCTTTGCAATTGACCGTGAAGGGATTGACAAACCCCTTTATCGCGTTGGGTGCAAGTGTTTGATTGTTTGTGCAGGTGTTGGTGATTTGTGCATTCTTCTCCTACTAGATTGATACCTTGGTTCTTAACTGAGGGAAATACTTACCTCTACTGTGCGGCATCACCCTTTCCTCTTCAATGGAAAAACCAACGCAAGCTCAATAAGTAGCAATCATCATAGATGTTCTCAAACTTTGGACGATTATGAAGTATAATCCACAAATCTAGCCAAGATACAACATTGAAGTACATACCAACTGATTGCCAACATGTCTTAGCAGAATAAATACATATTCTGGAAATGGCCTGTGAGGTCATGGATACTAGCATGATCGAGCTCAACAATTAAATGAGTCCTCGAAGCAGGGTCCATCTCCAGTTGACGAGCAATTTGAAGCGACCTTATGTGGAAATTGACAGACGTACAATCAAAAATTCTGATGCTTCCAAATCCTATGATGTTTGTCCGGATGTGTAAAGCTTATCTACATTGCACATGTGGTATGATGATGTAAACCTACCAGTGACTGAGCTCTACCTTTTCTCGGCTCATGTGTGCAAGATGAGTTTGCAAAGTATGATCATATTTCATATATTTCTCACGCTTAAATAGAAACACTGTGCAACAACCATGGGATGGATTCTTTCATGTGGTTCATTACGGCCATAAAGAGCACTTCAACATTAACGCACTTTTCTGAGCATCCCATTCGTCAATGAAGTAGCTCTCAGATACATGTTTTGATCATGACAATTCAATTTCATAATTATAGTACCTGCAGGATGTAGATGCTACCATTTTGAGAACAGTGTGTCCACTTCTCATCTCTACCCTCATGATCATTGACAAGTAAAATGGATCTAAGCAACCAGCCATCAAATCATTATTTGGCAAATGCATTACACGAATCTCTCCAATAGAAGATGGCAATGTTTCCATTGCTATTTCTTGGATCGTCTCACTAATAAGGGTAAAAAAGAATGTGCTTATGGTCTCATCATTGCTATGGGGAGTAGATTATTCATTAACATTATGTCAAAAAGGTTAATGCAATTTTCTACGGTTCGTTACTCAAAATCTAGGTACAGCCATATGTATTGGACACCATAGGTGTTGTATTAAAGCATCTCTGTAGATTATGTATAATTTCATTCTGTTAAATCATTATAGACAAGGTATGTAAAAAAAATCCATCTATTATACATTATAAATGTACGCCTAAGCAGGAAAATGTAGGCATGTTAGAAATCTTAGAAAAAGAGCAAAACATCTACTTCCTCTGTTCCTAAATATAAGTATTTTTAGAGATTTCAATAAAAACTACACACGGATGTATATAGACATATTTTAAAGTGTAGATTCATTCATTTTGTTCCTTATGTAGTCCGCATTGAAATCTCTAAAAAGACTTATATTTAGGAACAGAGGTAGTAGTTATTTATTTGAGTGACCCACATCACACTAAACACATTTTTATTAAATAAGGTAGGATCGAAGAGACCAATTATCTTGTAAAAGAACCCGAAGAGACAATGAAAACAATTTTTGGTATCGACCTATTTTCTTTCTCTCTCCCATGGCATCTTTTCCGGATATGTCGCATGTATTCCATCAATTTCTGATGTTTCACTTGTGTGTTTCTACAATTTCTAATGGACCACACAATTTGACGATCATTATGTATTTAGTATACTACCAAACACATTTAAACTAACCATGATGTTTCTCTCTATCGCATTTCTTCAAAAGGATAATGCTCGCTAGTACACACAAAAAACACGATGTTATCAAGATTATTTAATATTTCAAAAAATTTAAAAATCCTCTCAAATGAAAAAACAAATAAAAAAATATTTTCACTAGTAAATTTGCAGCAAAGAGACCTTTGGATGGATGTGTGAGTAATCTCTAACCTGGGCTTGTCTCTCGCTCCCATGCATCCATGTTTAGTGCATATTGTCGTTATTCTTTTATTATCTTCGCAACGAGATATTCGCTTGCTGACTCACAGCGCGGGAGCTATTTCTCGCTTATAGTTAGATGTATGCTCCACTCACCTGAAGCGTATCCCTGCTACAGTAATGGGCCGGCGCACGGCTCCAACATCGTTTTCACTTTTTTTGCTATTATTTAATAATTCAATCGGGTTTTTTCTCCAGCTTTCTAGGATTTCTCTTCGGTTTTCATTCCCACAGTTTTGCTTTTTTTTTTCTTTGGTTTTCACCGTTTCCTTTCTTTTGCAGTGGTATTACTTCATTTTTCTTTTTTTTTCTTTGTTCCTTTCTCCTATTTTCTTTGTTTCTTTCTTCAGTTTCATTGTTTTATTTTTTCTTTTATTTCAACACATGTCGATTCTTCACATGCAATGTACATTTTTCGCATAGATCAGAAGCATTTTATACACGTTTTTTTTCAAATACATGTTTTGATGTCTACTTTTTTCCGTACATATTTGCATCCGAAACATTATTTTTAGACATGTTTAACATTTTTCAAATACATGTTTTGTTGTCTATTCTTTGGCATACACATTCTATTTGTACATTTGTTGTATACATCAAAAACATTATTTTTATACAGGGTAACATTTCTCAAATACATGATTAAAAGTTTTTAAAATACATGGTTTGATATCTATTCTTTTTCAAACATGCTCTACATTTTCTGCATATATCTGAAACATGATTTATATACACATTTAACATTTTTTTAAATACTATTTTGATGCCATTCTTTTTCATCACATTGTACATTTTTTGTATACATTGAAACATTTTTTTATACATGTTTAGTATCTCAAATACATGATTATATTTTTTTCAAACATGTTTTGATGTCTATTCTTTTTCATACACATTGTACATTTTATGTATATATATCTGAAACATTGTTTTTATACACAGTTAACATTTTTTCAAATACATGATTAACATTTCTTTTAAATACATATTTGATGCGTAGTCTTGTTCATAAACATAGTATATTTTTGTATACATCTAAAAATTATTTTTATACACATTTAACATTTTTCAAATACATATTAACATTTCTTCAAATACGTTTTTTGATGTCTACCATTTTGCATAAACAATGTAAAATTTTGTATATATCTGAACATTATTTTTTTATACATATTTATCATTTTTCATACATAATTTTTAAAATACACGTTTAATTTTTGTACATCTATAACATTTTTTAAAACTGTCACATGTGCATTTTTTAAACACATGAATATTTTTGAAATGTTTATACATTTCTGAATGTCTAGACATTTTTTGAATGGTAGAAACATTTTCTAAAAATTGAATGAACATTCCTTTACACTACATTTACATTTTCTAAATGCATGATGAACACTTTAAAAGGCATACTTTTACCTCACGAGGTATGGACAACTCAACAGGAAAAAAACATATGCTTCGACTCTGAGCTTACAGAGTGATCAACACCAGACACATGTTTTTTAGGAGTAAAGCCAAGTTTAATTCATCAAAGTCCACTTGACGTGGGATACAATGTAGGTGGTGGGTTGGCCAAACCAGACGTGGCGTCATGGACCACGGGAGAGAGAGTATCTGGCTAAACTATGTGCTTCAGAGGTCACAGCGCGACCTTCAAAAGAAAAATTACATTGAAAGAGAGTAGCTTTGAGATTAATCTCACTAATAATGGCATTGTATCTACCTTAACTTTTGATACCATGTGGTGGATGCTTTCATGCAGTTCATTCCTGCCATGAAGAGCAATAATCATCCATGTACTATTCTGAGCATCCCATCCCTTTAATGAAGCAACTAATTCGTCTATACTTTTGATAGAGTATAGAAGACCATGATCCCAACGCTCAGTCTTGGAAGCGTGCATATATTGGCCCCTTTTTTCAGCTGGGCTCTCTATTCCACAGGAAAGAACATAACAACTTTAGAGAGAAAATAGCCACAAACATGAAGGGGGGCTCCCTTTCGCACATGATTAGGCTGTGCCGCTTCACTAGTCCATTCTAAACCATTCATACAAGGATAAATAAACTTCCAATGGATGTTGGACATTATTTGACCACAAGTAGATCTATGGTTGATGTTTTATCATAACAACTGAAGTTCATAGTAGTTTGTAGAGATGACAACATTTTTGAAAAAAAATCATTGGATCATTAACAAGTAAAACAAGTCTAAGCAAGCAACCATCAGGTCATCATTGGTAAGTGTCCTCGCAACTTTCTCCAACGGAAGATATAAATGAATTGCGTATTGACCATTTTTTTCAGCAGAGGTTCATAATTGGTCCTTAGTAGATCACCACCATGCAGCGTGTCGATGGTGTGCCCAAGTATATTACCACCATCGATGATGGAATTACTTCGATCCTTTATACGAGACTGGTCTAAAGTACAATGATTAGGCGTCACCAGGACCCGTCAAACAATTTCAACGGAATCGCAGGGACATGAGACACCATATACCTAGGCTACGTCCCTTTTATAGTTAACTAAAATGTCTTATGTCCTGCCTTATGATTTTTACGGTGTCAGTGGAACTTAATCTAGATGGTGTCTATACTTATAACGATGATGCTCCTCAAGATCAATATGGTTTGCATTTAGCTTGTGTGGTATGAATTACTTGTTTTCTGTCGCGGCCTCCTGCACTTTATATATGCGGCTTGTATTGGAAGGTTTAATCCTCTATGGATTAGGCTCGTAGATGACTCCAATTCCAATATATGAGAAGATCACCTTTGGTCGTTTTAAATTATGGATTACTGGTACTTCATTTCTTGTCCTATGCGAAGTTATTGCCATATGCAATAGGGTATGAGTGTTCTACAAGATCCTTCACACTCATATGCTAACATGTAATCATGTCTTATACATATACGGTATATACATGTATTATGGTATATTCATCGGAGAGACGCCAAACACCTAATAATCTCGTGAGGAGTGTTTTTTTAACATAATGCGAGGAGTGTTTTTTTAACATAATGTGAGGAGTGTTAGTTAAGTAGATTAGAAAAAAATAAGGCGTTGCAAAAGAAAGATGGGAGCTTCTTTTTTTCCTTCTTTGCAGAAACAAAAGGCGTGGCCAATGGTGGTGTCTGTCGTACTGTCTCCCTGGTGTTCTCTGTGCATGCGCTCAGTTCAGGTCACCATGTCATGCTGATAAGTTGGTGGCGGTATGTCTGAACATAGACGGCATAAAGATGAAATGAAATAGCTGCTTCAAAGCGAGGATTTTTTTTTTTTTTGAAACAATCACGTTTTTTATAGCAAATTCGGAAACTACAGCACATAATGCAAAAAAATCAAAACTATGACCCCATCGGCCTCGTGTGGGCCGAAGAGAGTGTTTTCGGTCGGTAGTTGGCCGAAGAGAGCACTTCGGCCTGCGGTTGACCGAAGATGGGCTTATCTGGGCTGAAAAGGACTCTTTGGTCAGCAGTAGGCCGAAGAGTACTCTTTGGTCAGCAGTAGGCCGAAGAGTCCCAGGGGCCCACCTTTTCGCGTCAACGCTAGGCCGAAGCTGCATGGCTGCGCTCTTCAGCTTATGTTAGGCCGAAATGTTTTTTTTTTAATTTTGACTTATGATTGTTGTGCAACCATTGCCCATCTTAGAGATTGAAAAAATATATTTTCGCGCAACACTTTCCCTCAATATTTTCCCGCCAACTCTTTCCCTCCATATGTTCCCGCCACCCGTTTCCCGCCATAAGTTCCCGCCAACCCTTTCCCTCCATACCGCAGTCGTTCTTTCCCGCCATTTTCTCCTCTCTATCTATAAAACCCCCTTCACACGAAGGTGGATAAGTAGTCCAGTTTAGTGTAGTCGAGATGTCCCGATTATCCTTTTGATCATAGTTTTCACCCTGGGATGAGGAAATATCTTCTATCGGCGACTTACCTACTATGGGATCTGTTTGGGCACGGAGAGAGGTACTTTCATATTAAGTAACAATTAATTCGATTATTTCTTGCCATTCAATAGTATCACTAATGCTTATTTGTTGTCATGCACAGAGACAGTTTGCGCATAGCTAGGTGAGGGGCTGCTACCCGTCCTTCACGGCACAGTTTGATAGTTTGCACGAGGATCAAGTTATCTGGGAGCCATACTCGCATCAGGCTATATTATCCAGGTGCCCAGTTGGGATTTCTGGATTGTGCACTAGAGATCGACACTATTGGATGACCAAGGCCAAGTTGGTGTTCGACGTGACGGTTGAGGAGATGGCTCTTCATAGGGTGATGAGACAGTTCAGTCTATGTCAAGAGCCTGACATTCCAGTTATTCTGTGGCGCCCCCGACTCAATCTTGCACTAATCATACATGCAAACATGCACGATCAAGCACAGGGGCTCACGGGAAGATATCACAACACAACTCTAACACAATTTAAGCGGAGATCCACAATATTACAGACCAGGGATCACGAGGATCCGAATACATGAGTCAGTCATACAAATATTATCTGAGTACAGACATAGTTAGACAAGTTTTGCCTTAAGAAGGCTAGCACAAACAACGACTCTAGATCGAAAGGCGTTGGCCTCCTGCCTGGGAGCCTCCGATCCTACTCCTGGTCGGCTGGCTCGATCCAGTAGTACGTGCCCTCTGGACCCTCCGGGTAGTAAGCTCCTGAGGTGGCATCTGGCTCCTGGACTCCATCGTCTGGTGTATCATCAAGGTGGGGGATGGGGAAAAGAGAAAGTAAAGCAACCGTGAGTACTCATCCGAAGTACTCAGCAAGCAATGATCTATACTACATATGCAACATTATCAATGGAGAAAGGCTGTATATGTGGACTGGGCTGCAGAAATGCCAGAATAGAGGGAAGGCCTAGTCCTATCGAAGACTAGCATCTTCAAACATCTTCACGAAGCCATCATCTTGCAGCAGTAGAAGAGAGGGGAATAGCATTTTATTTAGCAAACATGTTGAAGTACATCTCAAAGATCCTTCCTCGACTCCCAGCGAGAAAGCGAACCTGAAGCTTCAATTAAATAACAAGTATCTAGTTCAAGTAGTAGATCGGGATACACAAACTAAGTGTCCTTTACCGTAGGACTGGCTATCGATAGATTATTCATCCCTACAGGGGTGCACTACTGTTACCCAACACGCTCGATCAACTCTAGCTGGACACACTTGCTGGGTAATGCCCGGCCTCGGGAGATCAACACGAAGCAGCGCCCTACCTAGGCTCGGCAGAGAGGTCAGCACGCCGGACTAACCTATGCACCCAGAGGTCTTGGGCCTTCGCCCTGGGCACCCTGCGCGTTGCGAGACTGGCCGGGGTGCAGGCGCGACACTAAACTCGTCAGTGAAGTATCCAGCCCAATCCCGACAATCAGCCCGCACGGTGAACCGTGACGTCTGAAGAGTTTTCGGGAGAAACGTACAACGTAGAGGGCCCCATAACCATAACCCCATGGTGGTAGTGCGTATAGGGCACGTCGACCCACTCAGATCACACACCCAAATCCAATAGGCTCATTTAGTATCACGCGGAGACAATCAGAGTCTCTGAAGCTCCGCCACAATATCACACTCGAGTGCCCTTCCGGCACACTCGACATCACAGATCCCCAGCGGGTACCCATCAGGGTGGACCCGCTTGTAACAAAGGTCAAGGTAACCGTGTGGTCATAACATCAAGGGGGGAAAACCCGAGGAATCACCCTCGGTGAATTCCACTCGATGAAATCATCAGGGTGAACGTATGAGGCATCACCCTCGAGGTTCACACTGAGGGGTCGCACGACAGAGTCGTATCGGAAGTGGAGAAGGAGGAATCACCCTCGATGACCACGACCGAACAGCTACGCTGCAGTGTATTCATCAGGAGTGCGTTACGAGGTATCACCCTCGGCACTCGATAGTAACTATGCCGAGTCGTACAACTAATGGGGGGGTGAGGTGATGTGTCGGTCTCTGGTCGACGATCACGTTGATCGAGTCGTCGATGATCAAGCAGGGGCAACAAGGGTAAGGTGGTGGGGGTCACTGATGGTTCACTACCAATATATACTAAATAGTTTATCATAGGTAGGTAAGGTAACAATGAACAGGTTACAACAGCAGGCTATGCATCAAAATAGGAGCATACATTAAACAGTAGCAAAATCTAATGCAAGCAGGAGAAATAGAATGGGCGATATCTGGATGCTCAGGGGGGGGGGGGGCTTGCCTGGTTGCTCTGGCAAGAGAGAGGGATCGCCAACGGGCTGCTCGTTTGGAGTGTAGTCGTACCCAACTGCAACGTCGTCGGTATCGGCGTCTATCGAGAGAGAAGGAGGGGGAGAGAAACAATAAATTCACGGCAATAATGCAAACAATATGTATGACATGCCTAAATGATATGCCGGGGTGTTCTAGTGCCTAACTAAATGATTTAGTTAATTTAAGAATTTATCTGGATTTATTTAATCAATGTTGAGCACTATTCATTTATCAAAATCGGTCTAAAAGTTCAATGCTCATATAGCTAGGGGCATCTGACAAGAATACGGAGGACGTATTCGGGTTCGTATCAAAATTCTGAGCAAGTTTCATATATAAATTATTTTCATCGGAGTTACGGTTTATTTAATATGATTTTCTAAAGTTTTTATTAATTTCTGAAATTTAATTATTTATTTAAATTTGAATTATCCAGAATAGTGAATGATGGCGTCATCATGACCTAGGTGTGACGTCAGCAGGTCAACAGGGGCTGACCAGGGTCAACCTGACATGTGGGGCCCACATGTCATACACAGAGACTTTTAACAGAGGGGTTAAATTAACTAATTGGGTTAATTAGCAGGTGGGGCCCAGCAGTCAGTGACTGTTTAGGGTTTTAAACTAACTAATTAGCTAATTATCTATTTAATTAAATTAGTTTAACCGAGTGGGGCCCGCATGTCATAGACACAGGGGCGGCCACGTCAGCAGTTGACCTGGTCAACAGGTCAACTGGGGCCCAGGGTCAGTGGCACGGGGCGGGGCCCACCCAGGCCAGGTCAGCAGCGGCTGACGACGAGCCGGAGTAGCTCCGGCGAGCCAAAACGCGGCGGAGCGCGTCGGGCTCAACTCGGGTTTTGCGCACAGGGGGTCCCAGGGGCTGCGGTTGCTTGCGTTCGACGCGGCTCGACGTCGCGCGTCGAACGGCGGTGGTGCGGGGTGCTGGGGAGGCCGGAGCGGAGCGCCAGGAGCTCGCCGGCGGCGGGGTGCTTCGGGCGTGCGGCGGAGACGGGGCTACGGTGCGCAAATAAACGAGGTGAGGTGCTAGGGAGGTCCTACGGGCGGCGGTGAGCAAAACGGGCAGCAGCACGGGGCCCAATGGTCGCCGGACGGTCGCCGGCGACGAGGTACGCGGCGGCGCATTCGGCTAAGGTGGAGGAGCTTGCTACGGGCGGCTAGAGGGGGCAGGGGAGGGCGCATCCGGCGCAGGGGCTCACCGGCGTTGCAGAGAAGGCCCGGGGACGGCTCGGGGAAGGGCGACGGCGGCGAATCGACGCGGTGTTCGACGGCGGCCGTAGGGGAAGAAGGCGAAGCAGGCCGGCGATGCAGAGCTTCCGGGGCTCGGGCTTGTGGTCGAGGAGGACGGGCTCGACGCGGCGGAGCTCGTGGACACGTCGGCGGGGCAAAAAGGTGGCGGAGGCCGCGCGGTTTAGCCGTGGCCGTCCATGGCGGCGCTCGGGTGAAGTGGGGGTACGAGAGAGAGAGAGCGAGCGGAGCGGCTAGGGTTCGCCAGGGGGGTGCGGGGTTGCTCTTATCCCCAGCGCGGGCGCGGGCGCGCTGTCGAGCGGCGAGCGAGGGGGGCCTGGGGCGCGCGCGTGGTGTTCGACAGCGAGGCGAGGAGCAGTGCGGGAGGTGGGGGACGGCGCGGGGTGGGCTCTGGGCCGGCGCTGTAGCGATAGGCTCGAGTGCACATTAGCTACATTAGGCCTTTTCCTTTTTCTCCTTTTCTGTCTCTTTTCTTTTCTGTTTGCAAAAATGTTTGGGCACCAAATGAATTTTGTAAAAAGTGTGACCTAATCCATAAATATCAGTGCATTATACCCTAACACCAAAAACTAGTTTGGGCAAAACATCATTTCATATTTGATTTAGATTAAATAAAAGGTTATTAAATATTATTCTCAGCCACTGTTAAAGGAGGTTTGAGTTACCTAATTAATTTATTAAATGTTGGTTACAATTTTAGAATTGTCTCTGTAATATTTTTCATTTATTGAACATTTTAGTTTCTATGATGAACAACTTTTATGTTCCACTTGCATTTAACTTTGTATTTTGACTTAGGAGTTGAAATGCAACATGATGCTAATAATGATTTGGCACTGTTAATCATACTGACTTGCCATTATCAAAAATGATTACTGTGGCTAATGACATGGGGTGTTACATATTCCACACTTACCAGAACATGTGCATAAGTAAGTAGTAATACTATTTTAGTTCTCAGTTCTGCATTCAGAATATACCTAATCATGTAACGTGCATGTCAATCTCAGGTACAATCGCGTAGGAGGAAACAAGTCCATGGCTTATTGGTATGGAGGGAAAGGGTTGGCGGGAACTTATGGCGGGAAACGGGTGGCGGGAACATATGGAGGGAAAAAGTTGGCGGGAAAATATTGAGGGAAAGAGTTGGCGGGAAATATTGAGGGAAAGGGTTGCGCGAAAATATATTTTTTCAATCTCTACGATGGGCAATGGTTGCACAGCATTCATAAGTCAAAATTCAATAGAAAAAACCATTTCGGCCTAACATAAGCCGAAGAGCGCTGCCATGCAGCTTCGGCCTAGCGTTGGCGCGAAAAGGTGGGCCCCTGGGACTCTTCGGCCTACTGCTGATCAAAAAGTACTCTTCGGCCTACTGCTGACTAAAGAGTCCTTTTCGGCCCAGATAAGCCCATCTTCGGTCAACCGCAAGCCGAAGTGCTCTCTTCGGCCAACTACCGACCGAAAACACCCTCTTCGGCCCACACGAGGCCGGCGGGGTCATAGTTTTGATTATTTTTTTTGCATTAGGTGCTATAGTTTCTGAATTTGCTATAAAAAACGTGATAGTTTTGAAAAAAAATCTCAAAGCAAGAGAGGCGTTTTGGAGGCCTTTATTTTTGAAAATTTCAAATTCAAACTTTTAGGATTCAAAAAATTCTGAAAAAATAGGCTTGTATGTAAGGATGTAACCCACATGTGTGTAAAAATTCATGATGAAATACCTTGAGTTGTGACCTGTACAAAAAAGACAAATTCATGGCCTGGGAGAATGAATAGTATCATGTGTTAAATAGCCCAAGATTTGTCTTTTTTGCACAGCCCTCATTTCAATTTATTTTGAACTAAAAATTTACACACATGTGTGTCATGCCTTCATGTATATCTATATTTTTTTCAGAATTTTTTGAAATGTAAAAATATAAATTTCGATGAAATTTCAAATTTAAATTTGGAGGCCTCACTGGAGGCCGAGCTCCAAAAGGGATTTCCGCTTCAAAGCATGCTATTTTGGTACACAACCTACGTGCATATCAGATGGAAGAGACAGAAACAAAAATTAAGCACGATGGGCATGCTGAGCATGAGATTGAATTTTCCTTTGGTCAACATCAGATTGAACATGTTAGATTTTTTTAGTCGAGATTGAACATGTTACATATGCTTACGCTTATGCAACCTGGAAGCCCAAATATCAACGGGCTTTAAGCCACTCGGGATAACAAACTAGGCCGGCCCACAACATAACATATGCGAGATTACAGGGCACAAACGGAGTTTAGTACCTCCTCGGTTGTTTAGCGGAAGCAACACCGGTTTAAAAGGAGAGGCCCTGCGCACTTCGGCACTACCTTACTTGAACAGGATCTGTTCTGTAGTAGTCGTACCGCTGCATCCTTTACCAATAAGGAGGCAAGCACTTAACCCTGGTTGGTGACACAATACCTGACAGGGCATTCCAATCTTTTTTTGCCGTCAGCCCAATTGACTGCTACTTCTTCTGTGGTTGTTCAGTATTTTACACTATGTGGTTGCCGTCAGCAGAAGCAGATAGTAGTTCTACTTCAGGACTTCAGCTTCTATAATGGCGAACTTGTTTTTCGTGGCAAATCCAAATGTCGGATGCCACTTTTGACTAGGACTGGCATTAACAGCTAATCCCACTCCATATATTCCTCTGCTCTTTATACAATGGCGCTTTTCCTTCTCAATGTTTTCCCCTAAGCCAGTGTGGTGTTATCCTATCTTATCATATCAACAGAACCAGCATACGCAATCGCTAATCACATGGATAAATCTTCCGCCAAAAGGGGGAGATTTGGGGTAGAAGCAATGCGGTTAGGGCTACCCGGCCGTGGGATCTCGGAGAATGTGATGCTTCCATCCACCCTTCCATGGCGAAAGAAGCAATTAAACAAACACATGTATGCTTCTCCTGTAAACAAACCATTTTTCTGGATATGCCGGAGATGCTTGCAGACCAAAGAGCCCCCCTAAACCGCGATCTCGCGTGATCTAATCACGCGGTTATTGCGACGCAAACATGTGACCGGTGCCTAGAAGATTGCGTTTTAAAATCAGGAGGGATTGATTTCCTGCTGGCAGTGTGATCCAAACACGACAATTTGGATCGTACCTTCCCCAATTAGGTACTACAGTTAGTATGTTCAAGCATGTGGTGGTGTCTAATGCGTGATTAAGCATAAATCGTCTGCTACTACGAGACAGCCAAATCTTTTCTATAACAAACACATGAGCGAGCAAGTAATTCAGCATGTGTTAAACAGTCGACTAGAATACAATCCCAGGGGTCGATCGATCGACCTCTTTTGTGCAAACTGCAAAGGAATATATGGAAGCGTGCATGAGATCAATTTCCTCGACTACACTGCACCCATGCACATGGATCAATCGAAGGGCGTAGGAAGGGACAGGCGCACTGCTGCCGAGCCTCTCGAGTGAGTCCCATCATGGTCACTCATTGCGGTAATTATGGCCGCAATTATGCCCGCCCGAAAGGCCCACAGCTAGCAAAGCCACACGAACTCACACGGCCCTAATGGAGGGGATTAGCAATAATTGTCTCATTGAACCACTAAGCCCTCTCCTTTTCTTTTGATCACCGATGGATCATCCATGATCACACACACCGCGTTCGTGGTTTGGGTTTGGGCTAGCACGGCGACAGAAACCCCAGGAAAGGCTGCGGCGGGGCCATGAGCCGGCCGGAGGGAGCCTTTGATTCTTTTTGGACACGGCATGATGATGGCCAGCGCCACCGTGCAGCCTAATTAATCCGGCCGGCCGGACCCCCGCCGTATAATAATCATGCTTTTGCTGCCGGGCGAGCTCGTTTGTCCCTGGCCGGTAGGTGACACGATCTCAGAATCAGCACTGCTGGTTGATCTACCTGTGTTTCGATGTTCGTAGTCGTACGTAAGTAGTATAGCTGTGTGTGAGGAGGAGGAGGAGGAGCTAGGCTGTAAAGATCGCGGAGCACGAGTAATTCCGGTTCCGTTTCCTGTCCTTGGCGGCATCATGTGGTTCCGATATCGGGGCGGGCGGAGCCTATATCGGCTGTCGGGCCGACACGCCAGCACGACGGACGCCGGTCGATCGATGGATCGCCGGAGGACATGGTCCGACGGATGGAGGCGGCCATGATTCGGTTCGGTACGGCCGTTGTTCGCGCCTCGGGTGATCGCGTATGGTGGCTGGCGGATTGCTGTTTGCTCTAGCTAGTTAATTGGAGAGTGGCGCTTGGATGTCGCGGTGGTTGGGCGCACTGCGGCGGGCGCGATCCTGCCGGATTTGATGTGGGTGTGGGTGTGGGTGTGGTCACGGAGATGGTGAATCTCAAGATTCTCTGAGTTCTGGGTGTGGGTGGGTTTTGGACGCGACTTGTGGATTGCCGTTGCCTCGGACGAGTGGTTTTCTGGTTACGCGTCAGGAAGGAGGTGGTCGGGGGATGCGTTGTTTGCGCTGGAAAATGGTCGCCGGGCCGAGAGACCGCAAGAGCACGCCCCGTGCGTGCGTGCCGTGCTTGCACTCTGCTCTGCTTTGGTCGTCGATGAGCGGAGCAGACGAAACTCAGAACTCACATTTTGCTCGTACGTAAAAAGCGCCAAGTATTTTCGGATATAACGATCTGCATGCATTTTCTTCAGTTTGCTGATGAACTATATGTTAAAAAAACATGTCCGTAAAGTCTAGGCAGCGGAGTTTGTTCTTCGAAAAAAGGCATAATATATTGAGATTTCAGTCCTTGCACAATACATATACATGAGCCTATAGCGGCAAATCAATTCCTTTGGCCGCTGTCAGCAGATGAAGAAGACTCGTTCAGCTGGCGGCTCACAGACAATTGTTGCTGCACCATAAGACTGCGGCCCAGATTGGCTGTCGCAACCTTGACTTTGAGCCGCTGATAGGTGGGCCAGCATGTTTGCGGCCCCACATGGTGGCCCTAAGTCAGCTACGTTAAATCAGCAAATTTCAACGGAAACGTTTGCCTTCAGCCGGCCGATCCCGTGCGAGCGTCCGCAGCCTCCATGTCCGTCGGATGCAGTCTTGATCAGACGGTTGAAAGCAACCCTTCTTCACGTCAATGGCGGACCTAGAAATAAAATGGAGGGTGTGCACACTTTAAATAAAAATTAAAGTCTATTTCAACTAGCTTGCATGGGCTTTAAAAATAACGGAAATCATTCAGTTCAGCCGGCTGAAATTCACAACCACATCGATCCCCTCGTGCGTGCGTCACGTGTCCGTGGGCTCACAACCGCTCAGGCACTCATCCTTATCCTCGTGAGAAATCACAACCACGTATTTGTTTGTTGAGCACATCCTCTCGTCCTGCAGCGGCGACCGTGGTGCTGGTTACCTGATATGCCGCCGCCGGTGAGCAAAGTGCTCTGCTGCCCGTGTCCCTCCTATTCTTCTCTCCTCTCTCTCTCTCTCTCTCTCTCTCTCTCTCTCTCTCTCCAAGATTCAACCTGCTGGAGTCGCTAGATCGAGCAGCACCGCCAAGCCGCCGCCCGCCTTTACGAGGCACGCCGTCGTTGCCCTTCGTTACATGTCGCCGCCGCCTCGGAGGAGCACCAGCGTCCATGGTTGCCGCCTCCTCTAGCTTCAGCTGCAACTGCTTGTGCCACCACAAGAGTTCCTGAAACATTATATTTGTTGCGTAAAAATCTGCAACTTGATGTTTCTGCAACATGATGTCTGCTGCAAAAAAATTCCGCATCACAACCTCTGTGGCAAATGTTTCCGAAACAAGATCTCTGTTGCAAAGCTTTCTGCAATAAGACTTATGTTGCAAAAGTAGAGGACGACAGCCGACCGCTAAATTGAGTCAGATCTGACGGTTCGCGAGGCGGAGGATCTTTTAAAAAGATCCGCCCGCCGACGCGTAGCACGCCCCTAAAAGATCACCGGCACCGGCTGATCCGTATGAAACATCCGCCACCTCGACGGCCGTTCGATGTACGCGCGCGCAGCTGTCCGATCTACTTCTGGCACGCGGCTCGGTCGCCTCCCCCGACCCATTAATTCCTGAAACAACGGTCGAGTTGCAGAAACAAGCGCTTTTTTGCAGAATAACTTTGCAACATAGATGAGGTTGCATAAACCTTTGCAGTAGAGTTTATGTTGCAGAAAAACTTTTGAAATAAAGAGCATGTTGCAGAATTTTTTCGAAAAGAAAAGATCATGTTATATAAAAACTTCCGCGACAAAAGAGCATGTTACATACAAACTTCTGCAACATGGGTGTTGTTGCGGAACGAATTTTTGCAACATAGATGGTTTTGCAAAAAAAAAAGTCTTTACTTTTCTGCAACATAGGTGTTGTTGCGGAAGAAACTTCTGAAACATGGATGATGTTGCAGAAAAAAAATCAATGAAAATGAATGACGACGTTGCCGAAAACACCGCCGTTGTTCGCGTCGTCGCCGCCAACCACAAGACCATCCACTTCCGAGCACCGACAATCCCCATCACCGGCCGCATCGGCCGACAAGCTCGCATGCTACCTCCATGGCGTTTGCGGCTGTAGCCACTAGTTGATGCTTGCATACTACCTCCAAGGTCGCCCACGGACATGCGCTGCCGTCGCCACTGTTGCAGAAGCACACCGTGAGCCATGCCTCACTCTACCTCACTGGCGAACGACGACTGCTGGTGCGGGCCGATGGCGAGCACGAGCGCGTGCGAGCGCGTGGCGACGGCCGGCTGGCTTGAGTGAGCACTGGCGTTGCAGGAGCTTGAGATGGTGGTGGCCATGGCTAGCCACGGCCGAGGAGAGCGTTGGTGTCGAATGGTAGAAGCCATGATGAGGACGTCGTTGCTACCGGAGTTGCTGGGACGAGGCGGGCAGTGCTGCAGGAGTTGGGGAAGAAAGACTTATTGGAGAAGAGATAAGATAAGGGGAGAAGGATGTGCGGTGCAGTGGGTCTACATGCGACACGCGTCACGTGCCGCAGGCGGCAGATGCCCAGCGCTGGATCTGCAGTTGCAGGAAACGGTCATGAAACAAGAGCTGGGTTGCAGGAAATGGACACGGAGCCGACGGACGCGGGAATGCTCTCGACCGTCTGATCAAGTCGCGATCGGACGGACACGGAGCAGGCGGAACGATCGCGCGGATCGGCCGGTAGGAGGTAAGAGTTTCCCCTAAAAATAAGCTAATTTTTACATGGTGGGAAAATGTTTTCCAAAATCTGGGTGTGCCATGGCACACCTGGCACACCCCTGGGTACGCCATGTTTCTGCAACTGGTCCTTTGTTTCAGGAAGGGGGTTTGCAACTAGCATTTTGTTACAAAGCGAACATGGCTATATCCCACAGCGCACGGACTAGGGAGGGCGACGGCGGCCAAGCCGAGCGCCACCGCCTATAGGTCGTCGTTGCCGAGCACATCCATGTCGAATCTCCGCCGCCAAACGCCTCCCCGCTGATCGGACTGATGGATCCGGCAAGATCTGCCATGTCGATCATGGAGCACCATCAATCTCGTCGTTGTCCTGTAACCACCGACGCTAGCAACACCCACAACACCGCGCGCGTACATCCATGTCCACTACTAGCGCTCGGCCTCGCGTCGTTGTTTGCAACAACATCTACCTTAGAAGCATGTTTCTGCAACAACGATGGTGTTGCAAAACGGTGGCAGCGAACGACGACTATGCAAGTGCACGACGCGGCCGGAGATGTTGTTGCAATTTTTGCAACAAGGAACTTGTTGTAGAAAATTAGACGTGGTTGCGGGAGATGGTGTTGCAATTTTTGCGACAAAGGTCTTGTTGCGGAAAATAGAGAAAGAAGAGGTTTTGCAACATGGGTCTTGTTGCAGGAAATTAGAGAAAAGAAAGTTAGCAACAAGAGTTTTGTTACAGGAAATTAGAGAATAGAAGGAACAATACAGAGTGTTGGCATCATCGAATCGGACGGCTCGGGAGGCCGCGGATCTTTGGATCAACGCGTAGCACGCCCCAAATCTTAACCCATAAGATCGCCATACAACGCTTTCTTTTTTGACATAGAGCTCGCTGACTATGCTGCTGACCTCTCGAAGAATGCAGTGTCACCCAAAGAAAAATATTTCACATGTTTAGGGCCTCTTCGGATGGTTATATGAAAAACGTAGGATTGAGATGTCACATATCGTGAAATCACAAAAGAATCATGTAATGAGTGTCTTTGGATGATGCACAGGAAAGAAACACACAAACTTTAGAGGATTGATGAAAGAGGGCAGGGAGAGATAGAGTGAAGATGCATTGAACTTTGTAGAGGAAAAATAAAAAGAGGTTTGAGCTCATGTTTGAATTTCTATGCAATGAGGGGCATAGGATCGGTTCCATAGGAATTTGGTAACCCCAAGCCAATGATCGAAAGAGGTTCTATAGAAATTACTTAGGATTCATATACTCCAAAATTCCTATCAAAATTGAGTTAAATGCAGAAAACCACCACATTGGTGGCTAGGAAAATTTACCCTAGCCAATTGAAAGAGGTTCTATAGAATTTTACTATAGCCAATCGGCGAAGACCCGAAGGCCGCCGCAATCGCTGGAATACACCGCCGCGTCTGCTTTTGCCTAGGCGGTCAAGGTAACTCCAACTACGAGCCACTGTTGGGCCTCGTCCTTCGACGATGTCATGTAAGTTCTTCCCGCTTTGCCCTTCTTCGATTTTGGGCTAGGGTCCTAGAGTAAATTGGGGGAGGGGTCGAATCACTTCCATGCTCTGTATAATGGGATTTCTAAATTAAGAGTGCACACACTGCCCTGCTCCGTAAAGTTGGATTTCTTGATTATGTGAAAATGGGTTGTTTAGGCTCTATTTAATTTAGGAGATTTGATTATGTTACTATATTTCTTTGTTGCTTGCTGAAGGATCCAAGATACCAATAATGTTGCCTAGAGGGGGATGAATAGGCGGTGACCAAAATAAATTTCGTTCTTAGTTGATTTTAGAGTCAAGTGCGGAAATGTAAGTTCTCTAGAAATGTAACTAGTTGATACAACCCTATATGATTCGCCAATACAAGCTAGTAAGCTACACAAGGCAACACACAAGCAAGTAGAAGTGACAAGTAAAGCTACGGTAAGGAGACAACTGAAAGCGGTGGAGACAATGATGTAATATGAAGTTCACACACTTGGGGGTGTGCTAATCTCCGTTCGAGAGGGGGAACAACGAGGGCTCCCATGACAACGAATGTCTCACTTTCTTCTCCGAGAACCAAAAGCAACGAATGCTTTGGTTTCCTTCCACTAGGGGTAGCTCTTGGGCCAAGCTCCAAACCCTCACAAATGATCCCAAGGCACAACCACACGAGTTGGAAGCTCTCAGAAAATCACAACTGTCTAGGGTTCCCCACAAACCCAAGAGTAATAAACCTGCAAGGATCTCGCGAGGAATCGACAAACTCGAGTTTTGGATGGATGGAAGTGTAGATTGGGTACTCCTCTTGCTCTCTCTCTAAAATATGAAGTGTATTGGTTGCCTAGAGAGGGAGGAATCAAAGGTTGAAGCTTTTGGATTGATGGTGTGAATAGTGTTGTGTTCGTCAAGTTCCAATGGTAGAAGAAGAGTCTATTTATAATCAGCCCTAGAATCTGCCCGTTGTAGCCCTCATAGTAAAGTCGGATGTTCTAGCATAGTTGGATGTTCCAACACATACCCCGAGTCAGCCTCCGAGGTTGTCTAGTAGCCTCTGAACAGAAGTTGGAGATTACCTCGGAGAATCTATCCGGACCTCCGACAGGTCGGAAGCTGTGCATATGTTCTGACCTATTATCCGACCCTACAATAGGGGCTAAGCAAGTACAACTTGGGCACAGTTTCTCACATGGCTTGTGGGTGATATCTGGCTTGATAGTTCAAATACTCCACACAAGATCCATAGTGTGTCCCCTCTTAATAGTATGGCATACCTACGACTCTAAACGAGAAATCACCGGTGAAAAAAATGACGTGTTGTCTTCCTCTGCCCTTTTTTCTTAGGGGGTCGCTAACCGAAGTATTTCTTTTCCATAGAGTGTAAACTGAAAGCATACTAGAAACACAGTTAGTCACCTAATCGTTATTGTCATTAACACCAAAATCCTCATTAGGGGCGGATGTCCTTTCACTTGCTGTTCTGTCTCAAGTGCAGTTTTGGGCTCCTAAGTGCAAAAGTAGTAAGCTTTCCCTCAATAACAAACCAAGGTGTCAATTCATTGAGGCAAATGAATCTTGTAATAGCTGTAATGTCTATAACAGACATATAATTTCACTTGTGTCCCCCACAACTCTAACAAGTGTGTCAACCTTTCTAGTTTGCTAGTTGCACAAGGATATTGAAAGATAAGAGTGGTAGATAATATTTTTATATTTTTGGAATAAACAAAATTAAATTAAAAGTGTGTGTGTGTGGAAGTTTTTGAAAGATGATTCTTGTAATAAAAACTTGATCGGGGTTCATAGTTTCAACAAGTGTAACTCTCTAATACATAAAAGTGCAGTAACTAGCATAGTCATGTCAAAAAGTGTACAATAAAACATTCCATGCTCATGTTCAAACATATGGGATGTGTTGATTCTATATAGGCAGTACATCCAAATACTATAGACCGAGATACCTTCTGCATCATATAGGTAAATGGTCCATCCGTAGACCGAGATTCTCTCTCCACCATCCGGACTTTAAGTGTAAACACATGTAATTTCTTTAATCAAGATGACATACTGTTATTTATGTGACTCAACCGTGTCCTCTAATAAACATTTACCCTTAGTGGCAACAATTCAATACAAGTTTTTCCACTTTCATTCAATGGAGTAGTTTACTTTCAAGATTGTAGCCAACTAATGCACACCTCTCCCACTACTTGCTACCAATCTAAACTGTCAAATAGTAAACAAGTAATCGGAGAGAAATATACATCTATGGATCAAACATAAAGGCGTACATAAATCTGAAGAAAAAAAAGAGAGATATTTTATCACGTGATCAACAAGGCTGCTAAAGAATACATCAAATTAACCATAACTATGTAGGAAAGCTCATATGGCTATTGTATTGAACATCAAAGCGAAGATATTACATCTTGGCTACTATCATGAACCCGTAGTCGACGAGGTGGTCGACTCACAACTCATCTTGGTGCGTGAGGATCGATGTTGGTGAAGATGAAGACGAATCCCCCCTCCGATAGAGTACCAGATCAGGGCTGAAAACGGCGGTTGTCTGGGAGCATGAAGCGGCAGGGGACGAAAAAATGCATGATAAATCATGTGGTGTTTTGTGCATATATAAGCTAGCGAGCATCGAAGCCACCCGAGGGATCCCCATAGGCCCTAGATGCCCCTGGCCTCTGGGTGCCTAGGCCATGTGGGATCCACATGAGGTTGGTCCTTGGCATGTGGTCTTCTTCCGTCACAAAAACACCTCTCCTATTTGTTTGTTTTTTTGGGCACTTTTTTGTGGTGATTTTCTGAAATTCCAAAAACTACTGATAGAAACTAGCACTAGGTGCAAATTAATAGGTTTGTCTCTCAAAAAAGTTCGACAACATTACAAACTTAATGGGTAATTGTCATGAAACCTAAAAAAATTATAGATATGTTGGAGACATATCAACATCCCAAGATTAATCCATGGTTGTCCTCGAGCATGAAGATGATAACAAAGATAAGTTTTGACATGAATGTTGCTTATTATGAACTTGATTAACTGATGCAAATACTTAATTTGAAATTAGTAATAGTGATGGTTGGCAATGGTTTATGACAATCTTCAACTATCTCAATGCACATACACAAAGTTTTCACATACTCTTTGATAATCAAATGCTTCAAGTCAAAATCACCGATGCCAAAGGTTTAGAAAGAATGTACAAATCTATTGGGAACACAATGATAATCATCTATGCATAATATGTATACATGATAAACACTTCTAGGCTAACGCTCAATACAAGACTGAATATAATAACTGTTGTATTTTTTTCTCTATTTCATAATCTTCATAAATACAGAATTTGACGTTGATACGTCTCAAATTCAGAATTTGAGACCGAATTCGCTCAAAAAGCCTAGCCACAGGGGCTATCGGGGGGTGAACCTAGGATTGGCTCTCTGCTCCATTGTCATGCGTGAATGGCATTCACCGATGGCGGCCCTTAGGGCCGCACGAGAGGCGGGGAGTGGCGACACCGTCACGTCACCGAGGCTGATCTTCCAGTCTTTCGGCAACCGCGTGTCGAGCGGCGTCACATTGTCATTCTTGGCAAGCTCCACCGCTAAGGGTGTCCTGGACTAAGGGGTCCTCGGGCTGACGGTCAATCTCTCGTGGGCCGGATAGGTGGGCTGCTACGGATCTGTTGCTGGAAGGCCGAACTATGAGCGACTTCGGTTTCGGGAAGGAAGCCTCCAAAGCCTTGGTGTATCCTCCAAGTTAAGCTCATGGAGATGGCATGTTTATCCTCCGATGTAACCGACGTATGTAACCCTAGGAACCCCTGGTGTCTATATAAACCAGAGGTTTAGTCCGTAAAGGCTAGAAGAACCATCATCCTACTCATCTAGGGTTTGTTCATCCGATCCCGTGGTAGATCAACTCTGTAACCATCATACACACATCAATATAATCAAGCAGGAAGTAGGGTTTTACCTCTTTGAGAGGGCCCAAACCTGGGTAAATACTGCCTCTTCGTTCCCTGTTCCCCATTGATTCAAGATCCACAGCTCGGGACCCCCTACCCGAGAACTGCCAGTTTTGACACCAACATTGGTGCTTTCATTGAAACTTCCGATGCGGGATCGCCAAAGGATCAATGGCTTGCTTAGTCATCAGCGATGGCATCCGCACCGGGGAGATCTTCGTCCTCGGCTAGCTCTTCGAGTTCGGCAACATCGTTCTACACGCCGATTCGGCCGGTTGCCGCGACCAGATCGGCAGCTTCGCCCTAGAGCAGGAAATCAGGTTCGACAGCTTAGAGTACGTCGCTGATGCTCGGGGCGATCTGGTCTTTACTGGGTTCTCAGCCTCACCCAATGAGCCTGGAAATCCCGAAGCTTTAACTTCAGACCTTCTTCTCGACCCCATCTCCGGGTCGACCCTTACCTCAGATCTGGCTTTGAGCTTGGATCTGACTATGACATCTGAAAACCAAGGGTCAGCCTTGGCCGAACACGCTCCTTGTGCTGGCATGCCGAAGGCTAACTCCGAAAGACGCCAGAAGACGAATCCGGCCGACCTCTCGCTATTAAACAAGATGCTAGCCCGGATCCAGAGAATGAACGTTATGGATGGCCCGCCCTCGATCTATTTTTGGATTGGTCTTGAGGTAGGCCACGGAGAATTTTACACCCCACCCACTACCCACTTAGTAGCCACTATCGAAGATTTAACCGATATGTTGGACTATGCCTTCGAGGAGGCCGAAGACATGGATGAAGATGTCGACGCCACGACCTATGCTGCTCCTACCCCTCCCACCACTGTACGGTGGACAGCCACCTCCACCTATGATGTCTACATGGTGGACACCCCCAAAGAGATGGGCGATGGCACCACTAGGAAAAACGGCGACGACACCCCCAGAAAGGTTGGCGATAAGCCCGGCGAGGAGCCGCCCGAACGCCGACATTAGCGCAGATGATCCAGGGGGCGTAAGGGCAGGGAAAGCAACACGAGCACTGGAGAAAACGATACCCCGGATAATATGGAAGACCTTGGCGACCGCGTTGCCCCTGAATTGCAACTCGATGGCTCGGAATGGCACGAGGATCAGTACAACACCAAGGACCTCAATGACTCCGAGGACAGCAATTACCTTCCTCTCTTCGAAGAGAAGGTCAGCCTTGGAGCCTAGGATTTCATCGTCCCTGAGGACCCGCTGGATCAGGAACGATTTAAGCGGCAACTTATAGCCACTGCCCGAAGCCTGAAGAAAAAGCAGAAGTAGCCAAAAGCCGAACAAGATACTCTCAACGACAGATGGACGAAAGTCCTAGCAGCCGAGGAAGGGTACGACAATGAGCGGCCTGGCCAAAAAAAAAGCTACCCACGCCGACGTTTGCTGCCGCAATTCGACGATGAGGCCCTTGAGCCCACACCTTCCAAACATACGCAGGCGCACCTGCCCGACAACCCCTCTCGAGGACGGGATAGGACGACTGGAGAGGCCAAAAATCCACCTGCACTCCCTCGTCGGAGAGGCAAGGAGCCAATGCAGCATGAGGACCCATATGACCTACGACATGACCTGGCCGCTAGAGGAGGTCAGACAAGGTCCATCTATGGGTCTAGAGGGGACTGACGTGGCTTGAATCCGCGTTGGTGTTTCCCCAAAGAGGAAGGGATGATGCAGCACAACTACGGTAAGTATTTCCTTCAGTTATGAAACTAAGGTTATCAATACAGTAGGAGAACCAAGCAACACTATGTAAACGGTACCTGCACACAAAGAACAAATACTTGTAACCCAACGCGTAAGAGGGGTTGTCAATCCCTCCACGGTAAAAAGATAGATTAAATTGTATGAGATTGGAAAAATAGATCTAGCAAAAACGCAAAAAAAAATAAGTAAATAAAAAGTGCAGCAAGGTATTTTTGGGTTTTTGGAATAATAGATCTGAAAACAATATGATAAAAGATAGACCCCGGGGCCGTAGATTTCATTAGTGGCTTCTCTCGAGAAAATAACATACGTTGGGTAAACAAATTACTGTTGGGCAATTGATAGAAGAGCAAATAATTATGACGATATCCAAGGCAATGATCATGTATATAGGCATCACGTCCAAGATTAGTAGACCGTCTCCTGCCCGCATCTACTACTATTACTCCACACATCGTCCGCTATCCAGCATGCATCTAGTGTATTAAATTCATGGAGAAATGGAGTAATGCAATAAGAAGGATGACATGATGTTGACAAGATCTATTCATGTAGGAATAGACCCCATCTTTTTATCCTTAATAGCAACGATACATGCGTGCCTCGCCAACCCTTCTGTCACTGGGTGAGGACACCGCAAGATCGAACCCATCACAAAGCACCTCTTCCCATTGCAAGAAAAATCAATTTAGTTGGCCAAACCAAACCAAAGTTTCGGAGAAGAAATACGAGGCTATAACAATCATGCATATAAGAGATCAAAGAAAACTCAAATAATATTCATAGATAGATCTGATCATAAACTCGCACTTCATCGGATCCCAACAAACACACCGCAAAAAGTCATTACATCAAATAGATCTCCAAGAACATCTAGGAGAACATTGTATTGAGAATCAAAAAGAGATAAGAAGCCATCTAGCTACTGCCCACGGACCCGTAATTCTATGGTGAACTACTCACGCATCATCGGAGGAGCACCAATGAGGATGATGAACCCCTCCATGATCGTGTTCCCCTCCGGCAGAGTGCCGGAATAGGGCTCTAGATTGGATCTCATGGTTCTGGAACTTGCGGCGGCTGGAATTGTGTTTCGATCGCTCCCCTAGGGTTTCTGGAATATATGAGTATTTATAGAGCTGAGAGGCAGTGGAGGAGACTCCCGTGGGCCCCCCACCCACCTGGGTGTGCCAGGGGCCTCTAGCGCGCCCTGGTGGGTTGTGGGCCCCACGGGCCTCCCCTCTGGTGCTTGTTTGGCTCCCAAGTTGTCTTTTGGTCCAAAAAAATCTCCAAAAAGTTTGGTGGCATTTGAACTTCGTTTGGTACTGATATTCTGCGAAGTAAAAAACAAGCAAAAAACAACAACTGGTACTGGGCACTATGTCAATAGGTTAGTCTCAAAAAATGATATAAAGTTGCTATAAAATGAAGGTAAAACATCCAAGAATGATAATATAACAGTGTGGAACAATAAAAAATTATAGATATGTTGGAGACGTATTAGCATCCCCAAGTTTAATTCCTTCTTGTCCTCGAGTAGGTAAATGATAAAAACAGAATTTTTGTTATGGAATGCTGCCTAACATGTTCATCACATATTCTTTTCTTTTGTAGCATGGACATTTGGACTTTTAGATGGTTCAAAGCAATAGTCTATAATTAACATGAAGACTTTAATACTCAAGCATATCAACAAGCAACCATATCTTTCAAAATATCAACACTAAAGAAAGCTATCCCTAGCCCATCATGCTCAATCATTGATCCATTCATGAAGCACGCTCGAATATTAGCTACACCCAATGCATAAGTATGATAATAGTGCTCCCTAGTTGGTGCTTTATAAGGGAAAATAGAGACTCAAATAAAAATAAAAAATTATATAAAGTAAATAGATAGGCCCACAGAGGGAAGCAGAGATTTGTAGAGGTGCCAGAGCTCAAAGCTTAAATTGAGAGATAAAAATATTTTGAGAGGCATGCTTTTCCCGTCAACGAAAACGACCGAGTAGTTCCCAATACTTTCCATGCTAGATACATCATATGCAGTTCCCAAACATAAAATAAAGTTTATTCCTTTTTCCACCATTCTTTCACAATCCATGGCTAGCCGTATCCACGGGTGCCTTCCATACCAACACTTTCCAAGGAATTTATTATTTGACAACATAAAGTAAATTTCTTTTTCATTTCGGGACTGGGCATCCCTATTACCGCCACACTCTCGTGCAATGACAAGTGAATAAACACTCATCTTGAGAATAACACATCTAGTATAAAAAAATATTGGCCACCCTCTGCCGCTTCATGAGCGGTACGGGCACCCAAAAAGGAAATTTATTTTGAAAATTAGAGTTGGCACATACAAATTTACTTAGAACGACACAGAAATACCGCATATAGATAGGTATGGTGGACTCATATGGCATAACTAGGTTTAAGGATTTTGGATGCACAAGTAGTATTCCCACTTAGTACAAGGAAAGCCTAGCAAATAGATTGAGAAGCAACCAACCAAGAAACAAAAAATCACATAAGTGAGCATTAAGCATAACTAACACCGAATAATGCGCCACAAGTAGGATGTAATTTCATTGCATAACTATTGACTTTCGTGCTTGCATAGGAAATCACAAACCTTAACACCAATATTCTTACTAAAGCATAATTACTCACCAACATGACTCACATATTACTATCATCATATCTCAAAACTATTACAAAGAATCAAGTTTATTTTGTCCAATGATCTTCATGAAAGTTTTTATTATATCCCTCTTGAATATCTATCACTTTGGGACTAGTTTCTTATATTTCCATTGCTTTTGACAAGCTCAAACAAATTTAAGTGAAGAACATGAGCATAAAAATTTTCATCTCTCAAAATAATATAAGTGAAGCATGAGAGAATTTCTTCAAAAAATTTACTAACTCTCAAATTAATCTAAGTGAAGCATGAGAGCATATTTCTTCAAAACATTTAGCACACCGTGCTCAAAAATATATAAGTGAAGCACTAGAGCATTTCCATAGCTCAAAATTTTTTAAGTGAAGCACATAGAGCAATTCTAACAAATCATAGCATTATTATGGCTCTCTCAAATAGGTGTGTCCAGCAAGGATGATTGCGACAAACTAAAAATCAAAACAAGCAAAGACTCATATAATACAAGACACTCCAAGCAAAACTCATATAGCTCCAAGTAAAATTACCGATGGTCGTCAGAAGAAAGAGGGGATGCCTTCCGGGGCATCCCTAAGCTTAGTTGCTAGGTTCTCCTTGAATATTATCTTGGGGTGCCATGGGCATCCCCAAGCTTAGGCTCTTTTCACTCCTTATTCCTTCATCCATTGAGATCTCATCCAAAACTTGAAAACTTCAATCACACAAAACTTAACAAAACCTTCATGAGATCCGTTAGTATAAGAAAACCAATCTTTGCTTTAAGTACAATTGAAAACCCATTAATATTTTGTTATTTCATTATACCTACTGTATTATAACTTTATCATGGCTTATACCCCCCGATACAATCCATAGATTCACCAAAATAAGCACACAATGCAAAGAAAATAGAATCTGTCAAAAACAGAACAGTCTGTAAAGACTCGAATTTTACTCATACTTCTGCAACTCAAAAATTATTAAAATTTAGGAAAACAGATTAAATTTGTATATAAATCTTGTGTAAAAAATTCAGAATTTTTTGTCGGTTCTGTGAATTTTAACAATTCTGTTACTGGACGCAAAAGTTTCTGTTTTTCAACAGGATCAAATCAACTATCACCCAAAGCTATCCTAAAGGCTTTACTTGGCACAAACACTAATTAAAACATAAAAAACACAATCATAACATATGCATAATTGTGCAAACACTCAAGAACAGAAATAAAAAGGCAAAAATAAATTTTATTCATTGGGTTGCCTCCCAACAAGCGCTATCGTTTTATGCCCCTAGCTAGGCATAATGCATAGATTCAAGTATTGTCATCTTTGGTTTTTGCCCCATAGGTTGCCCTCATGATTGATTCATATGGTGGATTAATTCTTGTTCTAGTTAAGCGTTCCATACCCTTTCTTAGTGGAAATTGAAATTTAATATTCCCTTCTTTCATATCAATCACGGCACCTATAGTTCGTAAAAACGGTCTACCAAGTATGATGGGACAAGACGGATTGCAATCAATATCAAGAACAATAAAATCTATGGGCACATACTTCCTATTTGCAAGAATAAAAACATCATTAATTCTTCCCAGAGGCTTTTTAATAGTAAATCCGCCAAGTGCAAATTAAGAGAACATTCTTCAATATTGGTAAGACCAAGCACATCACATAGAGATTTCGGAATTGTGGAAACACTAGCACCCAAATCACATAAAGCAAAGCACTCATAATTTTTAATCTTGACTTTAATGGTAGGTTCCCACTCATCATATAATTTTCTAGGAATTGAAATCTCTAATTCCAACTTTTCTTCTAAAGCTTTCATCATCGCTTCTACAATATGTTTAGTAAAAGCTTTATTTTGTTCATAGGAATTGGGTGAATTTATCATGGATTGCAACAAAGAAATACATTCAATCAAAGAGCAACTATCACAATTAAAGTCTTTGTAATCCAAAAGAGTGGGCACATCACTAGTTAAAGTTTTGACCTCTCCAAACCCACTTTCATCAATTTTTTCAACAAGATTTTCACCCTCCAAATTATGAGGACGCCCTCTAGCTAAAGTTGACTCTTCTTAAGTCCTCTTTTAATCAAGTTTAATATTACTAAACATGGAATCAATAGAAGAAACGCCAATCATCTTAAGATCTTCATCATTGTTATGAAAGCAAGCGGTAGAAATAACTCTTTCTAAAAATTCTCTTTTAGCTCTAAGCATAGCGGTTCTTTTCTTACTTTCATCCATAGAAACATATAAAGCTTTAATTGATTCATTGACATCAACCTTAGGTGGAAAAATTTTAATCTTGAGATTTTCTACATCATGGGAGATTCTATCAATGCTTCTAGACATATCATCAATCTTATTCAACTTTTCTTATATCGTAGTATTGAAAACTTTTTGAGCATTGATAAATTCTTTAATATTACTCTCAAGAACAGAGGGGTTCCTATTATTATTGTAAGAAGAATTACCATAGGAATTGCCATAATTATTAGAGGAATTTCGAGGAAAAGGCCTACGATTAAAATTACCTCTATAAGCATTGTTATTAAAATTGTTTCATGAGACAAAATTCACATCTACGGGATCACTATTTTGCTCATTAAAAGTAGACAAAGGCACATCATTAATATCAATAAGAGCATTTTTATTAGCAAACAATTTCATAAGAGCATCAACTTTTTCACTCAAAGTACTAATTTCTTCAACCGAATTAACCTTTTTGCTAGTAGGTGCTCTTTCGGTATGCCATTGTGAATAATTTGCCATAATATTATCAAGCAATTTAGTAGATTCACCCAAAGTAATCTCCATAAAACTACCACCCGCGGCGGAATCTGAAAGATTTCTAGAAACAAAATTCAATCCCTCATAAATTTTTTGTATAATCATCCAAGGATTTAAACCATGAGTAGGAAAATTTCTTAGCATCAATTTCATTCTTTCCCAAGATTGTGCAACATGTTCAGGCTCAAGTTGCTTAAAATTCATGATGTTAGTTCTAAGGGAAATAGTTTTCGCGGGCGGAAAATACTTAGTAATAAAAGCATCTTTGCACTTATCCCAAGAATCGATACTATTGCGAGGCAAAGAATAAACTAAATTTTTGCACGATCCCTCAAAGATAAAGGAAATAATTTCAACTTCACAATATCATTGTCCACATCTTTTTTCTTTTGCATATCACACAATTCTACGAATGTGTTTAGATGTGACGCGACATCCTCGTTAGGAGTACCGGAAAATTGATCTTTCATAACAAGATTCAACAAAGCGGCATTAATATCACAAGACTCCGCACTAGTGGCGGGAGGAGCAATCAGAGTACTAATAAAATTATTATTAGTAGTATTGAAAAAATCACATAATTTGGTATTTTCTTGAGACATCGTGACTACGCAAACAAGATTGCAAGCAAACAAGAGATCTAAGGAGAAAAAGGCGAACGAAAAAGAAGGCAATTTTTTTGTGAAGTGGGGGAGATGAAAACGAGAGGCAAATGGAAAATAATGTAAATTGCAAGGAGATGGGATTTGTGATTAGGAACCTGATAGATGTTGATGATGTCTCCCCGGCAACGGCACCAGAAATTCTTTTGACGTGGCTTGAATCCGCGTTGGTGTTTCCCCAAAGAGGAAGGGATGATGCAGCACAGCTACGGTAAGTATTTCCCTCCGTTATGAAACCAAGGTTATCAATCTAGTAGGAGAACCAAGCAACACTATGTAAACGGTACCTGCACACAAAGAACGAATACTTGCAACCCAACGCGTAAGAGGGGTTGTCAATCCCTCCACGGTAAAAAGATAGATTAAATTGTATGAGATTGGATAAATAGATCTAGCAAAAACACAAAATAAAATAAGTAAAGAAAAAGTGCAGCAAGGTATTTTTGGGTTTTTGGAATAATAGATCTGAAAACAATATGATAAAAGATAGACCCGGGGGCTGTAGGTTTCACTAGTGGCTTCTCTCGAGAAAATAGCATACGGTGGGTAAACAAATTACTGTTAGGCAATTGACATAAGAGCAAATATTTATGATGATATCCAAGGCAATGATCATGTATATAGGTATCACGTCCAAGATTAGTAGACCGACTCCTGCCTGCATCCACTACTATTACTCCACACATCGACCGCTGTTGGGGATATAACCCCTTGGTATAACCCTCCATGAAAGGGCCGGGTTAGGCCGTTGGAGACTCACGAATCTAGGCTTCAGACAGGCCTGAGTGATCAAGACGCAGGGCTGGAGGGGCGGCTCACAAGATGGGCCGGCTTAAGGCCCAAAGCCAGAAGACGATGCGTGGCCCAGAGGTGTAAGCCGCTTGAAGATGACTTGTCATAAAAGGCAGAAGGCGACTTAGAGTTAGGATCAGTCACGGAACATGACCTGACCCGAACTCTTGTAAGCCGGCGGCCTCGACCTGTATATAAAGGCGAGTCCCCGGTATAGTATAGGGAAAGCTACAATCAATCGATAACTAGGTCAAGCGAATTCGCTCCCTTGTAATCGATACTCAAGCAATAAGCAACAAGAGCAGGAGTAGGTTTTTACCTCCACCGTGAGGGGCCGAACCTGGGTAAACTATGTCTCTTGTCCCGCTCAACCCCGACAAGCTAATCACCGTTGCGATGGCTTCACGCTTAAGTCCTTTCACTAGGACATCTGCCATGGCAAAACCATGATAGTTGGCGCCCATCGTGTGGCCAGCGCACGGTGGTTTTGAGTTCTTGAAGGGATCTTTCCCAGGGATCGAGGGATAAGCCATTGGCAGGATGACCAAGAGTCGCCGCGGCAAGCTCTACATCGACGACGCTGGCTGGGGCCCCGAGGCCGACTCAATCGAGTACGGGTACCGGGTCCCCTTCGGCGGAATCCACTTGTTCATCGGCAAGATTGGTGGATCTGAGCCTGAGCCGGACATCTGCACTGACATCGTCGAGCCGGCTCGGCGCACGCAACCCGCCCGGGCCCAAGCCGGGCGGAGGCACGCTTTCATGGGCTTCATGCATGGTACGGAACTTGCAGAAGATTCTGCATCTGGAGGAGAGACTCTCATCTACTCTGGTGATGAGTCCATGACCGGAGAGACGGAGTCATTCTACCAGCTTCGGGATGGCGGGCTTGGGGGCTCTTCCGATGGCAATAGTACTCTGGACCCCTACGAGCCGCCATCTTTGTGGCAGGCATGGCGCCAGTTCTCAATAGCATGGCGGCTAGAGCGACAGCAGCTACTGACCCCTCAAGATCCGGCTCAGTCAGGCCGTCGGCTCAAGTCTTATCTAAGTTGGTGAATGAGTTGACAACTTTAATGGGGACCGAGGTCATAGCAGAAAACCAAGCGGAGCGTAACACAAAGATTGCAAAGCTTAGGGAGCAGATGACCAAGGCCTAGGAGGATATCAATGCCGAGAACACCCGGACAGCCGAGTTACAGGCCCAGGTTCATGCCGAGTCAGAACGCCTAAAGGAAGAGGCTTGGCGTTTAAGTCTGGACCAAAACACTTCCAATGCAGTCCTTCGGAGGAGGAACCAGACCCATTTACCCCTGAATTATGAGCCCATGAATTTGTTCAACACACCAGCGGCAGGACCAAGCACGGCTGGAGCGCCGGTTATACCCCAATTAACCATGGATGTGCACGAAAATAGAACGACTGCTCAGCCTCACCGACCGGAGCCGGCCCGGAGGGAGAAGCCGGTCCATAGGGAGGAGCTAGTATCTAACCCGCCCCCGGGTCGGACTCCGCCGCCGCACTTTCCGACACCACCAGGTCATTTTTCTAACCCGGTGGATAAGATGGTGGCAGCGGCAACCCGGCTGGCTGCAATTCCCGTCACCGGTGAGTCACCGGTTGCAGTAGAGACCCGAAACGCCATTGAGTTGTTGCAGACGGCAGTCACTCAACAGGCTAACTATTCTTACAGTTGGCAGCGTGTGCACTCAACCCCTCTGCCTAGTCGCATTTATAGCCGACATATTGAGTCGCCCGCAGTTTCAAGCAGTAACCAGTGTCGCAACCCGCCCCGTGATAACCCACCCCTTAACCCGAGGACTGACGCTCAGGCAATTGTGGATGAGGCCAGAGCCCGCCGTGAGGCAGCGGCGGCGGCTAACCAGGGGGCTTATCAGCAGCCTCCTGTGACCCCTTCAGCCTGGGTGGGAGCCGGGTCAAATTCCAGGACCATTGGAGTGTCGTGCCTAGTGTCGGCTTTGCGTAACGAGCGCCTCCCTAAAGATTTTGAAGGCCCTCGCAAGGTGCCCAATTACACGGTGGATCTCCCTCCAGAGGCTTGGATTAAGAGTTACAAACTGGCCATGGAGATGTTGGATGTCAATGATGCAGTATGTGCCAAATATTTCACTATGATGTTGGAAGGACCGGCTCGTACATGGTTAAAAAACCTGCCCCCAACTCTATCAACACTTGGGCGTAGTTGAAGGACAACTTTATCAAGAACTTTCAAGGAACTTGTAAGCAGCCAATGACGATTGTTGATTTGAAGCACTATGTGCAGCAAGAGGATGAGTCAGCCCATCATTGGGCACGCCGGGTTGCGACCATCATACATTCCTCAGAGAGTATTGGGGCGGCTCAAGCTGTGCTGCTCTTAGAGAAGAACTGTCACTTTGACCCCCTTAAGCAAAAGTTAGGGCGGCTCAAGCGTAAGTGTACAAATATGGGCAAACTCATGGATGTGCTTACCAGGTATGGCGGCTCTGATACTACCAAGGATCCGAGCTCTGATGATGATAAAACTGGTAAGGGCAAGAAAAACGGTGGTGGCAAGGGCCAGCAACAACGCACCTCGGCTCAGCATGGTAATTAGACTAACCAGAACAGTGGGGAGAAGCGCAAGTACTTTGATGGCGGGTCAGATTTTGTGGCTAATACCAACGCCGGGTTTAAAAACCAGCGTCGCAATGGTAATGGCAAGCCACCATTCGGTGGAGGAAAGCCTTTCAATCTTGAAGCAATGCTCAATGACCCATGTCCAAAACACAGTTATCCTAACAAGCCGTCGACTCATGCTTGGAAGGATTGTTATATCATGCAGGAGTTCAGGAATCAGAGCTTTAACCAGCATCATGGTAATAATAATGGGCCGCCCAGTGGGTCAGGATCTGGTTTCCAGGGGTCCGGCTTTGGTGGTGGCGGCTCAAATTCTGGCTATCAGGGTCAAGGTGACAATGGTGGTCATAATCAATAGTCTGGTCAGGGTAATCAGCAGTAAAATACTCAGTCAGGATATCAGAGTAATCGAAAGCAGCTTAATGGGGGACAGTATCATGTCTTCACTACGAACACGTGCAAGCATGACCGGAAGGTCCATAAGCGAGCAGTCAACATGATTGAGCCGGCAGTGCCTCAGTATTTAAGGTGGTTAGAACAGATAATCACATGGAGTCGGGCGGATCACCCGCCACACGTTGATGATCCGGGTCATCTAGCACTAGTGGTAGCCCCTCAAGTGGGTGGTTATAAATTCACCAAGGTGCTTATGGACAGTGGCATCAGCATCAACATACTGTACTATGATACTTTCCGTCGGATGAGTCTGACCGACAAGGACGTCAAGCTGTCCTCCATAGTGTTCCATGGTGTGGTGCCTGGCAAGTCGGCTTACCCTGTTGGAAAGATTTCGCTGGAAGTGGCCTTCGGTGATGAGCATAATTACATAGCAGAAACGATGTGGTTTGAGGTGGTCAAGATCAAGAGTCTGTATCATGCCCTGTTTGGATGGCCGGCTTATGCTAAGTTCATGGCTCGCCCTTGTTATGTGTATCTACAGCTCAAGATGCCAGGGCCTGAGGGGACAATCACAGTTCATGGGAATCGCAAACTCGCCCTGGAGTGCGTGGAAGGAGATGCGGCTTATGCAAAGTCGGCTTGTGCCACGGAGGAGCTTAAGTATTATAAGGATAATGTTGACCCGGCTGATATGACCCCTCTGAAGAAGCCCACCACAGAGACAGCCCCGCCACTTAAGTTTAAGTCGGCGAAGGACACGCAGCAAGTTGATTTTGTCCCTGGTGATTCTTCTCAGGAGTTCACCATTGGGACAGGAATGGATCCCAAATAGGAAAGCGCGCTCATCGAATTCATCCATGAGAACCGGGACATCTTTGCATGGAAGCCTTCTAACATGCCACGTGTACCGAGAGAATTCGCTGAGCACCGACTTAATATTGATCCTAAGATGAAACCTGTTCGCCAGTTTCTTCGTCGTTTTAATGAAGAGAGGCGTAAGGCTATTGGGGAAGATGTGGCCCGGCTCCTAGCTGCCGGGTTCATAATTGAGGTGTTCCACCCTCAGTGGCTGGCTAACCTTGTGCTTGTGCTTAAGAAGAACGGCACTTGGCATATGTGTGTTGATTACACAGATCTAAACAAGGCGTGCCCGGCTGATCCATTTGCTCTCCCTCGCATTGACCAAATCATTGCTGACACGGAGGATTGTGAGAGTTTGTGCTTTCTGGACGCTTATTCTGGTTATCATCAGATCAAGATGGCAGTGGAGGATCAGGAGAAAATAGCTTTCATCACCCCCTTTGGGGTTTTCTGTTATGTTTCTATGCCTTTTGGGCTCAAGATTGCTCAGGCGACTTACCAACGTTGCATTCAGAATTGCAAGCAGATTGGGCGTAACATTCATGCTTATGTGGATGACATTGTGGTTAAGTCAAGGAAGAAAGAAACCTTGCTTGAGGATCTAAAGGAAACCTTTGACAACCTCTGGGTCTACAAGATGATGCTTAACCTGGCCAAGTGTGTCTTCGGTGTGCCAGCAGGCAAATTGCTAGGTTTTCTAGTCTCTGAACGGGGCATCGAGGCTAACCCGGAGAAGATTGCGGCTATTACTTCTCTTTCTAAGCCGTCATGTATCAATGACGTTCAGCGCTTGGCGGGTCATATCGCGGCTCTGAGCCGGTTTATAGGTCGCCTTGGGGAGAAGGCAATTCCTTTGTATCAAATGATGAAGAAGACTGATAACTTCGTCTGGAGCGATGTTGCTAATGAGGCATTTGAGGCACTTAAAAAGCAGTTGGCTGAGCCGCCCATCTTGGTTGCTCCCATAGACAAAGAGCCTTTGCTCCTGTATGTGGTGGCTAATAATAAAGTTGTAGTGTGGCAGTTGTCGTGGAGCGCAAGGAGACGGGTAAAGAGTTCCCGGTTCAGGGGCCGGCTTATTATGTCAGTGAAGTTTTGACAGAATGCAAGCAGCGATACCCGCATTGGCAGAAGCTGGTGTTTGGGGTGTTCATGGCCAGCCGTAAACTTAAGCATTATTTCCTTGGACATCCAATCATCATGGTTAGTTCCGCTCCACTTGGTGATATAATTCAGAATAGAGAGGCTACAGGCCGGGTTGCTAAGTGGGCAACTGAGCTTGGGCCACACCATCTGAAGTATGTGTCCAGAACAGCCATCAAGTCTCAAGCTTTGGTGGATTTCATAAATGATTGGACAGAGCTGAAAACACCTGAGGAGAAGCCTAACAATACATATTGGACCATACACTTTGATGGGTCCAGACAGTTGGAAGGCTCAGGGGCTAGAGTCATCTTGGAATCTCCACGAGGTGACAAATTTTGTTATGTCTTAAGGCTCATGTTTCCTTGTACTAACAATGCAGCTGAGTATGAAGCTTTGCTCCATGGACTCCGAATGGCCAAGGAGATGAACTTGAGCCGAGTTAGGTGTTTGGGCGACTCAGATTTAGTGGCACAACAGGTTTTAGGAAAGTGGGATTCTAAGGACCCGCTCATGGCGGCTTATCGTCGGGCAGTAGATAATATTGCTGGTCACTTTAAGGGTTGTTAGGTGGTTCACATAGACCGGAGAAAAAATGAGGCGGCTGATGCACTGTCCCGGCTTGGGTCTCAACGTAAGCCGGTCCCACCCAATGTGTTCCTTGATGTGTTGAATAATCCTTCGGCTAAGTTGCCCTCTGAGGCAGATCTTGCTATTCTCGACCCGGAGGGACAGTTGGTGGCGGCTCTTCGGGCCATCCCAGACTGGACGATGCCTTATTTGGTTACCTGACCCGAGGCGAGTTACCATAAGATGAAAATCTAGCACGGGAGATCACAAGGTGATCCAAGTCCATGACCATTGTCAATGGCGAGTTACACAGATGCAGTGTGACCGGCATGTTCCAGCGTTGTGTTTCTCCTGAAGAGGGACATGAGATCCTACAAGAAATTCATCCAGGTGATTGTGGTCATCATGCCGGGTCACGATCGTTGGTGGCTAAAGCTTTTCGTCACGGATTTTTCTGGTTGACGGCTCATGCTGATGCAGAGGACATTGTTAGCAAGTGCGATGGGTGTCAGAAATTTGCAAGATAGGCTCATGTGCCGGCTCAGGAAATGTGGATGATACGAATCACTTGGCCATTCGCAGTCTGGGGGCTTGATATGGTCAGGCCATTCAAGAGGTCTAAAGACAAGAAGACCCACCTTTTGGTGGCAGTTGACAAGTTTACCAAGTGGATTGAGGCAGAGCCAGTTAGCAACTGTGAAGCAGCGACTGTAGTTTAGTTTGTTAAGAAACTGATCTTCCGCTTTGGATATCCTCATAGTATCATCACTGATAATGGCACAAATCTGTCTAAAGGTGCTATGAAGGAATTTTGTCAAAGAGAGCACATTCGTCTTGATGTATCCTCGGTGGCTCATCCTCAGTCCAATGGTCAGGCAGAACATGCTAACTAGGAGATATTGCGAGGCATCAAGGCCCGGCTTATGGTTCCTCTGGCATGAACACCGGGTTTTTAGGTTGAGGAGCTTTCTTCAGTTCTTTGGAGTATCAGGACCACCCCCAACAGATCAACAGGCTACACGCCCTTCTTCATGGTTTATGGTGTAGAGGCGATTCTCCCAAGTGATATTCGTCATGACTCGCCCAGGGTGGCGGCCTATGTTGAAACAGACGAGACGACACGTCAAAACGCTCTTGATGCCTTGGATGAGGAACGTGACCTCGCAGCAGCTCGCTCGGTGATTTACCAACAAGACCTGCGTCGCTATCACAACCGCATAGCTCGAAGCCGGACGTTCCAGGAGGGTGACTTAGTGCTCCGTTTGATTCAAGATCAGACAGGCATGCATAAGCTATCACCCCCTTGGGAGGACCCCTTTGTGGTTAGCAAAAACCTTAACAACGGGTCTTACTATCTCATCGACATACGTGAACATGATAAGTCACGTACCTCTGAGGAGGAGACCAACATGCCTTGGAACATTGCTCATCTTCGGCCTTTCTACACTTGAGTCACTGGCTCTTTTCATTGTACATAAATTTGTCAATTTATATATCTTTTTATGATCAATGTAATAAAGTCGGCATCCCCAAAATTCGGGGCCTTTGTCGTTTCATCTCATATTTTCTGTGCATGACTCTTTATTAATTGATCATAAAGTCACTTGGGGGCTTCCAACTCACCGAATTTAGCTTTCTTACCCCCTTGACTGGCAAATAAATGCCATATTATGGGTTAAATCTGCTTGTATGCTTGATGCTACTCCAACAGGTGACCCGCCGTACTCTTGACAGTCAATCTTTTATGACCATGAACTAGTCAAGGTTAAAACGGCGGCTTATGTCACGTGAGAGCCGGCTTACACAAAGCGAGGATAAACTCACCCGTCTGCTTGTTGCTACTCCAATATGTGACCCACCATGCTCTGAATAGTCAATCTATATGATCCTGAACTACTTAAGGTTAAAACGGCGGATTATGTCACACGAGAGCTAGCTCACGGGAAGAAAGGCTATTAATCCATGCTTCATGAAAGCAAGATCTGAGCCTTAAGAGGCCAGTCTTTTTTCGTCGTGCCTTAAAAGCCGACTTATCAACATTGAGATATGCATGTTTCTATTCTTTGTTTCTGTCTTTACAGGTATTTTTATGTTTTTACATATATTTATATGCAGGCTATAAGTCCCTGGACCAAAGAAGGTCCGGGTTAACATTGAGGCCATGAGTCTCCAGGTGATTCCTTCTTAATTCTTCATGACCATAAGGCATTGGGTTATTAACCCGCCTCGGTTTTCTATCATAAGTCACCAGTACGGGAATTGATGGACCCCTTACAGGTTATATGTCAAAATATCAAGAAAGCACCTGAATTCAAAGCTGGTGCAAAGCAAAGTTGCATATATAATTTGATCAGGCATACAAGCAAGCTTGATCATACAGTTGTTTGACCATCAGTTAAAAAACATGCACGAAGGCATGACAAGGCAACCAACTGTTTTATGCTAAGGCTATTACAAGGCTACATTGAGCCCACAAGTTTTTTCAAGCAAATCTTGAAGGAGTTAGATTACTCCTTTGAGTCGGCCTCTAGCCGGCCGGGTTATGCCCTGCCGGGTTACCATCATCCTGTCGTCTTGCAGTAGAAGCTTCCGGGTTATCCTGTGCCGGCTCTTCGTTGCTTGAAATATGAAGATTATCCAATGTCCAGTCGATACCAGTTAAAGCTTCGAAGATTGCTTCATCATTGATGACAGGAGAAGGGTCAATATCAGAGGCAAAAATATGCTTACGCCTTTGGGGAGTCAAGTCAACAATGTCAAAAGAGGGCGCCTTGATTCGAGTGTTATCACTATCATAAGCCGTTTGGTACTTCTTCAGATCCAGCTCTTGGGCAAGTTGACACGCCAAAGGCCGCATTTCCTTGACACATCTGGCAAAGTCGGTTTCACTGAAGATAGACCCATCATCATTGTACTCTAGACACCCGCCAGCCATTTCTGTTGGGTCCAGCTCTGATTGATAAGCCTTAGCCCAGCTTAGCGCAGTGATTGCCCCGGCACGGGTGGCTGACAGCTTCAACTCTTCAATTTGCTTCGGCATAGTGGACAATTGGTCCAGCACATCTTTCATGAGTTGTGGCGGCCTTTGCCATTGGATACAACTACAAGAGTTCGAAGGCTTCTGGCATATAATTTCTCCGTTAAGGAGTAGACGCCTTTCAGTTTCATCAAAACACTTTGCCCCAGACTGGCACTTCTGGCACCTGTAATGCGTTCACAACAAGAGTCGCCAGGCGAGTTAGCATTAAAAAAATTCAAGTCGCCGGGCGAGTTATTTCAATTAATGGAAAATCTTGCTTACCAAAGATAGCAACAGTCATTTGAGAGATGTGTTGTTTTAAGCCGACCAACTCTGTAGCCATCGGCTTAAGTTGGTTCTTAGCGTCTTTTGCACGCTTTAATAAGGCAGCCTTTTCAGTTTCCAAGGCAGACCTTTCAGGGTCAAAGTTGGCTTTCACTTTTTCAAAGTCCTCCAGAGAGGACTTCAAGCTCGACTCAGCTTTGGCGCGTTCCACTTGTTCAGACTCTAAGTTCTTTTTTAAGCCGGCCAGATCTGACTCGCCCAAGCTTAACACTTCCTGCAAAAGATAAACAATGGATTATCATTCAAAGAGAACATTATGAGTTGTTGCTTAAGATGGCCTTTGACATAGATGTTAGGGCAAGACTATATAAGTCACAAGCACATTGCAAGCAATATCCTTGGCACTTGGGGGCTAATGTATGTCACTTTTTTCAATTGATACTGAAGAAGACCCAGCTCATCTCATGATGATAAGCCGGCCCTTGGGGGCTACAGGTGATTCTTCAAAAAAAACTTATACTTGAAAGAACCGGTTTGTCATTTTCATGATAACCCGGCCCTTGGGGGCTATAGGTGATTCTTCAAAGAAGTTATACTAAAAAGAACCGGCATATCATTTGCATGATAACCCGGCCCTTGGGGGCTACAATTTGGAATCTACAGATATTTTTTCAAGTCTTCACCACACTCAAAGATTTTCCTATGGTCACGACTTGGGGGCTACGTACAGGGACATATAGGAGGAAAATTAAGCATACCTCATACTTCTGCTTCATTATATGCACCAAGCTGGCCTCCATATCCCGGCTTGTATTCGTGCGGCTCAAATAGCCTGCGTACACCACTTCTGCGCTAAGTGCCTCACAGTCCAGCATGGATCTAGTGTATTAAGTTCATGGAGAAACGGAGTAATGCAATAAGAACGATGACATGATGTTGACAAGATCTATTCATGTAGGAATAGACCCCATCTTTTTATCCTTAATAGCAACGATACATGCATGCCTTGCTACCCCTTCTGTCACTGGGTGAGGACACTGAAAGATCGAACCCATCACAAAGCACCTCTTCCCATTGCAAGAAAAATCAATCTAGTTGGCCCAACCAAACCAAAGTTTCGAAGAAGAAATACGAGGCTATAACAATCATGCATAGAAGAGATCAAAGAAAACTCAAATAATATTCATAGATAGATCTGATCATAAACTTGCACTTCGTCAGATCCCAACAAACACACCGCAAAAAGTCATTACATCAAATAGATCTCCAAGAACATCTAGGAGAACATTGTATTGAGAATCAAAAAGAGAGAAGAAGCCATCTAGCTACTGCCTACGGACCCGTAGGTCTATGGTGAACTACTCACGCATCATCGGAGGAGCACCAATGAGGATGATAAACCCCTCCATGATCGTGTTCCCCTCCGGCAGAGTGCCGGAATAGGGCTCTAGATTGGATCTCGTGGTTCTAAAACTTGCGGCGGCTGGAATTGTGTTTCGATTGCTCCCCTAGGGTTTCTGGAATATCTGAGTATTTATAGAGCTGAGAGGCGGTGGAGGAGACTCCCGTGGGCCCCACCACCCACCTGGGCGCACCAGGGGCCTCTGGCGCGCCCTGGTGGGTTGTGGGCCCCATGGGCCTCCCCTATGGTGCTTCCTTGGCTCCCAAGTTGTCTTCTGGTCCAAACAAATCTCCAAAAAGTATGGTGGCATTTGGGCTTAGTTTGGTACTGATTTTTTGCGAAGTAAAAAAACAAGCAAAATACAGCAACTGGCACTGGGCACTATGTCAATAGGTTAGTCCCAAAAAATGATATAAAGTTGCTATAAAATGAAGGTAAAACATCCAAGAATGATAATATAACAACATGGAACAATAAAAAATTATAGATACATTGGAGACGTATCAGGGACACTCCCGCTAGACGGGACGAATACCAAGCTTGGCGCGACAGAAACGGTAGAGCCCGGGAGCAGCACCGTGCCCGGATGATAGCCGATCTCCAGCGTGACGTGGCCCGGTTCAGGGGCGCCGCACACCCAATGTGTTTCACAGATGAGGTGATGCAGCATTAGTTTCCTGAAGGGTTTAAACCCGTAAACATCGAACAATACGACAGTACAACAGACCCAACCGTGTGGATCTAAGACTTCCTTCTCCACATACATATGGCCCAAGGAGACGTCCTCCATGCCATCAAATATCTACCACTGAAGCTCAAAGGACCAACCAGGCATTGGTTGAATAGCCTCCCTGAAAACTCCATTGCGAGCTGGGAAGAGCTCGAGGATGCCTTCCGAGCTAACTTCCAAGGCACTTATGTTCGGCCCCCGGATGCCGACGACTTGAGCCACATTTTTCAAAGGCCCGGAGATACAGCCTGGCAGTTCTAGAATCGGTTCTTGACCAAAAAGAACCAGATCGTCGATTCTCCAGATGCTAAGGCAATAGCCGCCTTTAGGCACAGTATCTGGGACAAATGGCTCGCTCGCCAGCTCGGCCAAGATAAGCCGAAGACATTGTCGGCACTTACCTCTCTCATGACCCACTTTTGCGCGGGCGAAGATAGTTGGTTGGCTCGTAGAAGCAACCACCCAGACGAACCCAGCACCTCAGAGGTCTGGGGAAACGGAAAACGACGGTGCAACAAGAACAAGTGCCGGCACAACGGTGGTGAAGCCGAAGACACGGCAGTAAATGCCGGATTCAGCAACTCCAAATCAGGACCGCGGAAGAAGCCCTCTAAAGGGAACTGGGATGGCCCGACCGCATTGGATAGGATCTTGGATAGACCCTGCCAAATCCACGGCACCTCAGACAAGCCCGCAAACCACACCAACTATGACTGTTGGGTGATTAAATAGGCCGGCAAACTCAAAGCCGAGGAGCAAGGAAAGTGCCCCCGCAGCAAGGACGATGATGAGCCTCGCGAGCCAAACAATGGAGGCCAGAAGTAATTCCCTCCCAAGGTAAAAACTATGAACATGATCTATGTCACGCACATACCCAAGAAGGAACGGAAGCGTGCATTCCGAGATGTCCATGCCTTAGACCCAGTGGCCCCGAAATACAACCCGTGGTCAGCTTGCCCGATCACCTTCGACCGCAGAGTCCATCCGACCAGTATCCATCACAGAGGAATGGCGACTCTGGTGCTCGACCCCATCATGGACGGATACCACCTCACCAGAGTCCTTATGGATAGAGGCAGCAACCTCAATCTGATTTACTCAGATACAATGAGAAAGATGGGAATCGATTCATCAAGGATCAAACCTAGCAACACCACCTTTAAAGGAGTGATCCCAGGCGTCGAAGCGCACTGCTCGGGCACCGTCATGTTGGAGGTAGTGTTCGGCTCACCTGACAACTTCCGTATTGAAGACTTGATCGTCGACGTCGTCCCTTTCCACAGCGGCTATCACGCACTTCTCGGCCATACATCGTTCGCTCGCTTTAACAATGTCCCCCACTACGCATATCTGAAGCTCAAGATGCCTGGACCCAAGGGCGCCATCACTGTTAACGGTAACATCGAGCGCTCGCTCCGAACTGAGGAGCACGCAGCAGCCCTGGCAGCCAAAGTACAGGCCGACAAAGGGGCATCGAAGACCCAGGCTCACATCAAGGCGCTAGACACACACAAACGAGCTCGAGCTACAAAACCACTTCCAGAGCATTCAAGTGCTCACCTTAAATAGGGATGCGCCCCCCATAGCATGGCTTCTCTAGCCGCAAAATACGTACTGATAACCCACAAGTATAGGGGATCGCAACAGTTTTCGAGGGTAGAGTATTCAACCCAAATTTATAGATTCAACACAAGGGGAGCCAAAGAATATTTGTAAGTATTAGCAGTTGAGTTGTCAATTCAACCACACTTGGAGATTAAATATCTGCAGCAAAGTGATCGGTAGCATAGTAATATGATAGTTTGATAGTAGTAGTGATAATAGCAGTGGTAACGGTAACAACAGTAACAATTTTGTAGTAGTTGTAACAGTAGTAGCAACAGTAACTCAGCAAGAACAATATGTGGAAACTCGTAGGCATTGGATCGGTGATTTCGTTGGATGATATTCATCATATAATAGTCATAACCTAGGGCGACACAGAACTAGCTCCAGTTCATAAATATAATGTAGGCATGTATTCCGTAAATGGTCATACGTGCTTATGGAAAAGAACTTGCATGACATCTTTTGTCCTACCCTCCCGTGACAGCGGGGTCCATAAGGAAACTAAGGGATATTAAGGCCTCCTTTTAATAGAGAACCGGAACAAAGCATTAACACATAGTGAATACATGAACTCCTCAAACTACGGTCATCACCGGTAAGTATCCCAATTACTGTCACCCTGGGGTTTACGGATCATAACACGTAATAGGTGCATATGACTTGCAAGATCGGATCACGAACATAGATATAATGGTGAAAACATAAACGGTTTAGATCTGAAATCATGGAACTCGGGCCCTAGTGACAAGCATTAAGCATGGCAAAGTCATAGCAACATCAATCTCAAACCATAGTGGATACTAGGGATCAAGCCCTAACAAAACTAACTCGATTACATGATGAATCTCATCCAACTCATCACCGACCAGCGAGCCTACGAAGGAATTAATCACTCCCGATGGGGAGCATCATGAAATTGGTGATGGAGGATGGTTGGTGATGACAAAGACCGAAGATCCCCCTCTCCGGAGCCCCGACAGGCTCCAGATCTGGCCTCCCGATGAAGAACAGGAGGTGGTGGCGGCTCCGTATTGTAAAACGCGATGAAACTTCCTCTCCTATTTTTCTCTCCGAAAATAGGATTTTATAGCATTGGAATTAGGGTCAACAGAGCCTCGAGGGCCCCACTACCCACCAGGGCGCGCCAGAGGGGGGTGGCGCGCCCTGGTGTCTTGTGGGTAGCCTGGGCCCTCCCTTCGATGTGTCTTGGTTCTAGAAATTATTATATATTAAAAAATAATTCTCCAAAAAGTTTCTTCCAATTCTGAGAACTTTTATTTCTGCACAAAAACAACACCATGGTAGTTCTACTGAAAACAACATCAGATCGGGTTAGTTTCATTTAAATCATGCAAATTAGAGTCCGAAACAAGAGCAAAAGCGTTAGGAAAAGTAGATACGATGGAGACTGATGACCCACAAGTATAGGGGATCAATCGTAGTCCTTTCGATAAGTAAGAGTGTCGAACCCAACGAGGAGCAGAAGGAAATGACAAGTGGTTTTCAGCAAGGTAATTTCTGCAAGCACTGAAATTGTCGGTAACAAGTACTTTGATAGCGAGATAATTTGTAACGAACAAGTAACGGTAATGGTAAATAAAGTTGATACGTCTCCAACGTATATATAATTTTTGCTTGTTCCATGCTATTATATTACCATTCTTGGATGTTTTACAATCATTTTATAGCAACTTTATATCATTTTTTGGGACTAACCTATTGACATAGTGCCAAGTGCCAGTTGCTGTTCTTTGCTTGTTTTTTACTTCGCAGAATATCAGTACCAAACAGAGTACAAACGCAGCGAAACTTTTTGGAGAATTTTTTTGGACCAGAAGACACAAGATGGGCCAAAGAAGTACCAAAGGGGAGGTCCGAGGTGGGCACGCCCAGGGGGGTTGTGCCCCCCTCGGTGGCCTCCCGCACCACCTCTTCGCCCTATAAATCCCCAAGTATTCCAGAAACCCTAGGGGAGTCGACGAAACACAATTCCAGCCGCCGCAAGTTCCAGAACCACGAGATCCAATATAGACACCATCATGGAGGGGTTCATCATTCTCATTGGTGCCTCTCTGATGATGCGTGAGTAGTTCATCATAGACCTACGGGTCCGTAGGCAGTAGCTAGATGGCTTCTTCTCTCTTTTTGATTCTCAATACAATGGTCTCTTGGAGATCTATTTGATGTAACTCTTTTTATGGTGTGTTTGTTGGGTTCCGATGAACTTTGAGTTTATGATCAGATCTATATCCATGAATATTATTTGAGTTTTCTTTGATCTCTTATATGCATGATTATTTATAGCCTCATATTTCTTCTTCGAATCTTTGGTTTAGTTAGGCCAACTAGATTGATTTTTCTTGCCATGGGAAGAGGTGCTTTGTGATGGGTTTGATCGTGCGGTGTTCTTTCCCAGTGACAGAAGGGGCATCAAGACACGCATGTATCGTTGCTATTAAGGATAACAAGATGGGGGCTATTCCTACATGAATAGATCTCATCTACATCATGTCATCGTTCTTATTGCTTTACTCCGTTTCTCCATGAACTTAATACACTAGATGCATGTTGGATAGCGGTCGATGTGTGGAGTAATAGTAGTAGATGCAGGCAGGAGTTGGTTTACTAATCTTGGACGTGATGCCTATATATTGATCATTGCCTTGGATATCGTCATAATTATTCGATCTTCTATCAATTGCCCAACAGTAATTTGTTTACCCACCGTGTGTTATTTTCTTGAGAGAAGCCACTAGTGAAATCTACGGCCCCAGGTCTATTCTTTATCATATTTTCATTGAGATCTATTTTTATTCGCTTTTATTTTCAGATCTATTATTCCAAAAACCCAAAAATACCTTGCTGCACTTTTTTGTTACTTATTTTATTACGTGTTTTATCGCGATCTATTTATCCAATCTATACAATTTTTATCCCGTCAACTTGACATTTTGTGGCACCGTTACCCGTAGAGGGATTGACAACCCGTCATAAGCGTCAGGTTGCAAGTATTTGTTCTTCGTGTGCAGGTACCGTTTACATAGTGTTGCTTGGTTCTCCTACTGGATTGATACCTTGGCTTCATAACTAAGGGAAATACCTATCGTAGCTGTGCTGCATCATCCCTTCCTCTTTGGGGAAATACCGACGTAGTTCAAGTGACATCTAAAGTGCAGCAAGGTAGCCCAATCCTTTTTGTAGCAAAGGACAGGCCGAAACGGTCTCAGATAATAAGCAAAGCGTTCTTGAGGGCACACGGGAATTTCATCTAGTCACTTTCATATGTTGGTTTGATTTGCGGTCGCTACTTTGATAATTTGATATGTGGGTGGACCGGTGCTTGGGTGCTGTTCTTACTTGAAAAACCTCCCACTTATGATTAACCCCCTCGCAAGCATCCACAACTACGAAAGAAGTATTAAGATAAAATCTAACCATAGCATTAAACATATGGATCCAAGTCAGTCCCTTACGGAATAGCGCATAAACTAGGGTTTAAGCTTCTGTCACTCTAGCAACCCATCATCTAATAACTACTCCACAATGCGTTCCCTTAGGCCCAAAGATGGTGAAGTGTCATGTAGTCGACGTTCACATAACACCACTAAGGGAATCACAACATAGATATCATCAAAATATCGAACACATATCAAATTCACATGATTACTTGCAACATGACTTCTCCCGTGGCCTCAAGAACAAAGATAACTACTCATAAATAATATTCATGCTCAAGATTAGAGGGTATTAAATAGCATAATGGATCTGAACATATCATCTTCCACCAAATAAACCATATAGCATGAACTACAAGATGTAATCAACACTACTCGTCACCCACAGGTACCAATCTGAGGTTCCGGTATAAAGATTGAACACAAGAGATGAACTAGGGTTTGAGATGAGATGGTGTTGTTGAATATGTTGATGAAGATTGGCCTCCCAAAGATGAGAGGGTTGTTGGTGATGGCGATGGCTTCGATTTCCCCCTCCGGGAGGGAAGTTCCCCCGACGGAATCGCTCCGCTGAAGGGCAAAAGTGCTCCTGCCCAAGTTCCGCCTCGAGACAGCGGCGCTATGTCCCGAAAGTCCTCTCCTTTTTTCTAGGTCAAAAGACCTTATGTACCAGAAGATGGGCACCGGAGGTGGGCCGAGGGGGCCACTACCCACCAGGGCGCGCCTGGGGGCCTGGCGCGCCCCAGTGTCATGTGGCCACCTGGCAGCCCCCTCTGGTAGTTATTTCCTCCATTATTTATTATATATTCTAAAATAATTCTCTGTAAAATTTTAGCTCATTTGGAGATGTGCAGAATAGGTATCTCTGACATAGCTTTTTCAGGTCCAGAATTCCTGCTGCCGGTATTCTCCCTCTTTGTGTAAACCTTGCATATTATGATAGAAAAGGCATTAGAATTACTCCATAAAGTGTTATAAAGCATAAAAACACTATAAATAATAGAAGGAAAACATGATGCAAAATGGACTTATCAACTCCCCCAAGCTTAGACCTTGCTTGTCCTCAAGCGAAAACCGATATCAAAAATCATGACCACATGCTTAGAGAGAGAGGCGTCGATAAAAAAACAAAATACGGACATAGTAGCATCATGCTTATTATTATAACAGCAACAGACTTTATCATAGAACTTCTCATGAACAAGTAACAATTCATCGCAACATCAAAGTAGAAAGCATAAACTTTATTGAAAACTAACAAACTATGTTCTCAGTCAACTTTGCAACTACAATTCATCATATTTTCAGGAAGGGTCTCGTATCGGAGCCTTTTGGCAATTCCACATACTCAACCATCATCTAATCGTCTATGATTGCTAACACTCACAGCATACATGCATATGAACAAAAAGTTTCAACCGGACACATAGAAATATAGGGGCTTATAGTTTCGCCTCCCAACTTATTCACCTCAAGGTTGATGTCAACAATAATAACTCATGCTCACTCATATCCAACTGGATATATGTGCCTAGATCTTTCCCCACCACATGATGCTTGCCAAAGAGAAAAATAAAAAGGAATAGAGGGAAATACTTTGACTCTTGCATAAAAGTAAAAGATAGGTGATGTCGCTTGAACTTCGTCGGTATTTCCCCAAAGAGGAAGGGATGATGCAGCACAGCTACGGTAGGTAATTCCCTCAGTTATGAAACCAAGGTATCAATCTAGTAGGAGAACCAAGCAACACTATGTAAATGGTACCTGCACACAAAGAACAAATACTTGTAACCCGATGATTAGGAGGGGTTGTCAATCCCTCTACGGGCAACGGTGCGAGAAATTGTCAAGTTGACGGGATAAAAATTGTATAGATTGGATAGATAGCTCTCGATAAAACGCGAAATAAAATAAATAGCAAAAAAGTGCAGCAAGGTATTTTTGAGTTTTTGGTATAATAGATCTGAAAATAAAAGCGAATAAAAATAGATCTCAAAGCAAATATGATAAAGAATAGACCCCGGGGCCGTAGATTTCACTAGTGGCTTCTCTCAAGAAAATAACATACGGTGGGAAAACAAATTACTATTGGGCAATTGATAGAAGATCGAATATTTATGATGATATCCAGGCAATGATCATCATATAGGCATCACATCCAAGATTAGTAGACCGACTCCTGCCTGCATCTACTACTATTACTCCACACATCGAGCGCTATCCAGCATGCATCTAGTGTATTAAGTTCATGGAAAAACGGAGTAATGCAATAAGAACGATGACATGATGTAGACGAGATCTATTCATGTAGGAATAGCCTCCATCTTGTTATCCTTAATAGCAACGATATAGGCGTGTCTTGCTGCCCCTTCTGTCACTGGGAAAGAACACCGCACGATCAAACCCATCACAAAGCACCTCTTCCCATGAAAAGAAAAATCGATCTAGTTGGCCTAACTAAACCAAATATTCGAAGAAGAAATACGAGGCTATAAGTAATCATGCATAAAAGAGATCAAAGAACTCAAATAACTTTCATGGATATAGATCTGATCATAAACTCAAAGTTCATCGGATCCCAACAAACACACCGTAAAAAGAGTTACATCAAATAGATCTCCAAGAGACCATTGTATTGAGAATCAAAAAGAGAGAAGAATCCATCTAGCTACTGCCTACGGACCCTTAGGTCTACAATGAACTACTCACGCATCATCGAAGAGGCACCAATGAGGATGATGAACCCCTTCGTGATGGTGTCTAGATTGGATCTCGTGGTTCTGGAACTTGCGGTGGCTGGAATTGTGTTTCGTCGACTCCCCTAGAGTTTTTGGAATATTTGGGTATTTATAGGGCGAAGAGGCGGTGCGGGAGGCCACTGAGGTGGGCACAACCCACCTGGGCATGCCTGGGTGGGTTGTGCCCCCCTTGGAGCCCCCCTCAGGTACTTTCTTGGCCCAACTTGTGTCTTCTGGTCCAGAAAAAATCACCAAAAAGTTTCGCTGCGTTTGGACTCCGTTTGGTATTGATTTCCTGTGAAGTAAAAAACAAGCAAAAAACAGCAACTGGCATTGGGCACTATGTCAATAGGTTAGTCCCAAAAAATGATATAAAGTTGCTACAAAATGATTGTAAAACATTCAAGAATGATAATATAACAGCACGGAACACGCAAAAATTATAGAAATGTTGGAGACGTATCAATAGGCCCTTCGCAGAGGGAAGCAGAGGTTGTCATGCACTTTTTGGTTTTGTATGCACAATCCCTTAATGCAAAAGAACGTGACGTTATATTGCCCCTTATGATAGCAACATTTATTATGCAGTCCGTCGCTTTTATTACTTTGCCATCACAAGTTCGTACAATGCTTATTTTCCTTTACACTAAAAGATCAAACACATTTAGAAGCAATTTTTATTGCCTTTTGCACCGATGACAACATACTTGAAGGATCTTACTCAATCCATAGGTAGGTATGGTGGACTCTCAATACATGGATTTGGGTTTAAGGGTTTTGGATGCACAAGTAGTATCTCTACTTAGTGCGGATTTTTGGCTAGCAAATATATTGAGCAAGCACCACATGTTGAAGGATCTATGACAATATAACTTCTATGTGAATATGAACAAACATAAATCATTATGTTGTCTTCCTTATCCAACGTCAACAATTTGGCATAAAATATTTAATGGTGCCTCACAATCATAAAAGATGTCCAAGATAGTATATTTGCATGTGAATCTTCTCTTCCCTTATTAATTCTTTCATGAGTTGCATCATTGACCAATGCTATGTTTGTCAACTTTCAATAAATTTTACCACTTATACTTTTCCTTATGTGATGCCATTACTTACCGTAAGATTAGCATATGATCTTTTTCATTTTTTTCTTTTATTTTGATTGGAACATAAAAGTAAAGAAGCAAAAACTCAAACTAAACTTTATTATATAACTCTTACTCGATTACATAGATAGATAGATCACAAAACTAGCACTCAAAAATAGATCATACTAAACTTTTATTCAACTAAATCATGAAATAGCTAAGGATCGAACTAAGATAGGCAAAGGTAATAAAAGTGATGGTGATACGATACCGGGGCATCTCCCCCAAGCTTGGCACAAGCCAAGGGGACTGCCCTTACCCGTGTGCTCGAGTCTCCTTCTTTGGTGATGGTGGTGGTGATGAGGTGGTAGCAAACTTATCCTCTGGCTTCCGTGGCAGCATTTCACCATCATAAGAGGATGCACGAGTCTCCTGAGTCCTGCAACTGGTAGCTAAACTCATACCTTTAAAGCTTGCTTCATACTCAAAAAACTTGATTTTGAAGATCATAGATTTGGCTTTGCAGAAAATTGATTTGCTCATTGAAGGTGAAGATGATGTCCTTCATAGGCCAGCCATCCACCTTGTGATCATGTGTGAATTCCGTAATCATGAGGTGATTGGCACTGAGTCACTACTCCACCATTCCTTGGCACTTGAAGATCTCCTGCTCCACCGCCTCAAGCCTGGCCTCCACGCTTCCCGTCCTCTTGGGGCCTTGAATGTCCCAGATGTGAAGCACCCCCTCGCACATCTCAATGGCTTGAGGTTGCCTCAACACCTCCGATAGGTAGGGGCCTTCTCGAAGAACTTGTCCTTGGAGGAGCTTGGAACAGCTATGGCGATCTAGATCTGTTGGAAAAACAGCACGAAACAAGAACAGAGGATTTCTCCATGATACAGTGGTCAAATCATCCGGGAGTACATATAAAGAATATTTATCTTGGGGAACAAGTATATAGAAGGAAAACAGAGTCGAGAAGGTGCCCGAGGGGCCCACTACCACCAGGGTGCGCCAGGTGGGGCAGGCGCGCCGTGGTGTCTTGTGGGCACCTGGGTTGCCTTCCCGGTTGTTTCTTATTTTTCTTTTTTTTTCTAATATTCCAAAACTGATAGAAAATATTTTTGTGGATTTTTTTAAGTCCGTTTACTTACCGTATCACGTACCTCTTCCTTTTCAGGGTTCTGGAGTGTTCTGGAAGGTTTCTTTTATGTGTTCCTCTGGTGTCATGGCTTGGATAATGTTAGTTTCAACATTAATAGGCGTACCTGAAATATAGAGCTTAATTCTTTGCCCATTGACCACCTTCGGGTTGGTACCTTCAGCATTATTAATCTTGATAGCTCCAGAGCGATAAACTTCTTCGATGATATATGGTCCTTCCTTATTTGGAAAGAAGTTTTCCTGCAAAAAATCTAAAATGAGAATTGTACAATAGAACATACTCACCAACTTTGAACTCCCGCTTTTGGATTCTTTTGTCATGCCATATTTTAACTTTTTCTTTGAATAGTTTGGCATTTTCATATGCTTGGGTTCTCCATTCATCTAGTGAGCTAATATCAAATAACCTCTTTTCACCAGCAAGTTTGAAATCATAATTGAGTTCTTTAATTGCCCAATATGCTTTATGTTCTAATTCAAGAGGCAAATGACAAGCTTTTCCATAAACCATTTTATATGGAGACGTGCCCATAGGATTTTTATAAGTTGTTCTGTAGGTCCAAAGTGCATCATCTAATTTCTTAGACCAATTCTTTCGGGACCTATTGATAGTTTTTTGTAATATTAATTTTATTTCTCTATTGCTAAGTTCAACTTGACCACTAGATTGAGGATGATAGGGTGATGCAATTCTACGGTTGACATCATATTTAGCAAGCATTTTTACAGAAAGCACCATGAATAAAATGTGAACCACCATCAGTCATTAAATATCTAGGGACACCAAACCTCGGGACAATAACTTGTCGGGGGGATGAACCCCGGGCAGGCAACGGAACCCGGATCCTTTTCAAAAACATCAGGGCTAGCAACGCCCGTCAATCCGGCTTGTCCTTGGCTGGGTTCCTCAACCCGGTCAAGTCCCTCAACCCGGCCAAGCCCGCTGGCGCATGCCGGCCGGTCCCAGCAAGTCAAGACTTCATCGACAAGTAAGCGCCATCATAGTGCGCCCCTCAACCTGGCCACGGGTCAGCTCCCGTCCCGTCCAGGGCGTACGACAGAACAAGTTCCCATGAAGAGATGAGCAAGGCAATAGTGGCCCACCTACCCCGCTGACCGGCAAGAGCGTGGCAACAGTGGCCCACCTACCTCGCTGACCAGGGCCAGCATGGCTACAGTGCATCCCCCGTCCTGCTGACGCAAGCCGACGATGACCAGGCGATGCGCCACTGTAGCCGAGCCGCCTCAACCACTCCGTGATGCACGACAAGATGGGGAACAGTGCCCTCTTGCGCGCGGGGCCTGTGCCCGGAGAATCCGGCGTACCCTGGTACCCGGCGGGCCCAGCGCCGGCTTCCCAAACGCCGACATCCCAGCCCTATGGCCATGTAACTTTACCATTGTAACCCTGGGGGTTGACCTATAAAACCCCCTAGGAAGCCTCCATGCAAAGGAGAGAGCACATACGATCAGACCACCCGTAGAATACACACACAAGGAGAAGGAGCGGCCTATGCTCTGGCGTATCTTCCTTCCTCCCCAAAACAACTCCAGGAGCAAGCTTGTATCATCCGCATATAAACCACACTCGGCAGGATTAGGGGTGTTATCTCTCCGGAGAGCCGCGAACCTGGGTATGTCTTGCGTCTCTCGCTCACTCATGACGACCTCGCCTCTGGAGCCCACCGATGCCCTCGAGCATGTCCCTCTCTTTAGCCATCCTTTGGCATCTGCCTTGCGCCCACCAACGCCCGACCCGCTGTGCAACACAATGCAGAACCTCATCATCCCCATCGCCACCGACGTCAACGCCACCAATGCCGCGGAGGCCCTAGCCCAGCTCGAGGAGGGGCGCAAGCGTCTGTTGGACGAGGCCGCGACGCTCGCTACTATGCAGCGTCGGTTGGAGTCCGCCCAGCGGCAACATGATGCCGCGTACAGCTTCATGCCAGCCGCTACCGAGCCCAGCCGGATTGGCGAGGTGCGGAACCGTGGCGCTGCCATCGGCCGCTCGCTGGGCGCGATCCCGCCCGTCTACGACACCCCCGTCAAGAACATGCGTGCTGCGCAAGTGGCCACCGTCGGCTTGGAGCAGCTGCAGGGTGAGGAGCTGCAGGAGCGCGTGCGGCGCATGAACGAGCTTCTCGGTGCTGCGAACACGGAGCAAGACCACCTCAACCGTCCCACGGGATCCATCTCGCGCTGCACCAAAGACCCCGAGCAGCCGAAAACGGCGTCCTCGCTGCCCCCCAGCGAAGCTCATTCCGGCCGTACCCGAACCCGACGCAACCGCACCCCGACAACCGGAGATGACCTAGGCAACGAGCCGGCTCCAAGAGACCAGCGCCAGCCAATCCCTCCTACGCGATCCGGCGGGCGCGCCCGTTCGGCTTCTGCCGATCCGGTTCCCCGCGGCCCGGTCGCAAGCCGGCTTGGTCCGCGCGCCATCGATGATACCGACGCTTGCCATCGCCTTGATCAGCTCGCCCTCTCCCTCGAGCTGGAGGGAGACAACACCGTCGGGCCGGCATGTTTTGGTCCGCGCATCTGGGATGAGCCCTTCCACAAAGGGTTCACACTGCCTCGTGACACCCCCAAGTACAACGGGACCGTCAAGCCGGAAGACTGGCTCATCGACTACACCGCTGCCATCGGCATCGCTGGCGGCAACCGCCGCCTTGCCGTGCGCTACGCCCCACTCATGCTCCAAGGGTCAGCCCGCACGTGGTTGAACAGCCTGCCGGCTGGCAGCATCAACGCGTGGGTGGACTTCGAGCAAGCCTTCGTCCGCAACTTCACCGGCACCTACAAGCGCCCCGGATGCCCCAGTCAGCCCGCCATGTGCGTGTAGGGGCCGACGGAAACCGGCCGCGAGTACCTCGCACGCTGGACCAAGCTCCAAAACTGCTGCGAGGGCGTCCCTGAGGTCCAAGCCATCCAGTACTTCGTGAGCGACTGCCGGGATGGCACCCTCCTCAAGCACAAGCTCTTGCGCTCTGAGCCAACCACCATGGTTGCGCTCATGGTCACGGCGGACAAGTACGCCACTGCCAACTCCGCCATGAAGATCCAGGTGGTGCTGGATGAAGCCGGCAAGGTGTTGCCGGCATCCCCCTCCAAGCCGGCTGGCGAGAGCAGCCGCCAGCAGAACTAGCAGAACAACAAGCACAAGGCCGATCAGTAGGCCCCCCGCTACGACAATCGCCTCGTCGCGGCCGCCAAGCAGGCGCCCGCGGCCGAGCCGGCTAGCAAGCGCTAGCAAACCGGCAAGACGGCGTGGCAACCCGCCATGAGTTTTGAAGAGATGCTCGATGCTCCCTGCAAGCACCACAGCAGCGCCAGGCCGTCCATGCGCACGCTTCGGCAATGCGCTACCAAGCGCATCATGAGGGGCGACATCCCGCCGCCTTCGGCTCCGGCTCCGGCTCCGGGTACGGGGCAGCCACCTCCGCCTCCTCCCCCGTCCCCGGTAAATGGCGCGATGCGCGATTATGTCTTCCCCAACCAGAACGCAAGCTACGTCGTCTTCACCAGCCTCGGCGACGACAAGCATAGCGAGCGCTTGCTTCGGCAAGAGGTGAACACCGTCGTCCCGACCGTGCCGGAGTACATGCACTGGTCGGAGCGCCCGATCAGCTGGACCCGGGAGGACCACCCGACCGTCATGCCGAACCCGGGTGGCTATGCCCTCGTCCTTGACACCACCATCGTCGCCGCCAAGCGCACTTGCAAGTTCTCGCGGGTCCTCATCGATGGCGGCAGCAGCATCAACATCCTCTACCGCGACACCAAGCTCGGCATCGAGGCCAAGCAGTTGGAGCCATCCTGGACGGTATTCCACGGCATCGTGTCGGGTCTGTCCTACTCCCCCATCGGCCGCATCCGGCTTGATGTCCTGTTCGGCAGGAGCGGTCATTTCCGGCGCGAGCCTATCTGGTTTGAGGTGGTGGACCTATCCAGCGCGTACCACGCGTTGCTGGGCCGGCCTGCGCTCGCCAAGTTCATGGCGGTCCCCCACTACGCATACCTGAAGATGAAGCTACCGGGTCCCAAGGGCCTCATTACTGTCGTCGGTGACTATAGAAAGTCTTTGGAGTGCGCCCAAGCCGGCGCCAAGTTGGCCGAGTCGCTGGTCATAGCCAAGGAGCCGCGCTAGCTCGACCGGATTGTGGCACTGGCCAGCGAGGAGCCGGTCGTGCCGGCTTCAGCTAAGGAGCCAGCCGGCGAGGCCTCGTTCCAGCCGTCCAAGGAGACCAAGAAGGTCAAGTTGAACCCGGAGGACCCCAGCTGCAGTAAGTACGTCGTCGTGGGCACCCGCCTCGGCAGCAAATAGGAAGGCGAGCTCGTCGACTTCCTTAGTGAGAATCGGGATATCTTTGCATGGTCCCCAAAGTACATGCCGGGAATTCCGAGGAAGTACGCCGAGCACAAACTACACGTCTCCAAGGATGCCAAGCCTGTCCGTCAACCATTACGTCGCTTTTCAGAAGAGAAGAGAAGAACCATCAGTGAAGAGGTCGCCAAGCTACTCGCGGCCGGCTTCATCATGGAAGTGTTTCACCCCGAGTGGCTGGCCAACCCGGTCCTCGTCTTGAAGAAGAACAACACCTGGCGCATGTGCATAGACTACACCAGCCTGAACAAGGCCTACCCCAAGGATCCTTTCGCTCTCCCATGGATTGATCAAGTTATCGACTCCACCGTCAGCTGTGAGCTCCTATCCTTCCAGGATGCTTACTCTGGCTATCATCAGATCAAGATGGACCCGGCCGACGCCCTGAAGACATCCTTCATCACGCCCTTTGGGGCGTATTGCTACATCACCATGTCGTTCGGCTTGAAGAATGCCAGGGCCACCTTCCAGCACTGCATGCAGAAATGCCTGCTGACGCACCTCGGCCGCAACATCCACGTCTACGTGGATGACATCGTGCTGAAGACCAAGCAGCACCTCATGCTCCTTGATGACCTGAAGGAAACCTTTACCAATCTGCGCGAGTACCAAATCAAGCTCAACCCAGAGAAGTGCGTCTTCGGCGTGCCGGCCGGGAAGCTGCTCGGCTTCCTCGTCTCGGAGCGCGGCATTGAGGCAAACCCGGAGAAGATCAAGGCCATCGAGCGCATGCGCAAGCCAACCCGGCTGCGCGATGTCAGAAGTTTACCGGCTGCTTGGCCTCGGTCAGCCGGTTTCTCAGCCGGCTGTGCGAGAGGGCCTTGCCCCTATATCAGCTGATGAAGAAGACATCACCATTCGAATGGAACGACCAGGCAGATGAAGCGTTCCGGGATCTCAAGCGCATGCTCTCCACCGCACATGTCCTGGTCGCGCCGGCCGATAAGGAGCCGTTGTTGCTATATATTGCCGCCACCTCGCGGTCAGTCAGCACGGTGCTAGTGGTCGAGCGACCAGAGAAGGGCAAGATCCAGTTCGTCCAGCGCCCGGTCTACTACCTGAGCGAGGTGCTTTCCGCCTCCAAGCAAAACTACCAGCACTACCAGAAGATGTGTTACGGCATGTACCTTACCACCAGGAAGTTGAAGCAGTATTTCCAAGAGCATGTCGTCACCGTGGTCAGCATGGCCCCCATTGGCGAGATCATGGGCTGCTGGGATGCCTCTGGCCGGGTTGCCAAATGGGCCATCGAGCTGGCCAACCACACCATCCTCTACGAGCCTCGCACCACGATCCAGTCCTAGGCCCTTGCCAACTTCCTCGTCGACTAGACGGAGACCCAGTACCTGCCGCCGCCGCCGGATTCAACACACTGGCGCATGCACTTCGACGGCTCCAAGATGCTCTCGGGCTTGGGAGCCCGCATCGTGCTGTCTTCCCTGAAGGGCGACCGGCTGCGGTACGCACTCCAGATCCACTTCACCGCCTCCAACAACGTCGCCGAGTATGAAGCCCTTGTGCATGGCCTCCGGCTAGCCAAGGAACTCGGCATTCGGCGCATCCTATGCTATGGTGACTCGGATCTGGTGGTGCAGTATTGTTCCGGCGAGTGGGATGCCCGGGATGCCAACATGGCCTACTATCGTTTCCTGGTCCAACAGCTCTCTGGCAACTTTGACAGCTACGAGTTCCTACACGTCCCGCGCGTGGAGAACGAAGCCGCCGACACGCTAGCCAAGATTGGCTCATCCCGGCAGGCCATACCGTTCGGTGTCTCCATCGAGTACTTGTGCAAACCGTCTGTCAAGCCGTCTCCGGATTTCGAGTCCATCTTCATCCCGGACGACCCTGCGGCGCCCCTTCCCAACCCGGACCCGGGGGCTGTCGGTCCAAGCTTGGGGGCTGCCATCCCCAAGTCAGTCCCGGGGGCTGCTGAACCCGGCCCGGGGGCTGCTGTGCTCAACCCGGCCGCCGATGTCCCTGACCCGGGGGCTGCCGCCTCGGAACCTCCTGGCGGCCGTCTTCACCGTGGTGACGGCCCCGTCATGGGCCCAGCCAATCCTGGCTTTCCTGGAGAGCGGAGCGCTCCCCATGGACGAGACCGAGGCCCGACAAGTGCATTGCCAGGCGTCTGCCTACAGCATCATCAACAGCGAACTCGTCAAGCGCAGCGCGACGGGCGTGTTCTAGTGCCACGTCGAGCAAGACAAGGGCATAGAGATCCTCCACAACATACATCAGGGCGAGTGTGGGCACCATGCCGCCTCCAGGTCCCTGGTGGCCAAGGCTTTTCGCCATGGTTTCTACTGGCCCACGGAACTCAAAGATGCTGAGTCGCTCGTCCTCAAGTGCGAGGGTTGCCAACGCTTCAGCAAGCACAGCCACCAGCCCGCTTCAGCCCTGCAAACCATCCCGATCACCTGGTCCTTCGCGGTCTAGGGGCTCGACATGGTGGGACCCTTCAAGACCGCTCGGGGTGGCATGACGCACTTGCTAGTGGAGGTCCACAAGTTCACCAAGTGGATCGAAGCACACCCAATCAAGAAGCTAGATGGGCCTATGGTCGTCCGGTTCATCAAAGTCATCGCGGTACGCTACGGCATCTCGCACAACATCATCACGGACAACAGCACCAACTTCGCCAAAGGCGCCCTGGCACAATACTGCTCAGTCTCCGGCATCCGGCTTGACCTGGCCTCCGTCGCTCATCCTCAGTCCAACGGCCAGGTTGAGCGGGCCAACGGGCTGATCCTATCTGGCATCAAGCCGCGACTTGTCGAGCCCCTCATCCGCTCACCCGGCAGCTGGCTCGACGAGCTGCCGGCCGTCCTCTGGAGTCTCCGGACAACGCCAAACCGGTTGACCGGGTTCACCCCGTTCTTCCTCGTCTACGGAGCAGAAGCCGTCGTCCCGACCGACATCGAGTTCGACTCACCGCGAGTCGCAATGTACACAGAAGCCCAAGCCAAGGAAGCCCGCGAAGATGACATCGACCTACTTGAAGAAGCGCGCCTTTTGACCCTCAGCCGATCGGCCATCTATCAGCAAGGCCTAAGGCATTACCACAGCAAAACTATCAAGACACTCGCGTTCCGCGAGGGAGACCTCATCCTCCGGCTTGTCCAGCAGCAAGCCGGCCAGCACAAGTTGGCCTCCCCATGGGAGGGCCCCTTCATCGTCAGCAGAGCCCTGAGTGACCACAACGCCTACTACCTCATCGACGCCCGCAAGCCGAACAAACGCAAGAGAGACATGGCCGACGAAGAAACAAGCCGGCCCTGGAATGCAGAGCTCCTCCACCCGTTTTACAGTTAGCTGTATGCATGTATGTATCGCTGCCTTTTGTACTTTAATGAAAGACAATGGGACCCCCGAACGACACTCGGGGGCTACATTTTCCTATCAAGCTCTTGCGTCTCGCACATCCTAGTAAATTTCCTTAAACCCCCACCACCAGGTTGGCCTGCCCAACCTAGGGGCGCGGGGGCTAGCCGGCTTGACCGCAACCTGCTGTCCTCCTTAGCACATCCCGGCGTGCTCGAGTTGCCGAGGCCTTCTACTTCGCCATACGCCACAGTCCGGCTTCGGCTGTCGGCCGACAAGAGCTATGGGCCAAAGCGCCAGCACACCGAGAAACACTAAGTTGGATTCACCGGATCGGGCAACCTGGCCTCACCGCACTAAGATGGGCGCCAGTCGGCTTCGGCGACTGCTGCTAGCCGGCCCAGTGGGTGTTTTGCTCGCGCTCAACGTTCGAAAGGGCTAAGTACTGCGCGTTCTTTCCCAAGGCCGGACTCCTTATCACAGACCAGAAACCAGCTGTTCGACTCGCGGGGGGGAGGCCCAAAGAAGGAACAAGCAAGAAAAAAGCTTAGAGAACAAAGAACAAAGGCGTAAACACTCGCGAAAATATTTACATAGTAGAAATATGGGCCCAAGGCCAGAGTTCATTACATTCGCCTAAACACCCCAGTGGGTGGGTGGACCTGTCCCTTAACAAAAATGCAAGAAAGATAAAACAGGACGGCTTCAGGCGGTTCCCGCGCTGGGTTGCGCAGCTGCCGGCTCCTCCGCGGTGGCCTCCGGGTTCACCGAGGCGCCGGTATCGTCCAACCCGGCCTCGTCGTCCGCATAGGCGCCCGACTCCTCGGAGCTGCCCGCCGGATCATTAAGCGCCAAGCCGAAGTTGTCGGGCGGCACCACCCCGCCATCTTCGGTCCGCTCTAACTGGAACTTATCATGCAATGCCAACGAGGCCAGGTAGCTGGCCCGTGCGGCGATCCGGCCCACCTCCGCCTGCAGCTGGGGCTCCGCGCCGGCTCGCTGGGCCACCAGCTGGTCCAGGTTCAGGCCCGGATACCAAGACATGAAAAACCTCGGCGCCAAGTCGGCGCCGGCACGAGCGGCGGAAACACGCCATGCATGGAGCCGCGCCGGTCCAACTTCCAGCCAGTGCGCCAGCCACATGAAGGAGGTGGGCACGACCGTGCCCGGCCAGAGGGTCGTCGCCATGCCCAACCCGGCCTCGAAGAGCCTCGCCGTCTGCTCATCCAGGGCCTGCAGGCGGGCCTCCGCCGCGTGCATGATCTCTGGGAAGGACCAGGCGGCGTGCGGATCGTTTTCGGTGCCAGCGTCCGCCTGGGTCGACCGGTGGTCGCGCACGGCCTCGTCTGCCTTCTCCTGCGTTTCCGGGAAGTACTCTGTCGAGCAGAGAAGCAAGACAGTCAGGCACAAAATAAACAAAGCCGGCTTCACAACCCGACGAAACAAATGAAGAAACACTTACTAGCGAAGGCCTCATCCAGGTGCTGCGCTTCGCACACCAAACCGTGCTGCTCCAAGTCCCCGGCACGGTCGCGCGCTTCAAGCGCCTTCTCTAGCTCGACGCGCTTGTCGACGGCCGCCTTCAGCTTGTCGTCCTTGGCGGCGGCCGCCTTCTCATGCTCCTCCTTGAGGTGGAGGAGCTCCGACTGGTGGGCCTCCACCGTCTTGGCGGTGTCCGCCTTCAGGCGCTCCACCTTGGCCTGGAACTGGCTCTTGTCACTGGCCAGCTGATCACGCTGCTGGCCGGCTTCGACGAGCGCCTGCTGGGCCTCCACCACCTTGGCGGCCTCCGCCTTCAGCGGCCCCACCTCAGCCTGGAGCTGGCCGGCGTCGACCACCGCCTGGTCACGTTGTTGGCCGGCTTCAACCAGCCGAGTTCGCAGGTCCGGCACCTCGGCCGCGGCAGCTACGCGACAAAGATTCAAAGTCAAGACGGCGGAAGAAAAGACAAAACATTTTGAAGATTTGACCCAACTACTACGTAGTTGGCCCAAATCTCGGGGGCTACACCCAGTGGGTGCGCTAGCGTGCCCCCACTAAGAGCACGCAAGACATACCTTTAGCGAGGCGGAGCGCCTCCTCCTTGGCGGCAAGCTGCGCCGTGATCTGCTGATGCTTCTCCAGAAGCCGGTTACATGTCGACTCGGAGGGCATCCAAGTGCTGCAGAAAAATTAGAATCAGCACAAGACTTTTTAAGATTCGACCCAACTACTACGTAGTTGGCCCGAACCGCGGGGGATACACCCAGTGGGTGCGCTAGCGCGCCCCCACTAGTCGGCTGCAGAGAAAAACCAAAGGAAGAAAACTCACGATCACGGAGCGCTCCAGCTCCCGCGCCCGCTCCATCTCGGCCTGCGCGAAGGCCTGAACCCGGTCCGCGCGCCCGCGAAGATGCCGGCGCACGGCGGCGATCGATGCCTCCTTCTGCGTCAGCGGCCCGAACATGGCTCGACTGGACCCGGCCCGAACCTGCTGCGACCCGGCGGCAGGGGGACCACCCGGCGCCACTTGCAGCTGCCAGATCACCAAGGCGTGCTCGCCGCCACCCGCCATCTCCTCGCCGGCCGGCCTCGATTCCGGTGCACCGACCGGTGTCCCCTCCGACGCTCCGGCCGGCGCCACCAGCGGTGCTCCGGCCAGCGCCACCAGCGGCGCCCCGGCCGGTGTCCCCAGCGGCGCCATGTCCGGCGTCCCCAGTGGCATCCTGTCTGGCGTCACCTACGGTGCCCCTCCCGGGGTAGCCTCCCCTCCGCGTGTCGTCGTCAATCTCCACAACCTCTCGGTTGTCCATTGCCATCTCCACCCGGCCGTCCGGGTCGCGCCCCTTCTCCGTCGGCGACACAACGACCGTTTCCGCCAGCTCCATGCCCGCCGGCATCTCCGGCGATGCCGGCTCCGTGGTGGTCCTCTCCCTTGCCTCCGTGGCCCTGGCCTAGGCTTGGGCCGAGGCCACCTCCAGCTCCTCCTCGGCCTCGATCCGGGCCCGCCAGGCGCAGCGCTCTGTGTCCGCCGGGTCCAGGCCAAGGTCCTCCTCGGCCGAGCCCTCGGGCAGATTGATGGCGCTGCTGCGGGTCCTCCAGAACAAGAAGCCGCCCCCAGACGCGGCATCCGTCGCCGCCAGCGCCAACTCCAGCGGCGTCCTGGATCCCACTAAGTAAAGCATGACTCGGTGGCATGCCGGAGTCAGCAAGGAAACATACCCGATCGCCGTCGGGATGGCCTGTCTCGTCGGCATCGCTAGGACGGCGCGGCGCCTCCTCTTAGCGTCCGGCTTCCCACCTGCGGCCGGGTCCGCCGTGTGCTTCACGGCCGGCTTCGACACCGCGTCCTCCTTCCCGTGCGGCCGGCTTGCCGCGGCCGGCGCGCGGGACTACCCGGCCCCAGTCGTCTTCTCTGGCCGCCTTGAGGGATCGACGCCGCCGCCTCCTTCCCTCGGCGGCGCTACACCACCGGCGTGCATCAGCACCTCCATGTCGTCGTCCGACCAATCTCGTAGGAGATCTGGATGTGGAGACTTACCCGCGCGGCGCGCCTCACCGGCTTCGGCATCGACCGTCTCTGGGTTCTCGGCGAAGGACTCCGCCCCCTCCGAGCGGACCCGCTCGACATCCAGAACCTGCGTCCTCGTCCCGTCACGCGTCTGCCAGATTGCATTCAGCAGCACCTCCCGCGTCGCATCAGGACGAAGGAGAAGCTGAGACATTGCGAAAAAAGAAGACCAGGGACTCACCGCTGGCGCCGGGATCTCCATGTTATAGGGCGCCTTCCCGAAGTGCCAGTCCGGGGCCAACCTGGCCTTGGAGATGTCGTTCACCCGTTTGGTCACCTGCTCCGGGTTCAGCCTCCCGGACGACATCCGGGTAGGGTCCCGACGGTCACCCATTAGGCCGATGATGTGCACCCGGCGCTGCAGCGGCAGAACCCGACGCGCGATGAAGGCGACCACAAGGTCGGTCCCCTTGAGGCCCTCCCGCATCGTCATCTCCCGAATCCAGTCGCATAGGTTCAGCATCCCCTGCGGCTGGTTCTTGGGCATGTAGCCCCAGTTCATCTTGGTGAGCGGCTGCTCGTTGGTGAACGGGGGCAAGTTGATGGCATCGCCTCCTTCGCTGACGCGGTGAACATAGAAGAAGGTATTCTGCCACTTCTTGGCAGAATCCTCGATGGGTATCTTGGGGAACACCCTATTCGGCCTAACTGAAACAATGGCGGCTCCGCAGTTAGACATAGCCCCGGCCTCCGGCCCCTGCTGCTTAAGGAAGAACAGGCGGCTCCAGAGCTCCACATCTGGCTCCACCCCCAAATACCCCTCGCAGAGGGTGATGAAGCCCGAGAGCTGCAGCACGGTGTTGGCGCCTAGGTGGTGCGGCTGCAGCCCGAAGAAGGAGAGAAAGGCACGGAAGAAGGCGCTCGTGGGGAGGCCGAGCCCGCGCTTGAAGTGACTATAGAAAACCACGCGCTCGCCGTCCCACGCCTGCGGCTCCACCTCCCCTCCGGGCGCATGTGCGGCCACCTCCGCCGCCCGCGGCAGGCGTCGGGTGTTGCGAAGGTACTGAATATCTTCATCGGTGACGATGGATCCCTCCCACGAGCCTTTTGGCGGCGCCATCTGCGGTGCTCGGCGAGGGTGTGAGAAGCGGAGGAGGAAGGAAGCTAGCGTGACTGGTGGACGACTCGGGCGGCGCCTGGCGTTCCGATGGGCAGCGAAGCTCGAGGAGATGCGGAGAGGAAGGAAAGAAGGAGGTAGGGGGCACGTGCATGAATGATTTCCGCCGCCCCTCCCTCCGATTTATAAACTTGGCAAGAGTGTGTGGAAGTGGGATCGGTTGCGCCCACATTTTCCACTTCCCTGCAGTGTGTGCGCATGATTCCCCCATGAATTAACTGCATCGAGAAGGGCAACCGTCCGCGGCTGCCACATTAAATCCCTGCGCGGTGGCCGAGGACACGGCGTGGTGGGCCCCAGCCCGCTGTTACGTCCCGTCATGCACGTGGCCTGGTAATGCCTCCTCGTGTACTACCCGCCATGTGGCGCCCACATCAGGTCGTGGGATGCGCGTCCCTTCCCCTTCAAGATTCGACGGACTCCTCGGTTTCCCACCCAAGCCGGGATGCCGTGATCCGTCTTCCGGAAGCCGGCACACACTGGGTGTTGCCGGACCCGGCGGTCGCAAGCTTTACCAGTACCAGCTACCTTCTCAGGGGGTGAAACTGCGAAGGCCCCCCTGCTTGAAGCTGGCGAGCCTTCACAGCTTCGAGGACTACTGTCGGGGTGATGAACCCCGGGCAGGCAATGGAACCCGGATCCTTTTCAAAAACATCAGGTCTAGCAACGCCCCTCAATCCGGCTTGTCCTTGGCCGGGTTCCTGAACCGGCCAAGTCCCTCAACCCGGCCAAGCCCGCCGGCGCATGCCGGCCGGTCCCAGCAAGTCAAGACTTCATCGACAAGTAAGCGCCATCATAGTGCGCCCCTCAACCCGGCAACAGGTAAGCTCCCGTCTCATCCAGGGCGTACGACGGAACAAGTTCCCATGAAGAGATGAGCAAGGCAACAGTGGCCCACCTACCCCGCTGACCGACAGGAGCGTGGCAACAGTGGCCCACCTACCCCGCTGACCAGGGCCGGCATGGCTACAGTGCATCCCCCGTCCTGCTGACGCAAGCCGACGGTGACCAGGCGACGTGCCACTGTAGCCGAGCCGGCTCAACCACTCCGTGACACACGACAAGATGGGGAACAGTATCCTCTGGTGCGCGGGGCCCGCGCCCGGAGAACCCGGCGTACCTTGGTACCCGGCGGGCCCCAGCGCCGGCTTCCCAGATGCTGACATCCCGGCCCTACGGCCATGTAACTTTACCATTGTAACCCTGGGGGTTGACCTATAAAACCCCCGGAAGCCTCCGTGCAAAGCAGAGAGCACATACGATCAGACCACCCGTAGAATACACACACAAGGAGAAGGAGCAGCCTATGCTCTGGCCTGTCTTCCTTTCTCCCCAAAACAGCTCCAGGAGCAAGCTTGTATCATCCACATATAAACCACACTCGGCAGGACTAGGGGTGTTATCTCTTCGGAGAGTCCCGAACCTGGGTATGTCTTGCGTCTCTTGTTCGCTCATGCTGACCTCACCTCTAGAGCCCACCGGTGCCCTCGAGCCTGTCCCTCTCTTTAGCCATCCTTTGGCATCTGCCGTGCGCCCACCACGACATAACTTCTTTAAGCATTTTAATGGAAGTGTTATGATCAGCACTGCTAGTTGGAATAGCTTCTACCCACTTGGTGACATAATCAACAGCAACCAAAATATGTGTATACCCATTAGAGGAAGAAAAAGGTCCCATATAATCAAAGCCCCAAACATCAAATGGTTCAGCAACAAGTGAATAATTCATAGGCATTTCCTGACACTTACCAATATTACCAATTCTTTGACATTCATCACAGGACAAAGCAAACTTACGGGCATCCTTGAAAAGACTAGGCCAATAAAACCAGATTGTAATACCTTATGCGCAGTTCTATTTCCTGCATGATGCCCTCCATAGGATTCGGAGTCACACTTCCGTAGGATTTGTTCCTGTTCATGCTCAGGTACACAACATCTAATAATACCATCTACTCCTCTTTATAAAGATGTGGGTCATCCCAAAAGTAATGTCTTAAGTCAAAAAAGAATTTTTTTTCTTTTATTGCTATGTGAAACTAGGTGGTATAAATTTAGCAACAATATAATTAACATAGTGAGCATACCAAGCAGTGTTATGAGAAGCATTTATGACAGCTAGTTGTTCATCAGGAAAGCTATCATCAATAGGTAGTGGGTCATCAAGAACATTTTCTAACCTAGACAAGTTATCAACTACGGGGTTCTCAGCTCCTTTTCTATCAGTGATATGTAAGTCAAATTCTTGGAGCAAGAGAACCCACCTAATGAGTCTAGGTTTAGCATCTTTCTTTTCCATAAGATATTTTATAGCAGCATGATCGGTGTGAACAATTACTTTGGAATCAACAATGTAAGATCTGAATTTATCACAAGCAAACACAACTGCTAAAAATTCTTTCTCAGTAGTAGCATAATTTCTTTGGGCATTGTCTAGAGTTTTGCTAGCATTATGGATAACATTTAATTTTTTATCAACTCTTTGGCCTAGAACAGCACCAACAACATAATCACTAGCATCACACATAATTTCAAAAGGCAGGTTCCAATCAGGTGGTTGAACTATAGGTGCAGAAGTTATGGCTTTCTTAAGTGTTTCAAAGGATTCTACACAATCATCATAAAAAACAAATGGAACATCCTTTTGCAAAAGATTAGTAAGAGGCCTAGAAATTTTAGAGAAGTCTTTAATAAACCTCCTATAGAAACCAGCATGACCAAGGAAACTACGATACCTTTAATGTCTTTAGGACATGACATTTTCTCAATTGCATCAACTTTAGCTTTATCCACCTCAATCCCTCATTCAGAAATTTTATGCCCCAAGACAATGCCTTCGTTAACCATAAAGTGGCACTTCTCCCAATTCAAGACAAGATTAGTTTGTTCACATCTCTACAAAACTCGATCAAGGTTGCTTAAGCAATCATCAAAAGAAGTTCCGTAAACGGAAAAATCATCCATGAAAACCTCAACAATCTTTTCAAAAAAATTTAGAGAATATAGCAGTCATACATCTTTGAAAGGTCGCAGGTGCATTACATAAACCAAAGGGCATACGTCTATAAGGATAAGTACCAAAAGGGCGAGTAAAAGTGGTTTTCTCTTGATCAGGTTGTGAAATAGGTATTTGAGAAAAACCAGAATATCCATCAAGAAAACAAAAGTGCGTGTGCTTAGATAGTCTTTCTAACATTTCATCAATAAAAGGCAGAGGGTAATGATCTTTTCTAGTAGCTTTATTTAATTTTCTAAAATCAATTACCATCCTATAGCCAGTAACAATTCTTTGTGGGATAAGTTCATTTTTATCATTAGGAACAACAATAATACCTCCTTTCTTAGGGACACAATGAACAGGACTTACCCATCTACTATCAGCTATGGGATAGATTATACCTGCTTCCAGAAGCTTTAGTATTTCAGTTCTTAGCACTTCCTTCATCTTAGGATTTAATCGTCATTGATGATCAACAACAGGTTTAGCATCAGGTTCCATATTAATCTTGTGCTGACAGGGAGTGGGAGTAATGCCCTTAAGATCATCAAGAGTATATCCAATAGCAACACGGTGCTTCTTCAGAATTTTTAATAATCTCTCTTCTTCGTGTTCTGAAAGGTTAGCACTAATAATAACAGGATATATCTTTTTCTCATCAAGATAAGCATACTTCAAAGTGTCAAGCAATTGCTTTAATTCAAACACAGGATCACCTTTAGGTGGAGGAGGACCTCCTCAAGTTTCAATAGGCAAATTGTGTTTAAGGAGAGGTTGTTGATCAAAGAATATTTTATCTATTTCATTTCTTTCATGCAAGTGCATATCATTCTCATGGTCTAGCAAGTATTGTTCTAGTGGATCAGTAGGAGGTATGGCAATGGAAGCAAGACCAATTATTTCATCCTTACTAGGTAATTCTTTATCATGAGGTTGTCTATGAAACTTAGAGAAATTAAAATCATGAGACACATCACCAAAACTAACACTGACAGTTTCTTTCTCACACTCTATCTTAGCATTGGCAGTGTTCAAGAAAGGTCTACAAAAAATTATAGGACAAAAGTCATCTTGTGGGGAACCAAGAACTAGAAAATCAGTAGGGTGTTTTATTTTCCCACACAAGACTTCAACATATCTAACAATCCCAAGTGGTGTGATGGTATCTCTATTCGCAAGTTTAATAGTAACATCTATGTCTTCTATTTCAACGGGTGCTATATCATTCATAATTTCTTGGTATAAGGTAAAAGGAATATAACTCACACTAGCACCTAAGTCACATAAACCATGATAGCAATGATCTCCTATTTTAACTGAGACGACATGCATGCCAACAACAGGCTTGTTCTTATCTTTAGTATCGGGTTTGGCAATTCTAGCAGCTTCATCACAGAAATAGATAACATGCCCATCAATATTTTCAACGAAGAGATCTTTAACCATAGCAACACTAGGTTCTACTTTAATTTGTTCAGAGGGTTTAGGTGCTTTAATAGTACTTTTGCGAACCACTTTTGATACCTTAGCATGTTCCTTTATCCTAACAGGGAAAGGACGTTTTTCAATATAAGCAATAGGCACAACTGGATCAACATTGTAAATGATAGTTTCATCTTTAACTATTACCAATTCTTTAATTTCTTCTTTAATAGGGGGGTAATATTTAAATCACTTCTCCTTAGGGAGATCAACATGAGTAGCAAATGATTCACAAAAAGAGGCTACTATCTCATAGTCAAGCCCATATTTAGTGCTAAACTTGTGAAAAGCATCGGTATTCCTAAAAGATTTAACACAATCAAACTCAAGCTTAATACTTGAATCTTTACCTTCATTGAGTTCCCAATCTTCAGAGTTGCATTTAATTCTTTCCAAAAGATCCCACCTGAATTCAATAGTCTTCTTCATAAAAGAACCAGCACAAGAAGTATCGAGCATGGATTGATCATTACGAGAAAGCCGAGCATAAAAATTCTGAATGATAATTTCTCTTGAGAGCTCATGATTGGGGCATGAATATAACATTGACTTAAGCCTACCCAAGCTAGAGCGATACTTTCTCCTCACGAGGCCAAAAATTATATATGTAATTCTTATCACGATGAACAAGATGCATAGGATAAAATTATTGGTGAAATTCCAATTTCAATCGATTCCAGTTCCAAGATCCAATACCATTGCATAGCCTATACCATGTCATGCTTTCCCCCCCCAAAGATAAAGGGAAAACCTTCTTCTTAACTTCAACTCCGGGTAAACGTGCAAGCCTAAACAATCCACAAATTTCATCCACATGTATCAAATGCATATCCAGATGTTTCGTTCCATCTCCTGCATAAGGGTTAGCTAGCAGTTGTTCTATCATACCCGAAGGAATTTCATAACTAATATTTTCAGTAGGTGCAATAGGTTGAGGGGCAACTCTTTTTGCTTCCGGTCGAGGTGAAGATACCCCGAACAAACCCCTCAAAGGATTGTTTTCCATAGTAACAAGTGACAATAAATTTCAGCACGTAATATAATTTTTTCCTTACCGACTTCCACTTACCAAGAGCGCTTCACTCCCCGACAAAGGCGCCAGAAATGAGTCTTGATGACCCACAAGTATAGGGGATCAATCGTAGTTCTTTCGATAAGTAAGAGTGTCAAACCCAACGAGGAGCAGAAGGAAATGACAAGTGGTTTTCAGCAAGGTAATTTCTGCAAGCAGTCAAATTGTCGGTAACAAGTAGTTTGATAGCAAGATAATTTGTAACGAGCAAGTAATGGTAACGGTAAATAAAGTGTAGTAAGGTAGCCCAATCCTTTTTGTAGCAAAGGACAGGCTGAAATGGTCTTAGATAATAAGCAAAGCGTTCTTGAGGGCACACGGGAATTTCATCTAGTCACTTTCATCATGCTGGTTTGTTCGCGTTCGCTACTTTGATAATTTGATATGTGGGTGGACCGGTGCTTGGGTGTTGTTCTTACTTGAAAAACCTCCCACTTATGATTAACCCCCTCGCAAGCATCTGCAACTACGAAAGAAGTATTAAGATAAAATCTAACCATAGCATTAAACATATGTATCCAAATCAGTCCCTTACGGAATAGCACATAAACTAGGGTTTAAGCTTCTGTCACTCTAGCAACCCATCATCTAATAACTACTCCAAAATGCATTCCCTTAGACCCAAATATGGTGAAGTGTCATGTAGTCGATGTTCACATAACACTACTAAGGGAATCACAACATACATATCATAAAAATATCGAACACATATCAAATTCACATGATTACTTGCAACATGACTTCTCCCATGGCCTCAAGAACAAAGGTAACTACTCACAAATAATATTCATGCTCAAGATCAGTGGGATATTAAATAGTAATGGATCTGAACATATAATCTTCCACCAAATAAACCATATAGCATCAACTACAAGATGTAATCAACACTACAAGTCACCCACAGGTACCAATCTGAGGTTCCGGTACAAAGATTGAACACAAGAGATGAACTAGGGTTTTAGATTAGATGGTGTTATTAAAGATGTTGATGAAGATTGGCCTGACAAAGATGAGAGGGTTGTTGGTGATGACGATGGCTTCGATTTCCCCCTCCGAGATGAAAGTTCCCCCGGCGGGATTGCTCTGCCGGAGGGCAAAAGTGCTCCTGCCCAATTCCGCCTCGAGACGGCGGTGCTCCATCCCGAAAGTCCGCTACTTATTTTTTCTAGGTCAAAAGACCTCATGTACCAGAAGATGGGCACCGGAGGTCGGCCGAGGGGGCCACTACCCACCAGGGCGCGCCTGGGGGGCCTGGCGTGCCCTGGTGTCTTGTGGCCACCTGGCAGCCCCTCTCTGGTAGTTATTTCCTCCAATATTTATTATATATTCCAAAATAATTCTCTGTAAAATTTCAGCTCATTTGGAGATGTGCAGAATAGGTATCTCTAACATAGCTTTTTGAGGTCCAGAATTCCAGCTGCCGGTATTCTCCCTCTTTGTGTAAACCTTGCATATTATGAGAGAAAAGGCATTAGAATTACTCCATAAAGTGTTATAAAGCATAAAAACACTATAAATAACAATAGGAAAACATGATGCAAAATGGACGTATCAGAGATGTATCAACTCCCCCAAGCTTAACCCATTGCTTGTCCTCAAGCAATTCAGTTGACAAACTGAAAGTGATAAAGAAAAACTTTTACAAACTCTTTTGTTCTTGTTTACATATATATGCTTAAATAGCACCCAGGTTTTCAGCAAAGATCGTGACTAACCATGTCAACAATAACTCTTAGAAATTATATTAACTCATATCAATGGCATAATCAACTAGCGAGCAATAATAAGATATCTCAAATGCCAACACTTTGTCAAAACAATCATGATAAAATATGACAACAATGGTATCTCGCTATCCCTTTCTGAGATCGCAAAACATAAATGCAGAGCACCTCCAAAGTTCAAGTAGCGACTAAACATTGTAATTCATGGTAGAAGAGATCCAGCCATGATGCATTCAACATTAACTATACACAATGCATGAGGGTGACAATAGTGCTCTCAGGTCTGGCGCTTGTTTGAGAAGGTGGTGACTCAACATAAAATTAAATAGATACTCGCTTCACAGAGGGAAGCAGGGATTTGCGAAGGTGCCAGGGCTCAAAGCTTAAATCAGAGATAAATATAATTTTGGGAGGTGCACCCTTCCTGTTAACGTCACGACCAAGAGTTTTCAATATCTTCCATACTAAACAAATTAGCGGCGGTTCCCAAGCGGTAAAAGTAAAGTTTACTCCCCCTCCACCAACAAACACAAGCCATGGCTAACCGAATCTACGGGTGCCTTCCATACCAACAACAGTCCTGGGGGGGTTTTGTTTAATTATTTGTAATTTTTGATTTCGGGACTGGGCATCCCTATTACCAGCCCCTCTCGTGCAAGGAGAAGTGAATAAACACTCATCATGAGAATAACCCACTTAGCATGGAAGATACTAACCACCCCCTGTCGCTCCATGAGCGGTCCAGGCACACAAAACAGATGTTCATTTGAATATTTAGAGGTGGCACATGCAAATTTACTTGGAACGGTAGGGTAATACCGCATATAGGTAGATATAGTGGACTCATCTTGAATAACTTTGGTTTAAGGATTTTGATGCACAAGCACTATTCCCGCTTAGTACAGGCGAAGGCTAGCAAATAGGTTGAGAAGTGGCCAGCTAGAGAGCAAAAACGGTCATGAACATGCATTACAAATAATCAACATTGAATACTAGCATGAGTAGGATATAAACACCATGAACATAAATATCATGGAGGCTATGTTGGTTTTGATTCAACTACATGTGTGAACATGTGCCAAGTCAAGCCACTTGAAACATTCAGAGGAGGATAGCATATCATCATCAGAGGAGGATAGCATATCATCATACTACATCACAATCATTTTAATGCATGTTGACACCCAAGATAAATCATTATCCACTCCTAGCTACTTAGGCATGGCATGAGCAAATATAATCTCTAATTGTCATTGCAATCATGTTTAATCATAATATGCTGAATCATGGATACTAAGTTAAACATATTTACAAAAACAAGAACAAGTTAAGTTCATACCCGCTTTTCCCTGCCACAGCCGCTTCATCAAATATCGTCATTATTTCCTTTCATTTGCACGACCGAATGATATGAAAATAATAATAGTGCAAGAGTGTCGTGGACTAAGCTGGAATCTGCAACAATTTATTCAGAGGGAAAGACAAAATAATATGGGCTCTCTGTTAGATCGACAATAATGCATATGAGAGCCACTCGACATTTTCATCGTGGTCTTCCCTTTGGTACGATTCAACAAAAGAAAAGGAAAATAATTTCAGAGAAACACACTAAAATATTTTTGGAGTTTTTAGTTTTTCTTGAAAAGGAAACAAATTAAAGAAAGAAAAACAAGAACAAGAAAAACTATTTACACGGGAAAGCTCCCAACAAACAAAAGAAGAAATGGGAAATCTTTTTGGGTTTTCTTTTAATACTACAACTAAATTAAACTAGAAAGAAAAACTAAAAAGAAGCAAGAAATATTTTTGGATTTTCTCAAAGTTTTTCAAACACACAAGAAAGCAAGAAAATAAATCTAGCATGGATAATACAATGAAAAAGTGTGAACACCGACAACTGGAATGAAATCTGTGAACATGAATGTAATGCCGGTGGAAATACGTACTCCCCCAAGCTTAGGCTTTTGTCCTAGCTTGGTAATCACCATCCGTAGTAGCCATCCGGTCCCATGTGAAAGTGCTGAGGCGGCGGCACCTGAGCATCCCACTCCTGGGGCTCCTCCTCTGCCGCTGCCTGGTTGTTTCGGTAGGCAATAATGTCCGCTGGCATGACCTTGTATCCGTTCTTGGCAATAGAATTAAACAAAACAGATGCATGCAACGGGATAATATCACGGGTTTTCTCGCTGAAAACCAAGTTGTAACGAATGTTGTCAAAAGAATCAGCATCATCAGTAAATTGGTGAGCCACCATCGCCTGGTGATCTAGATAAACTCGGGGCAAACGATAGTCAAGTTGGCGTATCTGAACATTAAAGTGACCCACTGAGCGAGTGGCATAAATACCACCATGGATTTTGCCCTTAGTTTTGTTAAGGTGTAGACAACGTGCAACAATAGCCCTAGGCTAAAAGTGTGATCATTGTGTAGTGCACGGCGTAAAATGGCGAGGTCGGGAGCACTAAGTATATTAGCCTTCTCCCTAGCAGTTAAACACTTCGCATTGAATAAAGCGAAGTAATGCACAGAAGGAAACTGCAAACTAGTGGCGGTGGCTTTCGACACACCTCTTTCCTCACCCACTGTCAAAGTGAGGAGGAATTCCTCAAACTCTATCGGTCTAGGCTCTCTTAATTCCCTATCAGAGGGAATCAAACATATCTCACAAAATTCAGTTAGTGGTATCTGACGGGTTTCAGAATATAAATTAAACCGCACCGCAGGAGGATCATGCCTATTCGGAAAATAAATTTTTTGCACAAAGGAGTTCGTGAGGAGGTGGTGTTGGTCACACTCATCTACGAGGAAGTTAGTCAGCCAGACATTCGCAATGAATTGGGCAAACTCTTAATGGAACCCGGCCTCGTCCATGAAGGCATTATGTGGCCATTCGCACGGCCGCACCTCCGCCGTTCTCAGAGTATTCAGGTCATTGTCCGATGATTCCCCAATGACTCCCTTGGCATTCTTTTTGGAGGAAAACTTTCGGAAGATACTCATCTTTTCCTATGAATAAAATTTTGAAAATTTTGGGCCACAAAATTTTTGTCAATAAAACTTCACAAGATTGATAGCAACTACTCATATGGATGCCTAGAGGCCAAATCAAGCATTCAAACTACTTGGAACTCAAAGAATTCAACATGCAAGCTCATCTACAGCAACACCAAGAGTAGCTAAATACTCAAAAATTAAGCCACTAGAACAAAAACTAATTGGAGCAATGGAGGAGTCACATACCAACTAGCAATCCCCCAAAATAGTTTTGAAAACAGAGCTTCGAGCAAAGATATCGACATCTGCGGGTTTGAGAGCAAGAACACTACCCACACGTGGGGCCCACTACCCACCAGGGCACGCCTGGTGTCTTGTGGGCACCAGGGGCACCCCCTCACAGTGTTATTTGCATAAAAAATTCTTAAATATTCAGGTAAAAATCATGTTAAAATTTCAGGTCATTCTGAGCACTTTTATTTTTTACCACTTTTTTATTGCACGGAAAATTCAGAAAACAGGATAAACATGGCATTTTATTTTATTTAACTAAGAAAAACAGAAAACTAAAAGTAGGGACAGAAGGTTGTGCCTACTAAATTCATCGACCACATGCCTCTCGAAAATAATCCATTAATAAGGTTGATCAAGTCTTATTAATAATCACTTTCGATTAACATGAACCCGAAGAACCGTCGTAAAGCACTAAGTTACCTCAATGGGGATATGCATATCCCCAACAATAAGTATTTAATATTTCTTCTTGGCAGTAGGTAAAGAGAGTTGAAAACTTCCAATAGTAATTGTCGGAGACTTTTCAATAACATTAATACCATTCACTTGAAATTGTTTCTTCGGAAAGTGCACCGTATGCTCATTACCATTGATATGAAAAGTGAATTTGCCTTTATTGCAATCAATAACAGCCCCTGCAGTATTCAAAAAGGGTCTACCAAGGATAATCGACATGTTGTCGTCCTCGGGCATCTCAAGTATAACAAAGTCTGTTAAGATAGTAACATTTACAATAACAACGGACACATCCTCACAAATACCGATAGGTACGGTAGCTGATTTGTCAGCCATTTGCAAAGATATTTCAGTGGGTGTGAGTTTATTCAAATCAAGTCTTTTATATAAAGAGAAAGGCATAACACTAACACCAGCACCTAAATCACATAAAGCGGTTTTGACATAATTTCTTTAAATAGAGCACGGTATAGTTGGTATTCCTGGATCTCCAAGTTTTTTAGGTACTCCATCCTTAAAAGAATAATTAGCAAGCATGGTGGAGATTTCAGCTTCAGGTATTTTTTATTATTAACAATTTCTTTCCTGTATTTAGCATAAGGGGCCATCTTTAAAATATTAGTCAAACGGGTACGCAAAAAGACTAGCCTAAGCATTTCAGCAAAGCGTTCAGATTCTTCATCATCTTTTTTATTAGATGATTTAGGTGGAAAGGGCATGGGTTTCTGAACCCATGGTTCTCTTTCTTTACCATGTTTTCTAGCAACAAAGTCTCTTTTATCATATCATTTATTTTTAGGTTGTGGGTTATCAAGATCAATAGCAGGTTCTATCTCAACATCATTATCTGGTTCTTTTTCATTATCTGGTTGAGCATCGACATGAACATCATCATTATCATTTTCATTATCACTAGGTGAATGTTCATTACCAGATTGAGTTTCAGCATCTGAGATAGAGACATCATTATTATCTTCAGGAGGTTTTTCTATTTCAGGTTCACTAGAGGTATGCAAAATCTTATCATTTTCCTTTTTCTTCTTCCTTTTAGAAGGACTAGGTGTATCAGTATTAAATCTTTGAGAGTCTTGTTCAATTCTTTTAGGGTGTCCCTCAGGATAACGTGGTTCCTGAGTCATTTTGCCTCCTCTAGTTGCTACTCTAACAACATAATCATTTATAATTTTGTTCATTTCACTAAGCAATTCTCTTTGAGATTTAGCAACTTGTTCTAACTGAGTCTAAACCATAGAGGCATGGTTTCCTACACCTCTAACATCACTAGTGATTCTAAATAACAAGTCACTCAAGCGAGCAATCATATCATAATTTTGTTTCAATTGTTTCATAACATTTGCATTCAAGTGATCTTTTCTAATGTAGTTATCAAATTCATATAAGCATTGACTAGGATGTTTATTGTAAGGGATGTCACCTTCATCAAACTTTAAAAGTGAATTTACCTCTACCACCTGTGGTGGTGGTGTGTCAAGTCCATGTATTTCTTCAATAGGAGGTAAATTTTTAACGTCTTCAGCTTTAATACCTTTTTCCTTCATATATTTCTTTGCCTCCTGCATATCTTCATGACTTAGAAATAGAATACCCCTCTTCTTCGGAGTGGGTTTAGGCGGTGGTTCAGGAAGAGTCCAATCATCATAATTCTTTAATATATTATTCAATAATTCTTCATCTTGTTCAATAGTTCATTCCCTGAAAACACAACCAGCACCACTATCTAGGAAATCCCTAGAAGCATCAGTTAGTCCATTATATAAGATATCAAGTATTTCATTTTTCTTAAGAGGATGATCACACAAAGCATTAAGTAATTGGAGAAGCCTCCCACAAGCTTGTGAGAGACTCTCTTCTTCAATTTGCGCAAAGTTAAATATTTCCTGTAAGGCGGCTTATTTCTTATGAGCAGGAAAATATTTTTTCAGAGAAGTAATAAATCATATCCTGGGGACTACGCACACAACCAGGAGCAAGAGTATTGTACCATATCTTAGCATCACCCTTTAATGAGAATGGAAATAACTTGAGGATATAGTAATAGCGAATTTTCTCATCATGAGCAAATAGGGTGGCTATATCATTTAATTTAGTAAGATGTGCCACAACGGTTTCAGTTTCATAGCCATGGAAAGGATCAGAATCAACCAAAGTAATCAACTCTGGGTCGACAGAGAATTCATAATCCTTATTAGTAACAAAGATAGGTGAAGTAGCAAACTTAGGATCACATTTCATTCTAGCATTCAAAGATTTTTCTTTCAACTTGCATAATAATTTCTTAAGATCATCTCTATCCTTGCAAGCAAGAAAGTCTCTAGCTACCTCTCCATCCATAGCATAACCATCAGGTATCTTAGGTAATTCAAATCTAGGAGAGCTAGGTCAAATAGGTGTTTCATAGTTTTCATTTTCAAAGACTTCATCAGTTTCAGTAATTTCATTTTCTTTAGCTCTAGCAATTTGTTCATCAAGAAATTCACCTAGTGGCACATTATCATCAAGCAAGGTACTAGCATCATCATAAGCATCATTCATAGCAGAAGTAGGATCATCAATAACTTGCGACATATCAGAATTAATAGCATGTGGTGGTGTTGCAAGTCTATTCAAAATAGAAGGTGAATCAAGTGCAGAGTGTGATGGCAATTCCTTACCTCCCCTCGTCTTAGAGGGAACGATCTTGGTTCTTGTATCTTTCAGTTTCTTCATAATGATAAATAGATAATAATCCCAAGTGACTCAGCACATATAGCTATACTCCCCCGCAACGGTGCTAGAAAAAGGTCTTGATAACCCACAAGTATAGGGGATCGCAACAGTTTTTGAGGGTAGAGTATTCAACCCGAATTTATAGATTCGACACAAGGGGAGCCAAAGAATATTTGTAAGTATTAGCAGTTGAGTTGTCATTTCAACCACACCTGGAGATTAAATATCTACAGCAAAGTGATCAGTAGCACAGTAATATGATAGTGTGATAGTAGTAGTGACAATAGCAGTGGTACTGGTAACAGCAGTAACATGTTTGTAGCAGTAGTAACAGTAATAGCAATAGTAACTTAGCAAGAACAATATGTGGAGAACTCGTAGGCATTGGATCAGTGATTTTGTTGGATGATATTCATCATATAACAGTCATAACCTAGGGCGACACAGAACTAGCTCCAGTTCATAAATATAATGTAGGCATGTATTCCGTAAATAGTCATACGTGCTTATGGAAAAGAACTTGCATGACATCTTTTGTCCTACCCTCCCGTGGCAGCGGGGTCCATAAGGAAACTAAGGGATATTAAGTCCTCCTTTAAATAGATAACCGGAACAAAGCATTAACACATAGTGAATACATGAACTCCTCAAACTATGGTCATCACTGGAAAGTATCCCAATTACTGTCACCCTGGGGTTTACGGATCATAACACGTAATAGGTGCATATGACTTGCAAGATCGGATCACGAACATAGATATAATGGTGAAAACATAAACGGTTCAGATATGAAATCATGGCACTCGGGCCCTAGTGACAAGCATTAAGCATGGCAAAGCCATAGCAACATCAATCTCAGAACATAGTGGATACTAGGGATCAAGCCCTAACAAAACTAACTCGATTACATGATGAATCTCATCCAAATCCTCACCGACCAGCGAGCCTATGAAGGAATTACTCACTCCCGATGGGGAGCATCATGAAATTGGATATGGAGGATGGTTGGTGATGACGAAGATCGAAGACCCCCCTCTCCGGAGCCCCGAACGGGCTCCAGATCTGGCCTCCCAATGAAGAACAGGAGGTGGCGGCGGCTCCGTATCGTAAAATGTGATGAAACTTCCTCTCCTATTTTATTCTCTGAAAATAGGATTTTATAGCGTCGGAATTAGGGCCAGCGGAGCCCCGATGGCCCCACTACGCACCAGGGCGCGCGAGAGGGGGGTGGCGCACCCTGGTGTCTTGTGGGCAGCCTGCCCCCCCCCCCCCACCTCGATGGGTCTTGGTTCCAGAAATTATTATATATTCTAAAATAATTCTCCAAAGAGTTTCGTCCAATTCCGAGAACTTTTATTTCTGCACAAAAACAACACCATGGTAGTTCTGCTGAAAACAGCGTCAGTACGGGTTAGTTTCATTCAAATCATGCAAATTAGAGTCCAAACCAGCAGCAAAAGTGTTAGGAAAAGTAGATACGATGGAGACGTATCACGTACCTCAGGTACACCATTTCGCGCATAAAATTCCATGGGTATCTGTGGGGGCAAAAAAGTCGAAGGGTCAAGTATTCGGCTCAACCGAACTATGGCCAAATATGTCTTCGGACCATTACCAGGTACCATCTAGGGCTTGATTAGCATAAAGCTGACATACTGCGGCAGATTCTCAAGGCCCTCTCTCAAGGGCCCGTCCGCATATCTCCATTTCTCCTGTTTACGGAATCCTCCCACATAGCAAAGGCGCAGACATGCAGCAGGGCGCAATAGCGAAGTCAAACCACTCATATAGGCCATGTGTAAACCTTTCCTCTCCTATTTACAATTTTACAAAGTATCTATAACAGTTGCTTTGGTAGTTTGAATTGTACGGTTGGACGTCACACATTCATCGGAAATAAAGACCATCATTACAGTCCTATTACAGACGTCTATGTTGCATATCTCTTTCCGCTTTTTCACGCCGAACCAAACTCGTCCGATACATGTTTTAGATGCGATCGGCTAATAAACCGGGGGCTCGACTATAAATCTCACCCCAAGCATCATTCCGACACTATCTCTATCTTACGTGCTCGGCGTCTCGAATATTGCATTATATGAATCGGCTCCGAATTATGTCTTCGGTCAATAGTTGGGTTGCCTGGCTCCTGTGTTTTCCCTCTTACGTTCCGCATTGGTCGGCTAGGAGGGTAAAGGGAGAACCACTGCGATTGTAATTCTAGCTCATCTGGTTAAGTACCGCAGTGGAGAAGCCAAAAACTGACTGTCATAATAAGCGAGAGCTGGTCGGCAGTCCGATGGCAAGTGTCAAACTAAAAATAGATGGAGGTTATTCTGTGTCATACGAAGGGTTGTTGTCACAGAAACCAAGCGATGATGGTGTTAACCCCGGCACAGCCGAACATCATGAAACACTTGGGGCTAGTCACTAGCTCCCGCAGTCAAGTTCCTATGGCTAAGTTGAAGCATTTAAGGCGCATAGTCTGATTGCCTCATTTCTCCTACACACTACAGCCTCCGGGCACCAAGACATCGGCTAAGGGATAAAGTGTTAAGGAAGAAACACCCTTTGCAATATCTGCAAGGGGTTCAAAGACGACGAATGGTAACTTTTAGTTTAAATGGTCGCACAGGAGTCAAAATAATTAACAGAGCATAGTACATCATGCCAAGTAGCTACATTATAAAGCACCAAAAGTTTAAACTCGCCCGAATAAGCGGCAGTACATTCGCTCATAGATTACATCCTTAGAGCATTGGGCCTCTACCACCCAGGCACCATCCATAACGATGGGAAAATACTGCTCGGGACGTCTATGCTCCTTCCCAGGAGGCGGGGGCCCGGTAGCCATCTCAGCTGGCTTGATCTTCGGCCAGTGCACCATAGTCTTGCCGAAGGCTATCCCAGCTCCCTTGATGCATGTGGAGTGCTTCCAGACGTCAATCCGGGGCGTGGCGTCGCACAACCTCTCCACCAGGTCGAAGTAGCTGCTCAGTAGTGACTCTGAAGGCCACAGTTTGACGCAGAGGTCCTTCATCGTCGGCTCCGCCATCCGATGCAACTCCATCAGCTGTTTCATCTGGTTGTTGAGCAGGGAAGGGTGCTCGGGGCCTGGAAATGTGCCCAAAACAACCTCTGCTCAACTCGGCCCTCCTGGGACGAGAAGTACCTCACCGCATCTGCTGCACTCCTTGGGAGATCCATAAAGGCGCCTGAGGAACACCGTACTTGCGTGAGTAGAGCGAACATGTCACCACCAAAGACACTTTGCAGTAACTACGGCTTACCACCCGCAATCAGCTTGACCTGTTGGAGCTCTCCTTCGTGGCCTCATGCATTCACCCACTCCTCTTTGATTGCCGACATCAACAAGGTCAACTCAGAAACCTGATCCTTGCTTTTTTGCTCAAGGTCCTCACATTTTGTGACAGCATCCTTGAGCTCCTGCTGCACCTCGCCCACTCTGGCCTCGTGTTTCTCGCTGGCGGTCTTCACCACCTTTAATTCAATGGCCACTTGTTCGGCCGCCGCCTTCTGCTCCGTGGCTTCCTACCGAGCCATTTGCAGCTCGGCCTTGAGGTTCTCGACCTCCGCGGCGACAATTGCAGTAATCATAGGCGTCAGCCGCTTAGGGTTAACCTCGAAGAAAAAAACACATTAATGAAGGGCAGTATTAAATAGTCCAGTCCAGACTCACCTTGTGCTTTGTCGTATCGTTTATTAACGAGATCAAGCTCGTCATCGGCGCTCTTGAGATTCCGGTTTAACTCGGCCAGCTCCGCGGCATTGGCAGCCGCCAACGAAGATGAGGCTGTTGACATCAGATTTTGGCACGACATAAAAAGAAAATGAGATGGTCTCGAGTGAAAGGGTTTTCAGCGTGAAAAGTTTCACGTCGCCGAGTGGAACAACTTTGATGTTTAGGTTATCATCGTCCAACCCCATCTTAGGGGCCGAAACTGTGCTCCGAGTGGCAGAATTTAGTGTTCCGAGTGCTTTTTGGCCGGTTACGCCTTCAAGAAGACCTCGGATGAAGGAGCACTCTACATGGATTGTCTTCGTCTCGTCGAGGTGATCGATTTTTGTATATAAATCATCTCAATCCGAGTTCGTATGCAAAAGTTAGAGACAATACACTGCAGACTGAACCTAAACGGAAATATGGCGCGAGGTACCAAACACCCTGTCTGATGGGACGCGCGAGTCATTTGGACATCAAGATGGCCTTGAATCAAAAAACCTTCAACACGAAAAAGCTTCGTCTCGTCGAGCCGATCGATTTTCATATATAAATCATCTCAATCCAAGGTCGTATGTGACCTGGAGAGGCAAATAAAAATCAGGCTATATTTTCAGTCGAGAAATCCGGGTAAAAAGCTTGCCAGCAAAAGGAAAAGCTTGCCGGCGTGGAAGCTTGCCAGTGTGAAAGCTTGCTGGGGTGGAAACCTTGCCGGTGTGGAAAGCTTGCCGGGGTGGAAACCTTGCCGGTGTGAAAGCTTGCCGGGGTGGAAACCTTGCCGGTGTGAAAGCTTGCCAGGGTGAAAACCTTGCCGGTGTGGAAAGCTTGCCGGGGTGGAAACCTTGCCGGGGTGGAAATCTTGCCGGGGTGGAAACCTTGCTGGCGTGGAAACCTTGCTATCAAAGTCAATCCGACCAGAAGTTGGAGATGGGCTTGAAAGATTATTCAGACGACCTTGGATGGAAAAGTGTTCTACAGGGAAGTTGTGCGTATCGTCGAAATGGTCAACTTTACTTTTGGAGTCATCATCATCGGAGATAGTATACGGCCTGCAAAGTTGTTACAAGACTCGGACAGTTCAGAAAACTGCATAATTGAATTCGACCCACAGTTAAAGATGGGCCCTAAAAGTCATAAAGACCGCCTTAAAAGGAGAAGTGGCATGCGCTGTATTATGCAGATCATCGAGGCGGACAAGTTTGATGATGAACTCGACTCTATCCGAGTTAGTGTGCGATTTCTATAGTCCACGCAAGAAGCAGGATAGAAGTATGGGACAGATCCGAGCCAAATCCGAGTTGGACTAGAACTAGGATTTTTTAGGACGTGAATTGATGTAATATTCTTGAAAAGAAAGCCTAGAGGAATCCTTTACTTGTACGGGAAGTCCAGCCGCCTCTTATATATGTTTGGGGTGATGGCCGATTGAACAACACACAATCGAACAAATCAATATACTACTTTTTCAGTCTATGTTTTATCCGTCCATCGTTTCTCTCTCTCTCGTTCTTCACTGTTCCTCGACTTTGAGAGCTGCGAATCCTGAGGCTCTAGGGGCGAGCGAATCGACCTAGGGCAGCCCATAGCCGCCGCACTCCCTGACGGGGTCCCTCCCGGGCGTGTGGGGTTTCGGGTCTCAAAAGCGCCCGCCAACTGTCTTGCGTATCGCGCTGTCGGTCGGGTCTCCTTCGACGTGAGGTGCGGTGCATCACCCCCGGCGTCGAGGGTACACGTGACATGTTCGTGTGTCAACACACTTTTTGGCGACTCCGCTGGGGACTGAAGATCAATCATCATCATCCACCATGTCCGATCTTCCCAAGCCATCTGAGGTAGACGCCGATAACATCATTAAGCCCAGTCTTGATGAGATATCGGCCGATCATCGCCAAGTCTGTGAGGAGTACAAGAAGGCGCATGAGGAGAAGGACTTGCAGGAGTTCCTTGCAAAGTTCAAGAAGGATCGCCAAGGAAACATCACTCTGATTGAAGAAATCAAGTTCCCTCCTCTTCATGCCGAGCAGGTTAAACCCTCTGTAAGTACTGCCTTTTCTCCTGAGCAGTGGGCTGAGATTGAGAGTCGTATTGTTGATGGTAACAATCTGGTTTATCAAACTTTCCTAGAAAATACTAATGCTCAGAAGAATATATCTCAATCATCTAGTGGTAATGGTGGTATAGCTGCTAGTGTGCAAAACCCTAATCTGGCTTTACCTATTTCATCGGCGCCTCCCGTGCCGATGACTTATTATCCTACCCAAACCAATCAGATTATGGCTGCACCCATTAATCCTATCATGAGCATGCCAGGTTCGGTGGTGATGCCGAACCAAACCCTACCTACAAGTGCAAACGCTGTTAGATCATTGCCGAATTACAATTCGGCATATATGCCACAATTCACACCTGTAACTACTTACCATACTCCTCCTATGCCACTTCCACAAGCTTCATCGTCCACTGTGGACGATGGTCTAGCTAATCTTAGAGAGGAGATGGCTAAGATGCTCCGAGAGAATTTTGGAGTTGAGTTACCAAGGAACCGTATTTACCAAAAGCCATATCCAGAATACTTTGATGCCATTCAATGCCCTCCAGGATATAAAATTCCAGATTTCGTTAAGTTTAATGGAGAGGGCACAAAAACCACATGGGAGCATGTTAGTCAATACTTGGCACAATTAGGTGAAGCAGGCTCACTAAATGAATTGAAAGTGCGTTTATTTCCTTTATCATTAACTGGTACCGCATTTTCATGGTTTTCTTCTTTACCACATGGTTCCATTCGGGTTTGGTCGCAGCTAGAGCAGAAATTTCATGATCACTTTTATAGCGGCGATAACGAGCTTAAGTTATCACATCTTACAACGGTTAGACAAAAGCATGATGAATCAGTCTCCGATTACATCAAAAGATTTAGAGATACAAAAAACAGGTGCTATAGTTTGGTGATAACCGAGAGAGATTTGGTTGATCTTGTGCTTAGTGGTTTGAAAACTCCCATTAGAGAAAAGCTAGAGGGCTATGAGTTTTTAAATGTTAATCAAGTCTTACAAAGGGCTTTGGCTCAAGAAAGCCGAAGCAAAGAACTCAAAGAAGTGCATAGATATAAAGTTGATCGTCCTAAGATGAACATGATTGAATATGATAGTGATCACTCAGACGATGAGGGTGATATTTATGCTACTGAATTTGTTTGGCCATCTAAGGCCAAACCCTTCACCCTCAATGATCTGAAACCAATTCATAAGAATCATGATGAAGAGATGAAGTTTACTTTTAACATTGCCAAGTGTGATAAAATATTTGATGCTTTGCTGCAAGCCAAAATTATTAGAATATCTCATACTTTACCGCCGTTTGAAGAACTGAAATGGTGCGCTTATTGCAAGTATCATAATTCTTTTTCTCATGCTACTAATGATTGCAATGTTTTTCGACGACAGATACAATCGGCCATTAATGACGGACAATTGAACTTTTCTGAGATGCAAGTTGATAAACAGCCCTTTCCAATGAATACCATGGATTTGGAAGGGAAGAAGCTGCTCATTCGGCCGGAGGTAGCCAAATCTGCTAATAAAGCTAATGTCATTGTTGGTCAGCCCAGGAAAGATAAGGAGAGTGACAAGGTCTTGGGGAGACAAGTCGTGCTTGACAAGCAACCCGGTGGCAAGGAGATAATCAAGATCACCATCAAGAATCCTACACTCGGGGGGCAACCACAAGTGCAAGAGAACACTCATGTCAAATTTGTTAAGCCCAAGAGTCCAGAGGTTGGCAAGCGGAAGACGAATAAAGCTAAAGTGCAGCGCAAGAAAATCAAGCCAACTTTTCATATGTTGTTGTCCAAGTATGCCAGTCAAGCGGCCGGTTCTAGCTCTAACCGGTCATCAAATTTGAAGTGCTCAAGGTCACCTCCTTGGGAAGAATTCCAGCATCATGCAAGGCCATATGGTTCATGGGCACCGGGACCATGGATGCCGCCACCCCCCTATGCGCCATACTACATGGGAGACTTCAATGGAGGATGGTGGTAGCCCCCAATGGCCCCTTATGCTTTTCATCTGGGTTGGGCAGAGCCAAGGAGGCCCGTTCATGAGAGGCTTTCTTATCCCACATGAGGCCGTTTGAACAATGGTGTCAATCGGCCAATGCAAGATAATAAAAAAAGGGTTGGCAAGCAAGTGTGGCGTGCTAAATCACCAAGTGCAGAAATTTCAGAGCCTAGCAAGCAAAAGGAGAAGAATACTAGTGCTAAAACTATTATGATAGGCACTAAAGAATTGACAATCAAAGAGCCGATTATTGTTGGAAAACCGGCTGGTTCCAATAAAGATGTGGTTGTTGTCTAGCAAGGTCCCATGGCTAATGATCATGAAGCTAGCACAAGCAAGGCCAAGTCGAGGGATCCAAAATATACTCAGCCTAAGTGGTGTCCTTCCGGTCTGACCAAGGCACAAAAAAGAAGACTGCAGCGCATGAGGAGTCAAGAGATGGCAGAACAGGAGGCCGAGAAGCAAAGAGATAAATTGTTCAATGACATTCGGCCCATGGTACCTACAAAACAAGTGTGGAGGCCTAAACAAATACAAGATGCTGTGGCTTCTACACCTATCACAACAGCACCTACAGCACCAAAAGAGGATGATGCAATCATTACATCGTCTATGTTACCTATTGTTTCCACTTCACTCGGACAGATTTCAGAATCGGTGGATACACTAGGGGAAGAGGATGATATGTTGGACTACGAGTCTACACCGGTTCATGAAGGTATGGATATCAATATGGTGTATTACTTACCACTGAATTTCGTGCTATAGATGAAGAAGAGGAAGTGGCTCAGCTAGATTTTGGTCCTAAAAATGCTATATTCGAGAAGCCAAAAGAACCGGTGACACACTTGAAGCCATTGTTCCTTAAAGGTCATATTAATGGATCGCCGGTTGCTGGAATGCTTGTCGATGGTGGTGCTGTGGTGAATCTTATGCCATATTCGGTCTTCAAAAAATTGGGGCTGCGTGACGAAGAGTTAATAAAGACCAACATGGTGCTTAATGGATTTGAAGGCAAAGAGAAAACTGAAGCCAAAGGTGTAATGTATGTGGAGCTTACGGTGGGAAGCAAAACTTTGGCTACCGCATTCTTTGTCGCCGAGGTGCAAGGTAACTACAATGTGATATTAGGCCACGATTGGGTTCATGCAAACCAATGTGTGCCATCTACTATGCACCAGTTTTTGATTCAATGGGTGGATGATGAAGTGGAGGTCATTCATGCGGATAATTCGGCTTGTGTTGCTTTGGCCGATGCATCGGTGGATTGGCAACATCCCAATGCTACTTGCTTGACGGGACGCGACTTATCAGAATTTGATTTTCTTAGCGCCACAAAAAGTGGTTTCGTGCCCGTTCTTTAAAGCTGGTTGGGGGTAATCGGCTCCAAGGTATGATGTATTTAAATAGATTCTAACTCAGATTGGTTGCAAAAGCGTCTTGTTGAATATCGGTCCAATGAGAACGATATGTATGAATCTATAGAGGAGTTAGATGATATGGATAAATTAGGACAAGGTTTTACGTCGGCCTATCCATTAGAAGAGATAGACATAGGAGATGGTTCAATTCCTAGGCCGACATTTGTAAACGAAAATTTAAGAGCCGATCATAAAGCTAAGTTGATCGAGCTTTTGAAAGAATATGTTTGGTGCTTTGCATGGGAATATCATGAGATGCCAGGTTTAAGCCGAGAACTAGTGGAGCATCGGTTACCTATAAAGGCTGGTTTTAGACCATACAAGCAATCAACCAGAAAGTTTAATCCAAAAACATATGACCGGATCAAGGAAGAGATCAGTCGTTTGCTTAAAGCTAATTTTATTAGACCTTGTAGGTATGCCGAGTGGATTTCTAACATTGTACCAGTAGAGAAGAAAGGCTCCGGCAAGTTGAGGGTGTGCATTGATTTCAGAGATTTGAATAGAGCTACACCTAAAGATGAGTATCCCATGCCAATAGCCGATATGCTTATTAATGATGCTTCTGGACATAAGGTCATTAGCTTTCTTGATGGTAATGCGGGGTATAACCAGATTTTTATGGCCGAAGAGGACATGTCCAAAACGGCTTTTCGATGTCCTGGTTTCCTTGGTTTATTTGAGTGGACAGTGATGACCTTTGGATTAAAAAATGCCGGTGCCACGTATCAAAGGGCTATGAATTTAATTTTTCATGATTTACTTGGCGTTATACTTGAAGTTTATATTGATGATATTGTTGTCAAATCGGATGCTTTCGAATCTCATCTAGCCGATTTGCGTTTAGCTTTTGAAAGAATGAAAAAAATATGGACTGAAGATGAATCCTTTGAAGTGTGCATTCGGCGTGTCGGCTGGAAAGTTTTTGGGTTTCATTATTCATGAAGATGGCATAGAGATTGATCCCAAAATGATAGAGGCCATACGGAAAGTGGAGGCTCCAATATGCAAGAGAGATATGCAAAAGTTCCTTGGCAAGGTCAATTATTTGAGAAGGTTCATAGCTAATCTGTCAGGGAAAGTTGATGCATTTACTCCTATCCTTCAGTTAAAGAATGATGTTGATTTCACTTGGGGGGCAAAACAGCAAGAGGCGTTTGATATGATCAAGAACTATTTGTGCACTCCTCCGGTGATGAAAGCGCCCAAGCATAGGGAACCCTTTAAGCTTTACATTGGAGCAGAAGAAGGTGTTATTGGTGCTCTTTTGACTCAAGAAACCGAAGGATAAGAGCATGCTATTACATATTTGAGCAGGCATTTATTGGACGCCGAGACAAGGTATACATTTATTGAAAAACTATGCCTATGCTTATATTATGCTTGCACAAAATTGAGACATTATTTAGTACCGAGTGCTTGCATAGTAGCTTGTCAAACCGATGTCATTAAATACATGTTGCATAGGCCAATTCTTAGTGGTAGAATTGGCAAGTGGGCTTATGCTTTGATTGAATATGATTTGGCTTATGAATCTCTAAAATCCATGAAAGGCCAAATTGTTGCTAATTTTATTGTTGAGCATCGGATTAATGACAAGCATGATGTTGATATAAACCTTGTTTCATTAGTACCTTGGAGATTATATTTTGATGGTTCAGTTTGTAGCAATGGCCAAGGTGTTGGTATTGTTTATATATCTCCTCATGGTGCTATTTTTGAAGCCTCATGCCGTTTAGAATATTTTTGCACAAATAATCAAGCCGAATATGAAGCATTGTTATTCAGCTTAGAGATGTTGCTTGCCATAGGTGCTACACATATTGAGGCTTTTGGTGATTCGTTATTAGTAGTGCAACAAATATCCAAAGTCTTTTAATGTTTTGACGAATCACTTAATGTTTATCTTGATAAATGTCTAGATATAATTTCTACTTTGGATTATTTTAGCATTGATCATATATCTAGACATGACAATTGGAGAGCAAATGAGTTGGCACAACAAGCATCCGGCTATCATGTTGATCATGGCATGTTTCATATTTCTCAAAGGCCGATGTCTAGTCTTGCCAACATAGGGGAGGCCGAACCGGAGCCCACCGTTTCGGCCACTAATGAAATATTCAATGCAGGAGAAAATCAAGACTGGAGGAAACCCATCATTGATTATTTGTGTGATCCTAGTAGAAGGGTGGACAGGGCTGTTCGGCGTATGGCTTTTAAATATACGATGAGGGATGATGACCTTTATCGCCGAACAGTTGACGATGTTCTTTTAAAGTGCTTGGACGAGGACCAAGCAAGAGTTGCTATGGGAGAGGTACATGAAGGCATTTGTGGCACTCATCAGTCGGCTCCCAAGATGAAGTGGCTATTGCGACGTGCTGGGTTTTATTGGCCGACTATGATTAATGATTGCTTCAGATATTATAAAGGGTGTGAAGCTTGTCAAAAATTTGGTGATATTCAATTGGCTACTGCTGCTATGTTACATCCTATTGTCAAGCCGTGGCCTTTCAGAGGATGGGGTTTAGACTTTATTGGAGAAATTCACCCGTCTTCCTCAAAGGGGCATCGGTTCGTGTTGGTGGCAACCGATTATTTCACTAAATGGTCTGAGGCAGTACCTCTCAAGAACATGACACATACAGAGGTAATCCAATTCATAACTGAGCACATTATTCATAGATTCGGCATTCCTCAAACATTAACTACAGATCAAGGTTCATCTTTCATGTCACATCAAGTCAGAGAATTTGCCGAATCTTATAACATAAAGTTGCTCAATTCCTCTCCGTATTATGCCCAAGCTAATGGATAAGCTGAGTCCAGCAATAAAATTTTAATCAAGCTTATCAAGAAGAAGATTGAGGACAATCCGAGAAGATGGCATGAGTTGTTGTCTGAAGCTTTGTGGGCACATAGGATCTCAAGGCATGGTGCTACAAAGGTGACTCCATATGAGCTAGTATATGGTCAAGAGGTTGTTTTACCAGTGGAAGTAAATTTGAATGCTTTGAGAATAGCCAAACAAAATGATTTATCGGCAATAGACTTTTATAACTTGATGATGGACAATATTGATGAGGTTGCCGATAAGCGTTTGGCTGCTTTAAAGGCCATAGAGAGAGACAAGTTGAGGGTGGCAAGAGCTTACAATAAGAAAGTTAAGTTGAAGAATTTTCAAGTTGGCGATCTCGTCTGGAAAGTGATTCTACTGATTGGTTCAAGAGATAGAAAATTCGGGAAGTGGTCTCCGATTTGGGAAGGTCCTTTTAGGATTACAAGAGTAGTTCCTGAAAACTCTTATTTGGTGGAATCTGTACAAGGGGCATTGTTACCTAGAGCTCTCAATGGCAAGTACTTGAAGAAATACCACCCAAGTGTGTGGCAAGAAGCCTAAGTAGGCAATGGCCGATATATGATTATCGCCCTTAGCACAAACATGGCTGATACTTAATTATCGCCCTGAGATATATAAATGGCCGATGGAGTGTTGACATCGTCCTTAGAACAAATACCGTGCATATTATTTTTCGGCATGCAAGCTTTGCCGAAAAACAGGGGGGCATGTATTGACATCAGATTTTGGCACGGCATAAAAAGAAAATGAGATGGTCTCGAGTTAAAGGGTTTTCAGCATGAAAAGTTTCACGTCGCCGAGTGGAACAACTTTGATGTTTAGGTTATCATCGTCCAACCCCATCTTAGGGGCCAAAACTGTGCTCCGAGTGGCAGAATTTAGTGTTCCGAGTGCTTTTCGGCTGGTTACGCCTTCAAGACGACCTCAGATGAAGGAGCACTCTACATGGATTGTCTTCGTCTCATCGAGGTGATCGATTTTCATATATAAATCATCTCAATCCGAGTTCGTATGCAAAAGTTAGAGACAATACACTGCAGACTGAACGTAAACGAAAATATGGTGCGAGGTACCAAACACCCTGTCTGATGGGTCGTGTGAGTCATTTGGCCATCAAGATGGCCTTGAATCAAAAAAGCTTAAACACAAAAAAGCTTCATCTCGTCGAGCCGATCGATTTTCATATATAAATCGTCTCAATCCAAGGTCGTATGCGACCTGGAGAGGCAAATAAAGATCAAGCGATATTTTCAGTCGAGAAATCCGAGTAAAAAGCTTGCTAGCAAAAGGAAAAGCTTGCCGGCGTGGAAAGTTTGCCGGCGTGGAAGCTTGCCGGTGTGAAAGCTTGCCGAGGTGGAAACCTTGCCGGTATGGAAAGCTTGCCGGGGTGGAAACCTTGCCGGTGTGAAAGCTTGCCGGGGTGGAAACCTTCCCGGTGTGAAAGCTTGCCGGGGTAGAAACCTTTCCGGTGTGGAAAGCTTGCCGGGGTGAAAAGCTTGCCGGGGTGGAAATCTTGCCGGGGTGGAAAGCTTGCCGGGGTGGATACCTTGCCGGCGTGGAAAGCTTGCTGTCAAAGTCAATCGACCAGAAGTTGGAGATGGGCTCGAAAGATTATTCAGACGACTTCGGATGGAAAAGTGTTCTACACGGAAGTTGTGTGTATCGTCAAAACGGTCAACATTGCTTTTGGAGTCATCATCATCGGAGATAGTATACGGCCTGCAAAGTTGTTACAAGACTCGAACAATTCAGAAAACTGCATAATTGAATCCGACCCACAGTTAAAGATGGGCCCTAAAAGTCATAAAGACAGCCTTAAAAGGAGAAGTGGCCCGCCTTGTATTATGCAGATCATCGAGGCAGACAAGTTTGATGTTGAACTCGACTCTATCCGAGTTAGTATGCGATTTCTATAGTCCACGCAAGAAGCAGGACAGAAGTATGGGATAGATCCGAGCCAAATCCGAGTTGGACTAGAACTAGGATTTTTTAGTACGTGAAATGATGTAATATTCTTGAAAGGAAAGCCTAGATGAATCCTTTACTTGTACGGGAAGTCCAGTCGCCTCTTATATATGTTTGGGGTGACGGCCGATTGAACAACACACAATCGAACAAATCAATATACTACTTTTTCAGTCTATGTTTTATCCCTCCATCATTTCTCTCTCTCGTTCTTCGCTGTTCCTCGACTTTGACAGCTGTGAATCCCGAGGCTCTAGGGGTGAGCGAATCGACCTAGGGCAGCCCATAGCCGCCGCACTCCCTGACGGGGTCCCTCCCGGGCGTGTGGGGTTTCGGGTCTCAAAAGCGCCCGCCGACTGTCTTGCGTATCGCGCTGTCGGTCGGGTCTCCTTCGACGTGAGCTGCGGTGCATCACCCCCGGCGTCGAGGGTACACATGACGTGTTCGTGTGTCAACAGAGGCCTGCACAATAGATCATGCTCATTAGGTCCCCGAAATATTGATTTTCGATCCTCTGCCCTGGTTTCCCTTATCCAGCCAGAGTCTCGGGGGCTGCGGATCATTCTTTGCAATCACCTGCATTTTTAGATTCTTCGACCCCCGCATGAGTTTTTTAAACTCATCCAAGGCTCCGGGGCTACTGTATATACGGATACATAATCATTTATGCAGCTTTTTCTAAAGAAAAAGGGCATTACATGGTTTACCTTGAAGCCCGTCAGAAGGCCGCTAAAAGCCCCCTTCAGTCCGTTGTCCACGGACCGAAGACTTTGCAAAACCGCGCCCACTAGGCTGCGGTGTTCTTCGGTAATAGAGGAGCTATTGAAAGCCTCCTCCATTGCATCACGCCACCCCGTCAAGACCTGCCCTGTAGCGAGTGAAGACGGTGGCAGTGGAGGCCGGGATGGTGGGCTCCTGGTGCCTTATCGGCTCCGGAGCCATCTTTGGGGAGAGCTCGGTCTGACTGGGCTCCCCCTCCTAGTTCACTAGAGGAGTTACTAGAGGAGTTCTCTCCTCTGGGTCTTCAGCGGCCGGGGTGTTCACCTCGGCCATGTTCACGTCACCTCCTCCCCCCGTGCTTGGTCCGAGAGGGGTCTTTTGGGACAACACCTCCCCAGTCTCCTCGGTGACCAGAGGAGGTGTGGTGCGTGATGCGGTGCCGCTCTCCGCTAGCTCGGTCGGCGGAGAATCCCCCTCCGAAACTTGGTTAGTGGGAGGTCGCGCGGCGGCTGCAACATCAAAAAGTAAGCATACGGTTGACAATGAATTTGGTTTGGATTCATGGGAGAGTCCTCGAATATCTACCTCTGGTCTAGGGGCTTGACCCTGGGGTTCCTTTGGGGAACCTCTTCAGAAGCCTCAGACTCCTCAGCGAAGTCCAAGCTGTCGTCGGACAGGGCCACTTTGGCCCTGCGCTGACTCTTCGGTGTGGGAGGAGGTTGATCCTCCTCAGCGTCTTCGGACGGCACCCTCTTCTTTGTTCGGGAGGAGTCGCTCTTCTCACCATCTTCACCCTGCCCCGGCTCCCCGTCAAGGGCAGAGGGGGCCTAGGTCTCCCCGGATCTAGTGTCCGGGGGTCCTCTGGGACGGAGGCCTTCTCTGGCCTCCTTCTTGCCTTCTTTCTTCTTATCCTTCTTCTCCAGCGCCTGGTACGGCGCCGCGGCCAGCATCTCTGTTAGCAAGGCCGTCCTGGGGGCCTCGGGCAGCGGGGCTGGATCACTGATCTGCTTGGCTTTCTACAGCCAGCTCTGCGGACAGGGTATGAAGGGGTTAGGAGCTTTATCAAAAAGGAACAAAATCTGAAGATAAGAGTAAAACTTGTTATACCTCCCGTGGAGGGGTTGCGGTGTCGTGGCTGACGTCTTCTTCCTTGGTCGGGCAGTCCTTTTGGGGCTTGAACAACACCTTCCACAACTTGGCGTGGGTGGTGCGGTAGAAGTGGAGCATGGTGGCGGGGTCTTCAGGCTTGTAAGACCACATGGGGACAACCTGGTCTTGAAAGGGTAGGAGGCGGCGCCGAAGCATTGTCTGAACCACATTGGTCAGCTCAACCTTCTTCTTTATCATCTGGGAGATGCGCTTCTGCAGTGACGCCACCTCTGTAGGCGACCCCCAGTCGAGACCCTTCTTGGTCCATGAGACCAACCTTGTAGGGGGGCCAGATCAGAAAGCGGGGATTGCCGCCCAGTTCGCACCACGCGGCTCTATGATATAAAACCACTCCTTTTGCTAGATCTTGACAGTGTCTATGAAGGTGCCTTCTGGCCACTCAACTCGGGGGAGTTTGCTGATCATCGCCCCGCCCCCACACACACATACACAGTCTGCTTGCTGGCCGTCCACGATCTTCGGCTTGACATTGAAAACTTTCAGCCACAAGCCAAAGTGTGGCCGGATTCGAAGAAAGGCTTCACAAATGATGATGAAAGCCGAGATGTGCAAGGAGTTCGGCGCAAGGTCATGAAAGTCTAGCCCATAGAAGAACATGAGACCCCTGACGAAAGGGTGCAGAGGAAAGCCCAGGCCCCAGATGAAGTGGGGAAGGAACACCACCCTCTCACATGGCCTGGGCGTGGGGTGATAACCCACAAGTATAGGGGATCGCAACAGTTTTCAAGGGTAGAGTATTCAACCCAAATTTATTGATTCGACACAAGGGGAGCCAAAGAATATTCTCAAGTATTAGCAGCTGAGTTGTCAATTCAACCACACCTGAAAGACTTAATATCTGCAACAAAATATTTAGTAGCAAAGTAGTATGGAAGTAACGGTAATGGTGGCAGAAGTAACAGTAACAGTTTTGTAGCAATCGTAGCAGTGGTAACAGAAAAGTAACGAAGCAAAGATCAATATGTGAAAAGCTCGTAGCCAATGGATCAGTGATGGATAATTATGTCGGATGGCATTCATCATGCAACAGTTATAACCTAGGGTGACACAGAACTAGCTCCAATTCATCAATATAATGTAAGCATGTATTCCAAATATAGTCATACGTGCTTATGGAAAAGAACTTGCATGACATCTTTTGTCCTACCCTCCCGTGGCAGCGGGGTCCTAATGGAAACTAAGGGATATTAAGGCCTCCTTTTAATAGAGAACCGGACCAAAGCATTAGCACTTAGTGAATACATGAACTCCTCAAACTACGGTCATCACCGGGAAGTGTCCCGACTATTGTCACTCCAGGGTTGCCTAATCATAACATGTAGTAGGTGACTATAACTTGCAAGATAGGTTCAAGAACATAAATATATTCATGAAAACATAATAGGTTCAGATCTGAAATCATGGCACTCGGGCCCTAGTGACAAGCATTAAGCATAGCAAAGTCATAGCAACATCAATCTTAGAACATAGTGGATACTAGGGATCAAACCCTAACAAAACTAACTCGATTACATGATAAATCTCATCCAACCCATCACCGTCCAGGAAGCCTACGATGGAATTACTCACGCACAGCGGTGAGCATCATGAAATTGGTGATGGAGGATGGTTGATGATGACGATGGCGACGATTTCCCCTCTCCGGAGCCCCGAACGGACTCCAGATCTGCTCTCCCGAGGAAGAATAGGAGGTGGCGGTGGCTCCGTATCGTAAAATGCGATGAATCCTTCTCTCTGATTTTTTTTCTCCCCGAACGTGAATATATGGAGTTGGAGTTGAGGTCGGTGGAGCTTCATGGGACCCACAAGCCAGGGGGCGCGCCCCCCACCCTTGTGGACAGGTGGTGGGTCCCCCTCGGTTGATTCTTTCACCAATATTTTTTATTTATTCCAAAAATATTCTCCGTGAAGTTTCAGGTCATTCTGAGAACTTCTATTTCTGCACAAAAATAACACCATGGCAGTTTTGCTGAAAACAGCGTCAGTCCGGGTTAGTTCCATTCAAATCATGCAAATTAGAGTCCAAAACAAGGGCAAAAGAGTTTGGAAAAGTAGATACGATGGAGATGTATCAACTCCCCCAAGCTTAACCCTGTCGGGGTACGACACCTATGGGATCCCGAGAGACCCCTTTACGATTCGGCGGGGGGAGAGGTATACGTAAAGAGCAGAACCAACGATCAACGCGGGAAGTTTTTACCCAGGTTCGGGCCGCTGATCAGCGTAAAACCCTACTCCTGCTTTGTGTTCTTATTAATGTTCTTGAGCCCAGCCTTCAGGTGCGCTCGCTGTGAACAGTACATTCAAAGAGCAGCTACGCATGCAGAATGGGTCGGAAATTCTCCTCCTCTGTAGCAGTTGCCTTGGGCCTTCTTTTATATGCTCAAAGGGGTCACCACAGTGGCAAAATGTACATACATTGAGGTGTAAAGTATCTACAGGGTATCATACCTAACCCCTGACGGATTAGGACAAACGCATCTAATGCACCATGAGGTGTCCGTTTAGGTGTCCTCACTTTCTTGGGGATGGAAAAAGGGGCCATCCCATCAGCACCGCTTAAGCTCTCTTCCATTGGCGCATCGCCACGCGTCCAAAGAAGGACCCAGAATGTCGGGTTTGTCACTGTGCGGCACAGCAACAAAACCTTGCCGGGCGCCGAAGCTTGCCGGGCACCAAGCCTTGCCGGGCGTCAAGCCTTGCCGGGCGCCAATCCTTGCCGGGCTCCGCAGGCCACCCCGGCAAGATCTTGCCGGGGAAGCTGGCCTTCGGATTCCAGCTCTTCTTATCTGCTGATCCTCAGATCTCTGACTTGATGATTTCTTTGGTGGCTTGAATCGACCTCGAACTGTTTCCCGGCAAGCCTTGCCGCGAGGATGGCTACAACTGCCCGTGCACAAGTACGGGGTACTAGTGGCCCAATACTTAGTACACCGACAGGAGCCCCCGGGCCTAGGCCATACACGAGTGCGAGGCGTTGTTGGGCTAGGCCCAAACAGTGCACGGGCACGCGTGGCAGGGGAGTAACTGCTCGTAAATATCTCGTTTTACTGTGCCCCCCACTACACGCATCGAGCGCGCGACGTGGGAAGCGTGCCTCAAAGGCTGCAACTGCCACGCACCTATAGAGGCGCATTCACATTGGGGAATAAAAGAGGCGGCCCCGCTTCTTCCCCATAAAAAGGAGAAGCCGCAGAGGCACAAGCCTATTTACCCCCCTCTTCTTCTCAATCTGGCCGTCGCCATCGCCTTCCTCCTCTCGAGCTCAGAGCGAAGCTTTTTCCTCTTCCGCCCGCCGCTTCCATGCTCGCTCCACCCCCGGCTTCCGCCCTCAGAGCCGCCATGCCGCCCAGGGCCAGCAAAGGCAAGGGCAACGAAGCGAAAGCCGATGTCCTGGAGAGCGAACTGGTGAAGATGCGGAAGAAGCATGTCATCTTCCCCCCATCGCTCGATGATGAAGCTCTGAAGGGGCGGTACCAGTGCATGTGGGCGAAGGAGACGCAAGCTCACCCCGCCACACGCGTAATTCCAGGTGCCTGTTCCAAAAGTTGATTGGACAGATACCATTTCTTCGCTGCGTATTTCTATTACGGGCTCTGTCCCCCATTTTCCGACTTCTTCAATGATATCATGTACACATACGGCTTCCATCTTCTCGATTTTACGCCGAATGCGGTACTATGCATGTCCATCTTTGCCCATCTTTGTGAAAACTTCGCCGGCGTGATTCCCAACTCCACTCTTTTTCGCCATTACTTCTTCTCCCGCATCCAAAAAGGAGAGGCCCTCTCTGGTTCTATTGCCTGGATTCCAAGGGCTTGGAATAAGGAAATATACCCAGAAGGAGTTTACCGCGAAAAGTGGGACGAGTGGCGGGCTGAATGGTGCTGGATCAAGGAAGCAGATCCCCATCCGTTTTGTCTTCCCCGGCAACAGAAGGTGGTCCGCGGCAAGGACTGGAGCGATCTCGCCGTGGAGGACGAGAGGCTCACAATCGCCACCACCAGGATCCTTCGCCTGAAAGCTGCCGGGCTGACAATGGAGATGATTGGCTTCGACTTTCTCCGCCGCCGCATCGCCCCCTTGCAGAACAGGGGAAGGCCAGCTTGGGAATACAGAAATGCGGCAGATATCATGAGATTGCGCCCCGGGCTGAATAATAATCTGACCACTATGCAGCTTGGCGCTCTTCGTCAGAAACTATTCCAGCGCGAAGACAAGCATCGGCTGCCGGCAAGGATTGTCCCTTTGTGCAATAACTCCGCCTTGGGGTCAATCATCGCCTTCATGCCGATGTTCAACGCCCACGATCTTGACGCGACTTGGGCCGAGCCAACCGAGGAGGAAGCACAGAAGTTTTTTGACAACTTGACGGAGAGACCCGTCCGGCAAGAGGCAGATTTCATCCGAGCCACCACCGACCAAGAAGTAGCTTACATTGCTACTAGGGTGGAGGAGGCAAATCTTGCTGCGGAGGCCGGCAGCGTTGGCTTCACGGAATGGGAAGCCAGCGACGCAGAGGTAGTAGTTGAAGTAAAACCTACCGGGAAGGACAGAGCTGCCGGGGAATAGAGCAGCGCAGCCACTGAGAGCTCGTCCGACGAGGACACGGCCGAAGAAGAACCGCAAGAAGAGCTCCCAGCTCCGAAGAAGATGAAGCGTGTTCTTCGGAAGGCTGCATCTAGCATCCCGGCAAGCCAGCCTTCTTCGAGCAGCGAGGCTCCCGGCAATAAAGTGGCCGGCAAGACTGCACCGCGGCAAGGGGCTCGTCAACGGCCTGCGCGGCGCGCGAGACCCACACCAGCGGCCACTGCTGGGGCGGCAGGGGCATCTCGCACTACCGCACCGGAAGCTGCCCTGGCGCCTGCCACAGCCAAGCGGCCTAGGACCCCTCCTCCGCCTCCCCACTCAGACATTGCAGCGGAGGTCGATTTCGACATCTCCGGCTTTAGTCCGGAGCGAGAGGAAGAAGAGTGAGTACTTTGCCACAGCCTTTATATTTCAATCTTGGATCGATCTTACTAACTTGCTCGTATTGTCTCTGCAGTGATGCAGAAACCTTGCTGGAGAGGATGGCGAAGAGGACAAAGACTTCCACGGGCGACGAGCCCCCGGCAGGCTCCACGAGCGTGCCAGAAACCGTCGTCGTCAGCCCGAAGCCCAGTCCTCAACGCAGCCCCCAGCACAGTCCCCAGCGTAAGTTCACTGTCCTTTTTCCGCTGGCGGGTGCTGAGGCTTCCATTCTTGCTGCTGATATCCTTGGGCTCGTAGGAGAAGAACGGCAACAAGGAGAGTTGTCGGAAGACATCCCCGTCGTGCCACCTTCATCGACCACGCCGCCCAAAAGCGCGTCCCCGGCAAGAGTTCCTACCGACGAGCCCATCTTAATTGAGGAGGAGCCGGCAAGCATGGACTCCGGCGACCCACCCCCGGCAACCAAAGTTGCCGGGAGGGGCGAGGCCACCTCCCAACGGCTCGACGCAGGTAACCGATTGCCTCAGAACGCTTGTTATTCTTTCCCTTATCTCTCTGTCTTTAGTTGCTTCAAACTTCAATCTCGATCTTATTCTGTTCTCCTCCTTCGTCCTTCAGAGTTCCCTGTGACGGAACATATGGACGTCGACGTTGTCATCGAGGAAACCGCCAGGGACGCCGCTGCTGAAGCAGACAGGATCGCTGCCAGCGAGGCCACCAAGGATGACACTGTCGAGGCTGGTGGTGCTCTTGACGGGGAGGCCGCCAAGACTGCACAAGAGGAACCCGCCAAGGAACCTACTGAAGGGGGCGACAGGGAGGCTGATGACCGTACTGAAGGCATTCCTGCCGCAGGAGCGCCAGGCGCTGCACCGGCCACGGAGCCCCCTGCCACTGGTGAGGCGGTCGCTGAAGACCAACCGTCAACATCTGAAGGCCCCTCATCCAGCAAATACCTCAAGGTTGGCGAGAACCTGTTCGTTAACTTGCCGGGGACGGCAAGCATTGGGGCACCAGCCGGAGGAGAAGTTTTTGACAAAGAAATCATCGCTGCTGCCGGGCTCGAGGTTGTTGACGATCCCAGCGCTAGCAGCGGCAAATCTGAAGAGGATCAGCTCCTTCAGGCCATGGGCGAGAATTTCTGCAAGTTCCAAGCTCTCCACCGCGCCCGGAAAGATAAGGCGGACTCCAGAATGGCAGTCGTCAAGGCGGCCGAGGCAGATTTTCAAAGGCGCGTCGAACAAATGCAAGTCTGGCACGCCGAGGCCCTCCAAGAGTTGGTTGCCGGCCGGGAACAAGTGAGCCAGCAGTGGACAGAGATCCTCCTGAAGCAATCTGATATGGAGAACGCGCATGATGAAGCTACTCAAAGGATTGCTACTGAAGATGCCCTCCTGACGGGGCGCCGCGTTGCTCTTGATGCTCATGAGGAAGATCTCACCGCACGTGAGCAGGCACTCACCGCCAAGCTTCGCAGCAAAGATGAAGATATCGAGAAGCTTGTCGCGCGGTGGACCCAGGAGCTAGAGCAAAAACATAAAGAGGCGCTCGAAGCTCTAACTGCAAGTCACGCCGGCAAGCTCAAGGAGGCCATCGATGCTGCCGAAGCTGCAGAGGCCTCCAAGAACGAGCTGAGCGACAAGGTAAAAAAGCTGGAAACAGATCTCGAAGAGCACGGCAAGGAGCTCTCGACGCTCAAAGGTGATAGGGAAAAAAACCCTCCACTCCTTGGCGGAGATGCAAGTTGCCATGTCCAACAAAACCAAGCAGCTCTCCTCTGCGGCTGATGACATTGCAGTTCTGGAATTGAAGCTGACCATGTTGCAGAAGTCTCTCGAGGCTGGCAGGGCTTGTGAGAAAGCTCTACTCAAGGATCTCCAAGGAGAGAGGAACCTGCTCAAGAGCGCTGCCGCCGCCCAACTCGATTACGAGAAGGGGGTGGAGATCTGGACTGGACGTCTCATCGCCACCGCAGAGAAGCTTACTGTAGAACTGTCAACCATGGGCCTGTCGAACTTCAGGTATTCTTCTGAGGAAAGAATATCTCCAAGTGCCAGGTTGACGATGTTCTTTGAAAGCATCATCAACGCCTTGAGGGTGCTCCAGTCTAGCCGGGCGACCCAATTGGCCAACGAGACTCGCTGGCTTTGCCGGGCCGTCCTTCGCAAGGTGCTTATCAAAGTGGTGCACAGCAATCCCGGCATCGACCTCTCCAACGCGCTCGGCCATCTGCCAAGGGACGCGAATGTTGAGGCGCTTGAAGAATGCATCGCGCCTATCCTTGAGAAGGTGGACTTCATCAAAAGGATTGAAGGCCAGCGCAGGGATTAAGTGCTCCGCCTTTTCTTGCCATCATCATTCCATGTAAAAGACAATTAAGTCTCAAGTTAGAATTGCGGCAACTCATGAATGTAATATAACTCGCCTATGTTTAGGTTCATGCTTGCTATTTTCCTTGTCTGATTCCTTAATGTATGGGGTTCACCCTACGCTTACTGAAAAACTTGCCGGCGCGCAACCCGCCGCGAGCGCTGGGTGCGGAACTTCAGCAGCCTGCTGGAGGTGCAGCGGCCGGCAAGACTCCTTGGCGTTCTCAGTGCAGCCACTTAAATTGTTGAGCGGGCTCGAAACAAAATAAGGGCACAACTGATTACAACAAGGGTTCCTTCGCGTGCAGATTTTCCATACAAGGGTCGGAATCGTCCAAGGAAATAACTTTATAATAAAAGAAACTTGCTCTAAGTTTTTAGAACTTAGCTTTCTGTCGCTATCCTTCCTCCGGCAAGCGTCGATTCCGAACGTCGCCAACTGGTACTCATATCTCCCTTCCCCCCTCGGCAAATGTGCACGCGAGGAATCCTTCTGTCTTTTAAAAAGAAAGAAGAGAAAATAAAGACATGAAACCTTGGCGGTTCGTTAGAACTTACCGGGAGTAGGTGTTAAACAACATCTTAGACAAACATGCATATACAAATATGAACATGGGAATCAATAAGGGAATGTACAACACTTAAATTTATTCATCTGCGCTCAGGGTCTGCGGCTGGCTTTGTACAAAGGATCACATGCCTTGCCGGCAAGACTTGTACAAAAGGGTGGTTGTTGGGAGCCCCCGGCAACCGCGCCTTATGGGTAGAACTTGCGAAGATGTTCGATATTCCAGGAATTGCTCACTGGAACACCATCCTCGGTCTCCAAGCGGACAGCGCCGGGCCTGGTGACTCGTACTACCCGATAAGGGCCTTCCCACTTTGGCGTCAACTTGTTTGAATTCTTGGCGGACTGAATCCGCCGAAGAACAAGGTCGCCTTCCTCAAGGCTTCGGGCATGAACTTTGCGGCTATGGTAGCGACGCAAAGCTTGCTGGTAGCGTGCAGCTCGCACAGCAGCCTGAAGACGATTCTCCTCAAGGAGCACAGCGTCATCTTGCCGCAGTTGCTCTTGCTCAAGCCCATCATAAGCGAGAACTCGAGGAGATCCGTACGTGAGTTCCGTGGGGAGAACTGCTTCCGCTCCGTAGACCAGAGCGAAGGGCGTCTGGCCGGTGGCTCGATTTGGTGTCGTTCTGATTGACCAAAGAACCGCCGGCAACTCATCAATCCAGCGTCTTCCGCACTTTCTCAGCCTGTCAAAAGTCCTGGTCCTGAGACCGCGCAGCACTTCAGCATTGGCCCTCTCCGCTTGGCCATTGCTTCTCGGGTGAGCAACGGAGGCAAAACAAATTTTGCCGCCAAGGTCTTGGACGTACTGCATGAAGGTGCGACTTGTGAACTACGTGCCGTTGTCGGTGATGATCCTGTTGGGTACACCGAAACAGCAAACTATCCCTTTAAAGAACTTGACGGCTGATTGTGCTGTCACCTTCCTCACTGCTTCCACCTCCGGCCACTTTGTGAACTTGTCGATAGCAACGTACAAGTACTCAAAGCCCCCGGTAGCATGGGGGAAAGGGCCCAGTATGTCGAGCCCCCAGACCAAAAATGGCCAGGAGAGAGGGATTGTCTGAAGAGCTTGAGCTGGCTGATGCGATTTCTTCGAATGAACTGGCACGCTTCACACTTGGTGACTAGTGCAGTTGCATCCTGGAGAGCGGTGGGCCAAAAGAAACCTTGCCAGAATGCTTTCCCGACAAGTGCTCTTGACCCTATGTGAGAGCCACATATGCCTCCATGTATCTCTGCCAACAGCTCTAGCCCATCCTCCCAAGGAATGTACTTCAATTTCACACCGTTTGGCCTCTTTCTGTACAGGACGTCATCGACGAACTTGTACATAACAGACCGACGGGCTACTCTTTCTGCTTCTTCCTGTTCCTCCGGGAGTTCTCCTGTCTGAAGGAAATGGACAATGTGTTGCGCCCATGCTGGAGCCTGAGGCTCGACAGCTAGGACTAAAGGCATCTCCTCCGCCGGGGGAACGTTTGTCTTGACAGCAAGGGCCTGAGGCCCTGCCGGAGCCTGTTGTTCCCCGGCAGGCACGTCGATCCCGGCAACTTCCTTGCCGGCGGCTCCAGGGAGCTCTGCCGGGAAGTACTGGCCAGAGTTCAGTTTTCTTCTCTTTTCTTGCCGCATCGATGGCGCCACGGATGGTTGAGTCAATTGGAGCACAAAAGTTCCTGGTTCCACAGGCAACTTGAGGGCAGCACGCTTTGACAGGTCGTCAGCAACACTGTTCTCGGCACGAGGAACGTGCTCCATTTGCAGACAGTCAAAGCACTCTTCCATTTTCCTCACTTCATCCACGTAGGCTTGCATCAATGTACTTTGATAACTCTTGTTAACTTGCCTGACGACAAGTTGTGAATCGCCTTTGATGACGAGCTTTTTTGATACCAAGGTCTGCCGCGATCCTGAGACCGGCAAGCAAACCCTCGTATTCTGCAGTGTTGTTGGTCGAACTCTCCCGGGGAAAATGCATTTGGACTACGTACTTGAGGTGCTCTCCGGTGGGTGCGACAAGAAGCACACCAGCACCGGCGCCTTGCAGCGAGAAAGCCCCGTCAAAGTACATAACCCATTGCTGATCGATTTCCTTGCCGGGAAGAGTTGTTTCCTGAGCCTCTTCGTCTGGCGTTGGGGTCCATTCTGCAATGAACTCCGCCAAGGCTCTGCTCTGGATCGTCGAAGTGTTTTCAAACTTGAGGCCAAAGCTCGACAACTCCAACGCCCACTCCACGATCCTGCCGGTTGCTTCTGGATTTTGCAAAATCCATTGCAACGGAAAGCGAGTGACGACGGTGATTTCATGTGCTTGAAAATAATGGCGCAGCTTCCTCGAGGCCATAAGGAGGCCGAAAAGCAACTTCTGCACACCGGAAAATCTTGACCTAGCTCCTTGTAAAAGAGAGCTAACAAAATAAGCTGGGCGCTGCACCACCTTCTTCTTCTGCATTGGTTCTTCTGTTTGCGCAGATCCTGTCTTGCCGGGATCAACCCTTGTCGGGGAAGATCTTGCCGCGTCATCTGGCGGTCCTGCCGCTGGTGTTGCTTCCTCATCAGCCTCTCTCTGCGCCACTAGCGCAGCACTAACCACTTGATTTGTTGCTGCCAGATACAGCAGCAACGGCTCTTGTGGTTTAGGCGCGACTAGCGTCGGCGGAGAGGAAAGGTATTTCTTCAAATCTTGTAGCGCAGCCTCCGCCTCCGGAGTCCATTTCATTGGACCTGCCTTCTTCAAAATTTTGAAGAAGGGCAGGGCGCACTCAGCAGATTTGGAAATAAACCTGCTTAGAGCAGCAACACAACCGGCAAGACAACGCACATCTTTGACGCGTCTCGGCGCTTCAATTTGCTCAATAGCTTTGATCTTGTCGGGGTTCGCTTCGATTCCCCAGCAAGATACAAAGAATCCGAGGAGCTTACCGGAAGGAACACCGAACACGCACTTCTCAGGATTGAGCTTCGGGTTGATCTTGCGCAGATTTGCAAATGTTTCTTCTAAATCTTGAATGAGCGTCGCTTTGTCTTTGGTTTTGACCACTATATCATCCATATACGCCTCCATATTTCTATGGAGTTGAGGCTCAAAACCAATTTGGATTGCTCTCGCAAATGTCGAACCGGCACTTTTCAACCCGAAAGGCATTCGTATAAAACAATACGTACCACATGGGGTGATAAATGCGGTCTTCTCTTCATCTTCTTTTGCCATAAAAATCTGATGATACCCTGAATAGGCATCAAGGAAGGATAGGAGATCACAACCAGCGGTGGAATCTACAATCTGGTCGATGCGCGGCAAGGGAAAGGGATCTTTTGGACAAGCTTTATTGATATCTGTATAATCAATACAAAGCCTCCATTTCCCATTCGCTTTCCGCACTACAACCGGATTGGCCAACCAGGTTGGATGAAGCACTCCTTCGACCAATCCTGCCGCCTCCAGCTTTCTGATTTCTTCGGCAATAAATTCTTGCCGCTCCAAGGCTTGCTTCCTGACCCTTTGCTTGACGGGCCGCGCATGAGGATAGACAGCAAGGTGGTGCTCAATTACCTTCCTGGGAACACCGGGGATGTCAGACGGTTGCCATGCAAACACGTCGACATTCGCCCGCAGGAATGCAACGAGCGCGCTTTCCTATTTGTCATCTAGGGTGGAACTTATGATGAATGTTCCCCCCGTTCCGTCCTCCCTGACGGGCACCTTCTTGGTCTCCGGCGGAGCAGCCTTGGATTTCTTGTTCTTGCCGGTGGAACTCTCTGGTGCGTCCTCGACGAAAGCGCAGCACTCCGAGGAGGTGCGCTTGCCGGAGTTCGCGCCAAGGTTCTTGTCGGTCTTCTTCTTCCCCACAGGAGCTCCAGCAGCAGGAGCAGGCGCCTTGATGGCAGGTGCTGCAACTGCTTCCCGGTAAAGTTGGTCGGCACAGATGAGCGCATCCTTCTTATCGGAATGGATAGTGATGACGCTCAACGGCCCGGGCATCTTCAAAACATTGTACACGTAGTGTGATGCCGCCATGAACTTAGCCAGCGCTGGCCGACCAAGGATCCCATTATATGACATGGGGATCTTGGCGACATCAAACACCACCTTCTCGGTACTGAAGTTGAGCTCGCTACCAAATGTCACCGGCAGCGTAATCTTGCCCTTGGGCTGGGTTCTTCCCGGATTGACCCCTTGAAACGTACCCGTTTCTTCGAGGTCCTTGTCGGGAATTTGGAGCTTTTTGAGCACATCCGGTGAGATTAAATTTAGGCCGGCCCCACCGTCAACTAGCATTTTCGTCACCTTAAGGTTGCGAATCGTTGGGGAGACCAACAATGGCAAGCACCGAACCGCAGTTGTGCGATCAGGGTGATCCTCGGCGTCGAAAATGATAGGCGTGCTGGACCACTTCAGGGGCCTACATGCATCTGGGGATGGTTCTGCCGCATTGACTTCCCGCACCCACTGTTTCGGTTGACGGTGGGAAGAATGTAGCGAAGCACCTCCATCGATACACATGGCCTCCGTAGCCTTCTGGAATTCTTGCTCACTGGACTCATCATCCTCTTCATCATCATCTTCTTCTTTGTCTCGGCCCCGAGCGGGCCTATCCTTTTGTTGCTTGGCCTTGCCGCGACGACCCCCTCGGCCACCGCGCTTCTTGCTGGATCTATCAGCACCATCTTGGGCCTTCTCCTTATCCTGCCTCTCATATTCGGCCCTCTGTTTCTCAGCAAGCTGTTCGACTTGCCGGCAGTTCTGGAGGTCGTGGCCCTTGGTGCGATGGATCTTGCAATACTGCTTGCCGGAGTTTTCCGACTTGTCGGTAGCCGCCAAGGCCTGACAGGAAGGGCACCTGGCAAGATCCTTGCCGAGGTCACCAACCTTGGCCTTCTTGGCGGCGCCCGGGTTGTCAGATTCCTCGACAGCAAGCACAGCCTTGCCTCCGCGTTTCCTGTTCCGCCGCCGGCCTTTCCTTGACGGGGCCGCGGCATCTTCTTCTTCGGATTCACCCGCCGTGCCAACAGCTTCGCCAGGGAGTTTCCTCCCCTCTTCAGCTCGAGCGCATTTATCAGCTAGAGCGTAAAGCTCGGCAATACTCCTGACTTTGTTCATTGCCAGCTCTTCCCGCATTCTGTGGTTACGCATGTTCTGGTGAAACGCGCTAATGACAGCGGCAGGGTGAACGTCAGGAATATTGTACTGCACCCGGCTGAACCTCTGCATAAACTTGCGCAGGGACTCGCCCTCCTTCTGAGGGATGATATGCAAATCACTCTCTTGGCCAGGAGCTTGGTGGCCTCCGACAAAGGGGCCAACAAACTGATGGCACAGATCTGACCAGGAAGAAATAGAATTCTCCGGCAGATGCATCAACCACGACCTGACATTGGGTTTGAGCACCAACGGGAAGTAGTTGGCAAGTATCTTGTCATCTCGGGCCCCGGCAGCCTGCACCGCAATGGTGTAGATGCTCCGGAACTCCGAGGGATGGGTCTTACCGTCATATTTCTCCGGGACCTCCGGCTTGAAGGTTCGGGAATTGGGCCACCGGACTTGTCGCAGCTCACGGGTAAACGCTGGAGTCCCTACCTCATAAGGCAAGTCTCCTACGTTCCCTGGCACAGGCTCGTCGTCAGTCGGCCCCGCGCGCTTATCAGATTGATAGCGCGCTTCCCGTCGCCGCTCGATGGTAGTTCGAGCGTCCTCCTTGCCTCGTTCCTGGAGAACTTGACGCTGATCGCGGCGCATCCGTGGATCGGATGACGCCGTGGGAACTTCTTCACGGCGGTCGACCTGCTGGGTTGTCGGCCGCCGCTGGTGCCATGGAGGGGAGTGCACTGTGGTTGCACCACCTCCGATTTTCTCCACATCGGCTCGCGCCGGATCGATGGGCCTTCGCTGTGAGGGCCCTGCCTCTTGCGGTCCATCTTTGTTGGCGAAGCCCATAAGGCTCTGGATAGTAGCTCGCCACTCCTCCATCTTCTCCGGGGCAGGAGGAAAATCGAGGAGCAGCTGCGCACGTGCCAAGGCTTCCGCTGGCGTAGGCGGCGGCGACAGGTGCGAGGTACGTGAGGTGCTCTGACTCCTAACCATATTAGAAGGAGCACCACCACGGTCACGCGACCGCGTGCCACCTCCGCCAGCAGCTCGGTGTGCATGCTGGTCCCGCGCATCTTGGGATCGATGCGCAGAAATCTTTTCATGGGGACGCCCTGAACCACCAGCGCCATGACGTCGCTCATCGTGCACGACCTGGGTAGGTCGTGAGGCTTGCGTTGGCGCGGGAGCTCCAGCAGGCGCCCTCCGATCTCTGGAGTTCGTTGTGCCACCCGTAGGCAACACAGCGCCGTCTCTAGATCCAGCGGTGTGTAGGTTACCACTGCCACTGCGAACGATGCCGCTCGCCTAGCTCGGATCACCAGAACGCCGTGGGAGTTCTAATCCCCTTCTTTCTGCACCCACGCCGTCGCCCGTACGCGAAGGCGTAGGCAAAACGGACGTGGACGGTTGCGCCGTCGCGGCGCTCTTCTTCTTGGGCGGCATGATGATGAAGAAACTGAGGCGTCGATCACTAGATCAGGTTCACGCAACCTTCAATCCCCCTACCTGGCGCGCCAAAGATGTCGGGGTACGACATCTATGGGATCCCAAGAGACCCCTTTACGATTCGGCGGGGGGAGAGGTATACGCAAAGACCAGAACCAACGATCGACGCGGGAAGTTTTTACCCAGGTTCGGGCCGCTGATCAGCGTAAAACCCTACTCCTGCTTTGTGTTCTTATTAATGTTCTTGAGCCCAGCCTTCAGGAGCGCTCGCTGTGAACAGTACATTCAAAGAGCAGCTACGCATGCAGAATGGGCCGGAAGTTCTCCTCCTCTGTAGTAGTTGCCTTGGGCCTCCTTTTATATGCTCAAAGGGGTCACCACAGTGGCAAAATGTACATACATTGAGGTGTAAAGTAGCTACAGGGTATCATACCTAACCCCTGACGGATTAGGACAAACGCATTTAATGCACCATGAGGTGTCCGTTTAGGTGTCCTCACTTTCTTAGGGATGGAAAAAGGGGCCATCCCATCAGCACCGCTTAAGCTCTCTTCCATTGGCGCGTCGCCACGCATCCAAAGAAGGACCCAGAATGTCGGGTTTGTCGCTGTGCGGCACAGCGACAAAACCTTGCTAGGCGCCGAAGCTTGCCGGGCACCAAGCCTTGCCGGGCGCCAAGCCTTGCCGGGCTCCGCAGGCCACCCCGGCAAGATCTTGCCGGGGAAGCTGGCCTTCGGATTCCAGCTCTTCTTATCTACTGATCCTCAGATCTCTGACTTGATGATTTCTTTGGTGGCTTGAATCGACCTCGAACTGTTTCCCGGCAAGCCTTGCTGCGAGGATGGCTACAACTGCCCGTGCACAAGTACGGGGTACTAGTGGCCCAATACTTAGTACACCGACAAACCCATTGCTTGTCCTCAAGCAATTCAGTTGACAAACTGAAAGTGATAAAAAAAACTTTTGCAAACTCTGTTTGATCTTGTTGTTGCAAATATGTATAGCCAGCATTCATGTTTTTAGCAAAGATTATGAACTAACCACATTCACAATAACATTTAGGTCTCACATTCACTCATATCAATGGCATAATCAACTAGCGAGTAATAATAATAAATCTCGGATGACAACACTTTTCCAAAACAATCATGATATGATATAACAAAATGGTATCTCGCTAGCCCTTTCTGAGACCATAAAACATAAATGCAGAGCACCCCTCAAGATCAAGGACTGACTAGACATTGTAATTCATGGTAAAAGAGATCCAGTCACAGTCATACTCAATATCAATTAATAGCAAAGCATACAAATGACAGTGGTGCTCTCTAACTGGTGATTTTTATAAGAGAATGATGACTCAACAATAAAAGTAAATAGATAGGCCCTTCGCAGAGGGAAGCCGGGATTTGCAGAGGTGCCAGAGCTCGAGTTTTTTGAAACAGAGATGAATAATATTTTGAGCGGTATGTTTTCATTGTCAACATAACAACCAAGAGATCTTGGTATCTTCCATACTAGATACATTATAGGCGGTTCCCAAACAGAATGGTAAAAATTATACTCCCCCACCACCAACAAGCACATTCCATGGGTGGTCCAAAACAACGTGTACCGTCCAACTAACAACAATCCTGCGGGAGTTTTGTTTGCAATTATATTTTGATTTGATTTGAGCATGGGACTGGGCATCCCGGTTACCAGCCATTCTCTCGTGAATGATGAGCGGAGTCCACTCATCATGAGAATAACCCACCTAGCATGGAAGATACTGACAGCCCCCAGTCGCCACATGAGCGATTCGGGCATACAAAACAGATTATCATTTGAATGTTTAGAGTTTGGCAGATGCAAATTTACTTGGAACGGCAGGTAAATACCGCATATAGGAAGGTATGAAGGACTCATATGGAATAACTTTGGGTTTATGGAAGTGGATGCACAAGTAGTATTCCCGCTTAGTACAAGTGAAGGCTAGCAAAAGACTGGGGAGCGACCAACTAGAGAGCGACAACAGTCATAAATATGCATTGAGAGTAACCAACATCGAGTGCAAGCATGAGTAGGATATAAATCACCATGAACATAAATATCGTGGAGGCTATGTTGATTTTGTTTCAACTACATGTGTGAACATGTGCCAAGTCAAGCCACTCGAATCATTCAAAGGAGGATACCATCCTATCATACTACATCACAACCATTTTAAAAGCATGTTGGCACGCAAGGTAAACCATTATAAACTCCTAGCTAATTAAGCATGGCATGAGTAACTATAATCTCTAATTGTCATTGCAAACATGTTTCATTCATAATAGGCTGAATCAGGAACGATGAACTAATCATATTTACAAAAACAAGATAGGTCGAGTTCATACCAGCTTTCCCTCATCCCAATCATTTCATCATATATCGTCATTACTGCCTTTCACTTGCATGACCGAACGGTGTGAATAATAATAATAGTGCACGTGCATTGGACTAAGCTGGAATCTACAAACATTTATTCAAAGGAGAAGACAAGGTAATATGGGTTCTTTGTTAGATCAACAATAATGCATATGAGAGCCACTCATCATTTTCATCGTGGTCTTCTCCTCTCGACCCCCAAAGAAAAGAAAAGAATTTCAAAGAAACACACTGAAATGGTTTTGGAGTTTTTGTTTTTCTGAAGAAAGTAAAACAGGAACGAGAAAATCTATTTACACGGGAAAGCTCCCTACAAGCAAAAGAAGAACGAGAAATCTTTTTGGGTTTTCTTTAATACTAAAACTAAGCATGGAAGGGAAATAAGCTATAACTAAATTTTTTGTTTTGTTTTTCTCAAAGTTTTGCAAACACACAAGAAGAAAGCGGGAAAAAGAAAGTAAACTAACATGGATAATACAATGAAAAAGTATGAACACCGACAACTGGAATGAGTGTGTGAACATGAATGTAATGTCAGTGAGAAACGGGTTTGAGCTACGGGATGATTTTTTCTGGAGGAAGACGAAGTGGATGGGTGCTGGGATAAGTGAGGGGGACCCACGTGGGACCCACAAGGCAGGGGGTGCGCCCAGGGGGGTAGGGCGTGCCCTCCACCCTTGTGGCCCACTGGTGCAACCCCCTGGTGCATTCTCAGTGCCAGAAATTCTAAAATATTCTATAAAAAACATGCTAAATTTTTAGGGCATTTGAAGAACTTTTATTTTCGGGACATTTTTTATTGCACGGATAATTCATAAAACAAACGGATAATACTATTTTGCTTTATTTATTCTAAATAACAGAAAGTAAAAGGTGGGTACAGAAGATTGTGCCTTCTAAATTCATCCATCTCATGCTCATCAAAAGGAATCCGTTAACAAGGTTGATCAAGTCTTATTAACAAACTTCTTTCGAATAACATGAGACCGGAGAATTTTTGAATAACACTAAGTTACCTCAACGGGGATATGCATGTCCCCAACAATAAGAATATCATATTTCTTTTTGACAGTAGGGAGAGGGAATTCAAAACCTCCAATAGTAATAGTTGAAAATTTTCCAATAGAATTGATACTATGAACTTGAGGTTGTTTCTTCGGAAAGTGTACCGTATGCTCATTACCATTAACATGAAAAGTGACATTGCCTTTATTGCAATCAATTACAGCCCCTGCAGTATTCAAAAAGGGTCTACCAGGGATGATCGACATACTATCGTCCTCGGGAATATCAAGAATAACAAAGTCCGTTAAGATAGTAACGTTTGCAACCACAACAGGCACATCCTCACAAATACCGATGGGTATAGCAGTTGATTTATCAGCCATTTGCAAAGAGATTTCAGTAGGTGTCAACTTATTCAATTCAAGTCTACGATATAAAGAGAAAGGCATAACACTAACACCGGCTCCAAGATCACATAAAGCGGTTTTAACATAGTTTCTGTTAATGGAGCATGGTATAGTTGGTACTCCTGGATCTCCAAGTTTCTTTGGTATTCCACCCTTAAAAGTGTAATTAGCAAGCATGGTGGAAATTTCAGCCTCTGGTATCATTCTTTTTTTTAACAATATCTTTCATATACTTAGCATAAGGAGGCATTTTAAGCATATCAGTTAAACGCATGCGCAAAAAGATAGGGTCTAATCATTTCAGCAAAGCGCTCAAAATCCTCATCATCCTTTTTCTTGGATGGCTTAGGAGGAAAGGGCATGGGTTTCTGAACCCATGGTTCTCTTTCTTTCCCATGTTTCCTAGCAACGAAGTCTCTCTTATCATAACGTTGATTCTTTGATTGTGGGTTATCAAGATCAACAGTAGGTTCAATCTCTACACCATTATCATTACTAGGTTGAGCATCAACATGAACATCATCATTAACATTATCACTAGGTTCATGTTCATCACCAGATTGTGTCTCAGCATCAGAAATAGAAATATCATTTGGATTCTCAGGTGTGTCTATAACAGGTTCACTAGAAACATGCAAAGTCCTATCAGTTTTATTTTTGTTTTTATTACTAGGACTATATGCATCAGTATTAATTCTCTGAGAGTCTTGCTCAACTCTCTTAGGATGACCCTCAAGATACAAAGGTTCCTGGGTCATTTTACCACCTCTAGTCATAACCCTAACAGCATTATCATTGTTCTTACTATTCAACTCATTAAGCAAATCATCCTGTGCCTTAAGTACTTGTTCTACTTGAGTTCTAACCATGGAAGCATGTTTACTAATAATCTTAAGATCATTAACAGTTCTACTCATATAATCACCCAAGTGGTCAAGCATGTGAGCATTACGTTTCAATTGTCTACTAACATAAGCATTGAAATTTTCTTGTTTAACAATAAAATTATCAAACTCATCCAAGCATTGACTAGCAGACTTATTATGAGGAATATCACCTTCATCAAATCTAAAAAGAGAGTTTACCTCTACTACCTGTGTCGGGTTATCAAGACCATGTATTTCTTCAATAGGCGGTAAATTCTTAACATCTTCAGCTTTAATACCTTTTTCTTTCATAGATTTCTTTACCTCTTGCATATCTTCAGGACTGAGAAATAGAATACCTCTTTTCTTCGGAGTTGGCTTAGGTGGTGGTTCGGGAAGAGTCCAATCATTATTATTACTTAATATATTATTCAATAGCAATTCAGCTTGCTCAACGGTTCATTCCCTGAAAACACAACCAGCACAACTATCTAGGTGGTCCCTAGAAGCACCGGTTAGTCCATTATAAAAGATATCAAGTATTTCATTTTTCTTGATAGGATGATCAGGCAAAGCATTAAGTAATTGGAGAAGCCTCCCCCAAGCTTGTGGGAGACTCTCTTCTTAAATTTGCACAAAGTTAAATATTTCCTTTAAAGCAGCTTGTTTCTTATGAGCAGGGAAATATTTTTCAAAGAAGTAATATATCATATCCTGGAAACTACACACACAACCAGGAGCAAGAGAATTAAACCATAACTTAGCATCACCCTTTAACGAGAAAGGAAACAACTTAAGAATATAGTAATAGCGATTTTTTTCCTCATGAGTAAATAGGGTGGCTATATCATTCAATTTAGTAAGATGTGCCACAACAGTTTCAGATTCATAACCATAGCAAGGATCAGATTCAACCAAAGTAATTGACTCAGGATCGACAGGGAATTCATAATCCTTATCAGTAACAAAGATAGGTGAAGTAGCAAACTTAGGATCATATTGCATTCTAGCATTCAAAGACTTTTCCTTCAGCTTAGCTAACAGTTTCTTAGGATCCTCTCTATCATTGCAAGAAAAAAAGTCTCTAGCAGTTTCTTCATCCATAATATAACCCTTAGGTACAACAGGCAATTCATATCTAGGGGGAGAATCGTAATCTTCAGTTTCAATAATATCATCAGTTTCAGTAATTTCATTTTCTCTAACCCTAGCAAGTTGTTCATCAAGAAATTCACCTAGTGGCATAGTATTATCAAGCAAAGCAGTAGTATCATCATAAGCATCATGCATAGCAGAAGTGGCATCATCAATTACTTGCTACATATCAGAATTACTAGCAGGTGTAGGTGTCGCAAGCTTACTCAAAACAAAAGGTGAATCAAGTGCAGAGCTAGATGGCAGTTCCTTACCTCCCCTCGTAGTAGAGGAAAAAATCTTGGTTCTAGTATCTTTCAAATTCCTCATAGTGATCAACAGATATAAATCCCAAGTGACTCAGAGAATAGAGCTATGCTCCCCGGCAACGGCACCAGAAAAAGGTCTTGATAACCCACAAGTATAGGGGATCAAAACAGTTTTTGGGGGTCGAGTATTCAACCCAAATTTATTGATTCGACACAAGGGGAGCCAAAGAATATTCTCAAGTATTAGCAGCTGAGTTGTCAATTCAACCACACCTGAAAGACTTAATATCTGCAACAAAGTAGTTAGTAGCAAAGTAGTATGGAAGTAACGGTAACGGTGGCAGAAGTAACAGTAACAGTTTTGTAGCAATCGTAACAATGGCAACGGAAAAGTAATGAAGCAAAGATCAATATGTGAAAAGCTCGTAGGCAATGGATCAGTGATGGATAATTATGTCGGATGGCATTCATCATGCAACAGTTATAACCTAGGGTGACACAGAACTAGCTCCAATTCATCCATATAATGTACGCATGTATTCCGAATATAGTCATATGTGCTTATGAAAAAGAACTTGCATAACATCTTTTGTCCTACCCTCCCGTGGCAGCAGGGTCCTAATGGAAACTAAGGGATATTAAGGCCTCCTTTTAATAGAGAACCGGACCAAAGCATTAGCACTTAGTGAATACATGAACTCCTCAAACTACGGTCATCACCGGGAAGTGTCCCGACTATTGTCACTCCGGGGTTGCCCAATCATAACACGTAGTAGGTGACTATAACTTGCAAGATAGGATCAAGAACACAAATATATTCATGAAAACATAATAGGTTCAGATATGAAATCATGGCACTCGGGCCCTAGTGACAAGCATTAAGCATAGAAAAGTCATAGCAACATCAATCTTAGAACATAGTGGATACTAGGGATCAAACCCTAACAAAATGTGACGACCCCGGCTTAATCGTGCACTAATCATACATGCAAATGCGCACGATCAAGCCTAAGGACTCACTTGAAGATATCACAACACAACTCTAAAACATAAATAAAGTCATACAAGCTTAATATTACAAGCCAGGGCCTCGAGGGCTCGAATACATAGCTCGATGGCATACAAACGTCAGCGGAAGCATTAGATATCTGGGTACAGATATATTACAGAGAGAGAAATAGGCCTTCACAGAGGCGGGGTAAAATAAAAGCTACGATCGAAAGGCGTAGGCCTCCTGCCCTGGACCCTCCGATCCTACTCCTGGTCGTCAAACGGCTCCTCGTAGTAGTAGTACTCGCCAGGCGGGTAGTAGTACTGGTCGTCGGCTGGGGCGTCTGGCTCAGGGGCTCCGTTGTCTGGTGGCATCAAAAGGAATATGGGGGGAAAAGAAAATAAAGCAAGGATCTACACTACATATGCAACATTTTCAAAGGGGGCTGTATATGTGGACTGGGCTGCAGAAATGCCAGAATAGAGGGGGAAGCCTAGTCCTATCGAAGACTAGCATCTTCAACAATCTTCGACAGTCTTGCAGCATCAGGAGGGAGCAGATGAACATAATGTAAAGTAGTAGTAGTAGTATCATCAACCTCGACCTGAGATCCTTTCTCAACTCCCTGCGAGAAAGCAATCCCAGAGCCGTACTATCCAGTTCTCATCACATGTTCTAGTTGTACCGATCGGGATACAACTCCGAGTGTCCGTTACTGTTGGACAGGCTATCGATAGAAGTTTCTTCCCTGCAGGGGTGCACCAACTTACCCACCACGCTCGCTTAACTCCGGCCGGACACACTTTTCTGGGTCATGCCCGGCCTCGGCTAAGCAACACGCCGCCACCCGACCGAATACCTAACAGAGAGGTCAGCACGCCGGACTAAACCTATGCGCCCAGGGGTCTTGGGCCTTCGCCCCGGGAACTCCTGCACGTTGCGTACGCGGCTGAAAGCAGACCTAGCAACCCCTTATACAAGCGCGATTGTGTTCCCAGTCCAATTCAGCGCGCGCCGCTCAGTCGCTGACGTCCATTAAGCTCCGGCTGAAGTATACGACGCAGAACACCCATACTATGCCCACATGATGGTTAGTGCTATCGGGCCAGAGGCCCCTCGAATCAAATATCCAAACCGTTAAGTGGTTTAGGATCGCGCAGTAACGAGTAGAGACTAACGATCGATGTGACCCCGTCGCCCCGTCTCGAGGACTTGCGGCAAGGGCTAAGAATGCCCGGCCACGCCTCGTAGTTATCTCGCGGGCACCATCCAGGTCAACCCGACTCCACATCACTTCGCAATAAGCTCGCGCGGGTACCCCTCAGGGCCGACCCGTCTTTAGTAACATGGTTTAGTGCAGGTCATAAAATCCAAGGTAACTGTGTGTCTGACACCGAAGGGAACCCTGAGGAATCATCCTTGATGGAATTCCCGTTCGATGTTATCATCAAGGTGAACGAAAGAGGAATCACCCTCGAGGTCCACACTTGAGAGGTTGCACGACGATGTCGTTATCGGGGGTGGTGTAGGAGGAATCACCCTCGCTTACCACGACCGAGTAACTAACCTACAAGGTTAACATCAGAAGTGCTGACGAGGTATCACCCTCGGCACTCGATAGTAACCCAGCAGTGTCGAGCAACATAGGGAGAAGTGATGTGCGGTGCCAGGGTCTAATCTTCAATCCCGATGATCGGGTCTTCTGATATCCAGCAGGGCAGTCGGGATCAAGTGGGGGTCTCTGTCGTGTCTCTACCCAGCCTATACTAATCAGTCTAGTATAACCAGAAAGGTAACAAGGCAGGGTACAATAATCAGGCTATGCAGCAGATATATGAAAACAGTAGCCGTAGCAGTTCTAATGCAAGCATAAGAGAGAAGGGAATAGGCGATATAGGCATGCTCAAAAAAGGGGGTGCTTGCCTGTTTGCTCGGGGGCAAGGGCAAGGTCTTCAGTGGTATTGTCGGGGACGTAGTCGTACTCCTGAGCTGCGTCTGCCTCGGGAGCTACGTCAACGTCGGGGTCTGCCAAGAGAGAAGAGGGGGAAGAAACAGGTAAACATAATGCAAACAAATGCAATACGGCGCGTGTGATGCTATGATGCAGTGCAGGGTTGCCTAATTATGCATCTAAGTCATTTTAGTTATTTTTAGAATTAATCTGGGATTTATTATCCTATGTGTGTGCACTATTCATCTGCCGGATTCGGGTCCGGAGTTACGAGTTCTTCTACGTAGGAGGTTTCGATGAAGAAACAGACGACACGATCAGACTCGGCTCGTCGTTCTGAGCAACTTTCATGTTTTAACTTTTTCGATCTGAGCTACGGTTTAAAAGTTATGAATTTTCAAAGTTTATCTGGATTTTCTGGAATTTATTTATTTATCAGAAAATGAATTATGACGTCAGCCTGACGTCACTGTGACGTCAGCGGTCAACAGCACCGCTGACCAGTCAAATATGACATGTGGGTCCAGTGGGACCCACATGTCAGCCTCTGTTATTTTAACAGTGGGCTAATTTTAATTCCAGGGTTAATTAGGGGGGCGGACCCCACCTGTCAGTGGGTCATTAGGATAATTAACTATTTTATTTAATTAAATGTTTATTTAGGTTAATTAAACGAGGGGGACCCACATGTCAGTGGCACTGTGCTGCCATGTCAGCGCGTTGACTCCGGTCAGCGCGGTCAACTGGGCCCATGGGACCCACTGGCAGCGTCACAGAGGCGGGCCCCGCCGGTGCCAGCTCAGCGGAGCCGCCGGAGTTGCTCCGGCGAGCTCGCGCGCGGCGGCCGAACGCCGGCACGCGTCGGAAATCCTCTGTAGTGCCCCGTTTCGCGTGTTCTTGGTCGCGTTCGAACGTGCGTGCAACGCCGCGTCGATCCCTGGCGGTGGCGTGGCCAGAGACGGCGTGCAGCGACGGCGGCGAGCATCGCGGCGGACGCCGGAGTTCGGGTGCCGACGGGTTCGGGGTTCTAGCGCGCAAATGGGCGAACGGCTGGGCCAGCGGAGCTCTACTCGACGCACTGAGCACAACGGGCGCGATCTCGTGACCATTTGGTCATCGGAGACTCGCCGTCGACGAGCTCCGCGGCGCTGCGTTCGGGCGCGCGTGGGAGAGGTAGCTAGACTACGCGACAGGACCAGCAGGGAGTAGGGAAGGACGAGGAGCTCACCGGGGAGGCACAAGGTGGCCCGGTGTCAGCTTAGGAGCTGCGGAGGCGTCGCCGAAGACGAAGACGAACGGCGGTGAACGCAGTTGAGATCGAAGGGGATCCAGTGGCTCCGTGCTCCCCAGCTCCAGCTGAGGCCTCCAGTAGATGAGGAAGACGACGGCGGAGCTGGCCGGCACGGTGGACGAGCACGGGGTCGCCGGTGGCCACGGCAAATGGCGAAGTGCGTCGACGACGGCGCTCGGTGGCCGGATCTGGGAGGGAGCGAGGGGCGGAGCGAGCGAGGGAGGAGAGGGGAGAGTGAACGGGGTGGCCAGGGGGGACGGCTCGACTTCGCCCTTATCCCCCTCCGCCTCCTGTTTCGTCGGTGGGCGGCGACGTGTCGGCGCCGTGCCGGCGCGCGCGCGCTCGGCCAGGGGCGCGTCGACACGACGACGGAGAGGGGTGAGGTGGGCCGGCTGGGCTGGGCCAGTGCACTGTGCACTTGGACCAGTCCAGCTTTAGCCTTTTTCTTTTTCTTAATTTTCTGTTTTTCTTTTCTTTTCTGTTCTGAAATAGTTAGGGCATTTCTACACTTTTGAAAAATGTGAGAGTTGTCCCAAATATTGCAATGCAATATTACCTCTCACCAAAAAGTGGTTTGGACAAATTTGGAAGCCATTTGAATTTGTAATGATTTTAAATGAATTAATATTGCTGTTTTGGGGTGCTGTTTCATCTTGTTTGAGTCACTTGTCCAACTCCAAATATTTTGATATTGGTTTTAGAAATGTTCCTGGATTATTTGCCAATTAATGAACATTTTCCCAACAGTGTTTGATCAACTTTATAATTCACTTTTGAATTTGAGTTGATTTTCAGATGTGAATTTGAATTGGATCATTAACCCATATGACTTGGCACTGCAATTGATCATGACTTGGCAGTTTTAACAGAGTGTCACAGAGCTTATTACAAGGGGGTGTTACACAAAACTAACTCGATTACCTGATAAATCTCATCCAACCCATCACCGTCCAGCAAGCCTACGATGGAATTACTCACGCACGGCGGTGAGCATCATGAAATTGGTGATGGATGATGGTTGATGATGACGATGGCGACGATTTCCCCTCTCCGGAGCCCCGAACGGACTCCAGATCTGCTCTCCCGAGGAAGAACAGGAGGTGGCGGCGGCTTCGTATCGTAAAACGTGATGAATCCTTCTCTCTGATTTTTTTCCCCCCGAACATGAATATATGGAGTTGGAGTTGAGGTCGGTGGAGCTTCGTAGGACCCACAAGCCAGGGGGCGCGCCCACGGGGGTAGGGCGCGCCCCCCACCCTTGTGGACAGGTGGTGGGTCCCCCTCGGTTGATTCTTTCACCAATATTTTTTATTTATTCCAAAAATATTCTCCGTGAAGTTTCAGGTCATTCCGAGAACTTTTATTTCTGCACAAAAATAACACCATGGCAGTTCTGCTGAAAACAGCGTCAGTCCGAGTTAGTTCCATTCAAATCATGCAAGTTAGAGTCCAAAACAAGGGCAAAAGAGTTTGGAAAAGTAGATATGATGGAGACGTATCATGGGGATGGCCTGGCCCTCCTCCGGGGTGCGGTGAGCGACGTTGGCCAGGAGGTAGCCCGCGCTCTTCAGCTCCTAGATGTCGTCTTCGGTGACGCAGGAGGCCTCCCACTTGCCCTTCGAGCCAGATCCAGCCATGCCTGGATTGAGGAAATGGCTGGGAAGTTTTTCGAAGGGGGAATGGATCTGGGCGCTGGAGCTTAGGAGATTGGGAAGGCAATGGCGATGGAGGAGGGGAAAGTGTACAAAGCAAATTGGTGGCCGCTCCTCTTTTTATAAGCTGTTGTAAACCCAAGGGTCCCCTTTACTGCGCCGCAGACCTCGCCGCTTCCTGGTATAATCGTGCCATTATGCGTGCATGGGATAACCCAAATCATTGATCATATCCCTTAAAAATGAGACACGGTCTCCATATTAATGGGATGTGCCACTGGAGAAACTGCCTCAAATCGCGAATCAAGTTTTCATAACTGGGCAGTGGTCATGGCCGGTTGCGACCTTTCGCAAAAAGTTGTCAGGTGAAGGCACTGTTCAACTTGAGCGGCTGACCTTCGAGGCTAAGTGAATCACCCAATTCGAAAATCAAGACATAATCCCGACAATGCATGAACGGAATTGGCCGGACAACCCTCAAAGGTTTGGATAAAAGTAATTACATGCCTGGTGCAAGTACCACGGAAGGAAGGAACAGGTCCACAAAGCCGATGACTCCCGCGCATACCTCGTCTTTGAAGACTAGTTCGGGGGCTACTGAGGGTGTCCTGGACTAAGGGGGCCCTCGGGCTGATGGTCAATCTCTCGTGGGCCGGATAGGTGGGCTGCTTCGGATCTATTGCTGGAAGGCCGAACTATGAGCGACTTCGTGTTCGCGAAGGAAACCTCCAAAGCCTTGGTGTATCCTTCAAGTCAAGATCATGGAGATGGCATGTTTATCCTCTGATGGTAACCGACGTATGTAACCCTAGGAACCCCTGGTGTCTATATAAACTAGGGGTTTAGTCCGTAGAGGCTAGAAGAACCATCATCCTACTCATCTAGGGTTTGTTCATCCGATCTCGTGGTATATCAACTCTGTAACCATCGTACACACATCAATATAATCAAGCAGGACGTAGGGTTTTACCTCTTCGAGAGGGCCCGAACCTGGGTAAATAATGTCTCTGCGTTCCTTGTTCCCCATTGATTCAAGATCCACAGCTCGGGACCCTCTACCCAAGATCTGCCTGTTTTGACACCGACAACCGCCTCGTCAATGGTGAGGCTGCGCAGAAACCCACATTGTAACCAGCGTCTACGCCCGACCCCGTTGTTGCGCGCCATCATGCAACGAGTTGTGGACTGGATGCAGCAACGATGAGCACGGAGGTGTCGATTGGATGTGGCGGCGTGGAGAGGGGTGACGGAAGGGGTATATATGGTGAGGGAGGGAGGGCGAGCGGTGGACTAGTGGAGACCTATCGCCGGTGTTATGAAGCCATTAATGGCGACTCGAAATCACCCCATCCACACGGGCGATGCGCGACACGTCGTCGTGTGGGAAACCGCCCCTTCAGTCTTTGATTAGGCTGACCGCCTTTTTTTTTCTTTTTTGCATGGGAAACCGCCCGCATGCGACCTATTCGCATTGGGCCATCCGATGGGGACGTACAATACGCCGTACAAGGGGTCGTAAGGACGAATACAGCCGTACGACGCGTACGATGTGTATGGGTCAGCGGGTGCGTCTATTTCTTTAAATGTCCGTCGTACCCTTCATTATGAAGGGATACGAAGGGATCTCCATCGTTGATGTGTTTAAAAACGGTGTGCCGAGGCAAAAGTGATTTTCATAAATAAAAAGTCATATGTGGCAGTGCCAATATAGCAATTAGGGCGGTACACCAACAAATGAGTATACGAAAACAGTTAAATTAAGACACATACAGGCGGTACAATTAGGAGAAAACATCTATGGGGCACAGACAATACATTAGAAATAAAATTAGAGCACTATAACATGATCCAGTTTTCAAGGGAATTCGGCTAGTAATTTTGACACGTTCAAAAGTTCTTGCAGTAATTTGAACTTTCAATCTAACGAAAAAACAAGAAGCAAAAACACTACATCAAGCTCCGGATTTTATTCCAGATCTTATTTAGTTCACCATAGTCCTTCTGTGGCCTTTGTTATTGCTTGACCACCCCTTTGGGGCACCAAAAGATGACTAAATGAAATCCTCGTGTTTTTAAATAAGGAAAAACATGCACAAAATGACTTCAAATTGTAAATTTTTACTTAAGCTACATTTGTGGTTCAAAAATCCTATAAACCAACTGAGAGAATATCCGGTGGAAACCATATTATAATGATAACTCCGTGAAAACCGCGTTTGGAAGTTTTCAAAAAATACACTGTGTTAGGAGGTTCATGTTCAAGCACCAGGTATAAAAAAACACAAACTCAACAATTAATAGTGAGATTACTGTTTGGTTATGTTTGAACTTTGATTTTTTTTACATTTTTTTATAAATGTAAAACATAGAACTTTACATGTGTATAGAAAACCATCTCTCTCAGACAGTATATTTTTTTACGCAAAACAAAAGACAATCCGTATTTTTTAATAATTTTGTAAAAAAAATGACAATAGAATTTTGACGTGGTTTTCATCGGTCTCCATCGGATACTCTCTCTCAGCCACCCGAGCAAAACCCTCGAAAATACTGTGCATTAGCTCGGGGCCTGCCAGCCATGGCTGCCGCGCATCATCGTGTCGACTGCTTCGCTCTACCCATTCCCATTGTCTACCTGTTTCCGCATCATAACGTGCACGAAGCTAATTAAGGCGGATGTTCCGTCGTGTTAAACAAGACCAGGACATAAAGCGCAGAGGCTCATCGCAACAACTTAATTCGTCGCTCAGACAGACAGGCCGGCACCATGCAGTCCAAGCCTCGTACGGGCGATCCGAACGTCCCTCCCACGCCGTGCAGGCAGAAAATTACTACCACCGAAACCATCGCTGACGTGCACAACGCCTGGCTGTCGGGTCAATGGTCACGCGGTGATTTTTCCATGGTTGATGAGTCAGATTCCGGGGTGCGTTTCACCCTTCCCCTGTAGTTTTGACTGAATCGCAGCAGAAGCGCCTAGCTGTCGGGCCAATGGTTACGTGATGAATTTTTTGTGGCTGGGCTAGATTCTGAAGCAAGAGACCTGTGAGAGCATTTGAGCTGTTGGTAGTGGCGCTGGCAGGATAGGAATTGCATCTGTGAGTTGGAAAGGAAATAAAGGAGGGAGGGAAAGCAAGGCGTGTGTGTGAGATAGAATCGAATAACACATGGAACAAAGCTTGGGGTTTCGGGTAAGCTGATGAGATTGATGGTACTTATAAATATCCGATGGCAGGGCATAATTTAACCCCGGATTCATGACTGGTCTAGGCAATGGTTTTCTGTTGATTTACGGTGTACAAATATCTCAGACTCAAATGGAATAATTCAGGACGGGGGGCATAAATTTCGCGAGAGCGAAATCAAATATCCTGATTGGATCGTTAAAAATCTCGAATGGAATAAGCCAGGACCAGCATAATTTGTCCACAGAAAAAAAAATGGATTCGCTTAGGATAGCCACTCTATATTTGACCGAGATTGGTAAAACGCGGAAGTCTAATACTTCCTGTGGACCCTTGATTCTGCATGGAGATTAGTGCGAGTTTTGTGCTTTTGTAAAAAAAGTAAAGGATGTTTGTGCTTCATGGAGGGTTGAAAGTCATGGCCTGAGTCTTCCTAGACTAGTTCACTAAAAAAAACTAGTATGCTTTGGTGTATTTAAAATTTATAGAGAAAGTAAATTTTGCATTTGTATGTGCAAGGGTTTCGGTTATGGCTGCTCTTTTGTGTTGGTTGTGAAACTCTATGTCGGGAAGAAACAACTTCTTAAAAAATGTTTTGATTACTTGTTTGATACGTACACTAATGCGTTTTGTATTATTTTCCGTTTAGTAGGCAGTTGCTCATGTTAATTATTTTCACCTTTAGGATTAAAAATATGAATCCTTGTTCCTCAAATATATATATATATATATATATATATATATATATATATATATATATATATATATATATATATATATGTATATATGAAACCTTTTTACGACTAGTTACGAATGTGAGATTAGGTAGGTACACTTTCTGGATTTAGAATTGTGCAATTGGATACTTTATACATTTTAAAGCTTGAAATTGCAAATAATCAATTTCTTTGGTGCAATGTTGGGTTTAGAATTTGCACAACCAACTCAGGACCAGCGTAAATTACGCGAGAGCGAAATCAAATATCCCAATTGGATCGTTAAAAATCTCGAATGGAATAAGTCAGGACCAGCATAATTTCTCCGGGGAAAAAAATTATGGATTCGTTTAGGATAGCCACGCTATATTTGACTGAGATTGATAAAACGCGGAACACTAGTATTTTCTGTGGACCTTTGATCCTGCATGGAGATTAGTGCGTGTTTTGTTCTTTTGTAGAAAAGTGAAGAATGTTTATGTTTCATGGAGGGTTAAAACTCATTGCCTGAGTCTTCCTAGACTAGTTCACTGCCAAAAAAATTAGTATGCTTTGGTGTATTTAAAATTTATAAAGAAAGTAAATTTTACATTTGTGTGTGCAAGGATTTTGATTATTGCCGCTCTTTTGTGTTAGTTGTTAACCTCTCTGCCGGAAGAAATCCCTATCTTAAAAAAAGGTTTTTATTATTTGTTTGATATGTAAACTAATGGGTTTTGTATTGTTTTCCTGTTACTATGTGGTTGTTCATGTTAATTATTTTCACCTTTTGGATTAAAAATAGGAATTCTTTTATGACTAATTACAAAAGTGAGATTAAGTAACTACACTTTCTGAAACTTATATTTTAACATAATTTTGAATCTTGTAATAGTGTATTCCACACATTTTCAATTTTAAAGCTGTACACGATTTCTTTTTATGAAATTCTGGATTTACAAGTGTGCAATTGGATGCTTTCCACATTTTAAAGCTTGAAATTGCACATCATCATTTTTTTGTGCGATGTTGGGCTTAGAATGTGCAATTGGGGGGTTAAGGCTTGAAATTGCATATTGTTGCTTTGCACAATCTAAGGGTTATGAATGCCCAACAGTATTGTTTGCATATCTCGTAGTTCGGAATTACACATTTTGTTTGTTTGTGATTCATGGTTACAAATGTGAAATTTGGTAGTTTACATATTTTGAGCTAGAAATCGCATGTAATAATTTATATAACATTGGTTTCTACAAATGAAGCCTAAATTTGCACAAACTTTTGTGCAATTTTAAGTTTAGAACTATGTGATTGCTTAGTGGTACAATATGATACCCAAAATTGCACATCAAAAAGTGCACCTTCTTTTTTGAACCAGGGAAAAGATTTTCCATTTTCATTGGTTAACATAGAAGATTTGGAGGTCAAGATCCATGGACAAAATTACAACAATCACTCTCGCCGCAAATTTTGGATTTTAGAAATGAAGCAAAATTAAAAAAAAACGCAACTTCATGTTTAAAACTGTGTACTTACATGTAATTGCACTTTGAAGCCTATAATTGCACATTGGAAAGGTACAAGTTTGTACATATGTAGAAAAAAACAATTTATGAGTTGTTTTTGTATTTGGATTTTACATTTGTCTAAGTATTAGATGTGTTTAGGTAGCACAAGAAGACTTAATTGCGATGAAAAGTGAATCGCCCGATGTACTCACCTTCCTGAGCGAACGCTCCCAAATTTGAATCTTGGCCACAATTTAGCATTGAGACATCATTTCTTCAGGTTTCCCTACAGAGAAACCTATATTTTCTATATTTAGGATTAAAAATATGAATTCTTTTCCAATTAACTACAAATGTGAAATCAGGCAGGTAAAACCTATATTAACGCAAGTTTAAATCTTGTAACTGTGTAGCTCACACATTTCTAAAATTACACAGAGTTTGATTTTTATGCAATTATGGGTTTAGAACTGTGCAATTTGATACTTTCCACTTTTTAAATCTTCAAACGGCAAATTATCATTCATGTTTGGGTTTAGAATGTGCAATTTGGGGGCTGGTGGTGTGTGTGGGGGGGGGGGGGGGGGGTGCATTTTCTAAAGCTTGAAATTGCTTGAGTAATCTAAGGGTTGCAAATGGCCAACAATTTGTTTGCATATTTCGTTCCAAAATACACATTTTTGTGACTTAGATTACAAATGTGAGATTTGATAGTTTACATATTTTGAGCCAGAAATCGCGCGTAATTATTTTATATATTTTTGGTTTCTAGAAATGAAACCTAAAATTGCAAATAATTTTGGGCAATTTTAGGTATATAAAACCGTATGATTTCTTAGTGGTACATTTTGAAGCCCAAAATTGCACATAAAAAAGGCACACCTTCGCACTTATGTAGCAAAAATCAATTTGCAAGTTTGTATTTGGCCTTTTACATTTGTCTAAGAATTAGATTTGCATATCTCGTTCCTTGTACATTTAATTTTGATGAATAGATCGGAGGTTTTTCTCGCAAAAATATTTTGTAGGGAAAAGTAAATTGACGATGTACTCAAAGCAAACGCTCCCACATTTGGCCGCTGGCCACAACCTAGCATTGAGGCGACATTTCTTGAGTTTTCCCTAAAGAGAAGCCCCAAAACATAGTACGTACCCTCGCTGCTTAATCTAGGCGGACAAGGAAACAGTGGTGTAAAAAGCCATTTCCCAACCATACCATACCCATGTTCAACTCCTTCCGGAAACCCAGCAAAGCAGAGGCCACCAGCACGCCCACCCGTACACACAAGGCCTGCTGGCTCCCGCACGGACAACGGGACAGGGCATACAAGCCGAGCGCGCGCGAGAGGAGAGGACACACGACCCAGCAAAGCGGGCAGGGCAGCCATGGCCGTGCCGCTGCCTCACCCCAACCTCATCATCGCCCTTCTCCCCCTCCTGTAGACACCCATCATTGCACTCCACTCCCCCACCCCGATCGTGTCGTCGTGTCCCTCTCGCCCTCTCCCACTTCGACCCCCTTCTCCTGTGCTCCCTCGTCTTCTTGCTCCTGCACCGCGCGCCCACGCCCCAGCCCACGCTATATATATCGTCACCCGCGCGCCGTCGGCTTCCAGCTCGATCCCGACCTCACCGCCACCGCACAGTACCGCTAGAGCCATGGTGAACGCCTTCTTCGCGACCCTGGCGCGGGGGCTGGACGACCTGAGCGGCGCGGGCGGGCTGTCGTCCCTGCCGGCGCTGCTCCGGGCGGCCGCGCTGCTCAGGGGCCTGCACTCGCAGCTCATGGTGCTCGTCGGCCAGCTCCACCTGCCACCCGGCGGCCGGTGGCTCGACGAGTACATGGACGAGACGGCGCGCCTCTGGGACGCCTGCCTCGCCGTCAAGCTCGGCCTCGCCGCCGTCGAGCGCTACTGCGCCGCCGCGTCCTGCGCCGCCGCCGCCCTCGACGACTGGCTCCAGGACCCCTCCCCTCTCTCCACTCGCCAGGTTGGTCCCGGTTCCTTTGCTTTATTCCAACATCCTCTGCGCGCGAGCAGCGCGGCAGTAATTATGATCTCTCTTTCGAACAAAAGAATAGTAATCATGAATGATCATGTCCCCGCCTTTTTTTTTCTCTCAAATTTCTTTCTGCACTGTGCGATTCGGTCCGTCCGCTCTGTTTCTTGAACTACCTCCTGGGCTCTGCTCTATTTTGATCGCGCCGTGCGTGCATTGGCGACACCAGGTGATGCGGGCGATCTCGGCGTCGAGGAGGGAAGCCATGGCGGCCGAGGAGGAGAACCGGGCGCTGTCCGAGTCGAGGATCGCGCCGCTGTCCCTGCAGCTGGACGAGCGGCGCGCGGCCGACGCCAGGCTCAGCGGCTTCAACGGCTTCCGCGGGCTGCTCTACGCACTGCACAACGCCAGCTCCCTCCTCCTGCTCATCCTGGCCGGCGGCGCCGTCGCGGGGTCCCCGCGCTCGTCCTCCGACGGCGCGGACAGCAACGGCAGCAGCGACGGGTTCATGGCGTCCATAGCGACGCTGCAGAAGCGGATGGCGGAGGAGGCCGCGGGCGACGACGACGGCGCGCCGGGGATGATCAGGATGCAGGAGCTGCGGCGCGCGCGGGCGGCGGCGGAGGCGGCGCGGGAGGAGGTGGAGCGCGCGGCGGCGGCCGGGGGCAAGTGCGGCGGCGCCGTGAAGGACAAGGCGGGGGAGCTGAAGGCGTGGCTGGAGGTGCTCCGCGCCGGCACCGACGGGCTGGCGTGCCAGCTGGACGACTTCCTGGACGACATTGTGGAGGGCCGCAAGGAGCTCTCCGACCTCTGCAGCCACTGACTGAACCGATCGACGAGAAGACGATGGTGATGATGGTGGTTCCTGTCGCCTGCCTGCCTGGTGGCAACGCGTGGTGGTGGTGTACAAGTAAAGCAATGCTGCTCCGATCCATAAGTGGCAGCAGTACGTAGTCGTAGGAGTCTTTTGCAGCGGCGTGGCAGTGCCGGTCTGGTCTGGGATCGGAGAGTGGAGTGGAGTGTCGCAGCGTTTTGGTCAGGTCATCATGTTGTTGCTCTGCTCCTTCCTTTCTTGCTGGCTGCTGTACCCTGTACGTACGTGCGTCCTATGCTGTGTGTGTCTCTCAGACTCTGCATGCAAGTAGACTATACGTACTACACTACTACTAGAGACATACTCCCTCCTTTCCAAAATACTAGAGTACATGATGGGGTTGGGAGAAGAGAGAGACGGCTGCAAGAAAAGGCTAGTTTGTACTGTGTGTGTGCAGGCAGCTCGGGTTGAGCGAGAGGGAAAGAGATCGATCTTTGTTTTGTTGTTGCAGGGGCGGCACAAGCAGTTGCGCCACGAAAGGCTGCTTTTTGTTTGCTCGCCTGCTAGCTACTCCCTCTGAACTAAAGCGGCACAAGCAGTTGCGCCACGAAAGGCTGCTTTTTGTTTGCTCGCCTGCTAGCTACTCCCTCTCAACTAAAGCCACGACGACGAGTAATTTGAAATGGAGGGAGTACCTAGCTAGGTGGTGTGGTGTCTGTCACAAGAGCAAGGGCAAGAGGAGAATATAGGTGAACTTTTCTTCTCCTCTTTGCACTTTTAAACCCAACAACCTCTCCTCGCCCACAGCGTCGGCTTCAAGTGTGTTCCCGCCTTGAGCTCCACAGCTTCAGCTCCAAGGAAGCATGAGGCGTCTGCATGAAAGCTACGTGTACCAAACAAATGGAGACTAATCCGGCCAGGATGTTAATGTCTCATGTTCATAATACGATTAGCAAACTTAACCACAACGAGAAGCTACTACTAGTTGGAGTGGAAACTAATCTGGCCTCATGATGTTAATGTCTCATGTTCATACTACAAGTAGCAAACTTAACCACAACTAGCTTGAGTTCAGCCTAGTGAGGACCCTAATTCATGGTCGTGTGCTGATCAATGAGGTGATGGTGCTGCCTTGCCAACCTCAGGTGTGTGTCAAGTCACATCTCACCAACTCAATGTGTTCGCCACTAATAGCAGCAGGGCCTCGTTAATTAACCTCCTCATGTGTGACATCCGTTGCCGACAAAAACCAAAGCTACCATGCATTTTCACTTTCCATTTCGCGCTATGCAAGTAGAGAGAGTATCCTTTGGAAAGACACGTTCGAAAGCAAAGTCGCTACGAAACGCCAAAATCGCTCTTTCTATCCCTCGCTGAATTGTTATTATCCCCTCTCTCGGTCACCTGGCTAGTGATGGGAGTTGTTTAACCTGTAGTAGTGGCGAGCTCACTCCATCATCATCAAGGACTCTCCACTACGAGATGTGAACATCTCCTGGGACGGACGGGCACCGGCTGGCTGGCCTGTGGTGTTTGTCTGGCTCGACCAATGCCCGTCCGTCCCAGGAGGAGCAGGAGGAGGCAGGCAGAGCGTCGCCATGATTAAGCGTCTGTGGAAGGGCAGCTGGAAGCTGCTGCACTGCTTTCTGCCGCGCATTCAACGCAAAGCTCACAGAGGACAGCTCTCGTCGCGTTGCTTTGCTTGCTTGATCCAGCATCATTTCACCTGGGAAAAAGGGACGGAGGAGCAGACGATCGATGGATGCGGTGTCCATGGATCCGCGACAAAGCAACTGGCCGAGGCTAAATTTCATGTTTTGACCATTTTATGAAACTTTAGCAGGATCTGACTCTGATTCAATTTTTTTTCAAGATCTGACTCTTTTCCTACCGCCGTAGTCATTGGCGGTAAGGTTACACTACCTACCGCCACCGTCTTCGGCGGTAGGATTTAACTGCATTATGACGTCGTTATAACATGAAAAATATCCTACCACCAAAAACTTTGGCGGTAGACAATTATACCCTACCGCCAGGGTGCTCGGCGGCAGGGTCTGCCGCTACCATCGCTGTGAAAATGCGTTTGCCCGTGCATGCATGCCGGCTGGGGCTGGCTCGTTGCAGAGAAATTGATAGGTAATATGCTCCTACGAACCATGGCAGAGAAGAACAGTGGTTTGCTAGCTAGCAGTCCATCAATTGTTTAAGTCTGCCACCTCCCGAGCTAGGAGCTACTAGTAATGCATGTGAGTGGAGAGAGAAGGAGAGATGGAAGTGCATGTCTTTGCACAGTGTGCAATGCGTCAGAGAGACCAATGCTTGCATGCACTCACATGCATTTTTAAGAGCCTACCGTCAAATATCATGGCGATAGGGTTACACGGCCTACCGCCAAAGACTCTAGCGGTAAGCTATTTTTCACGTTAAATTGTCGTGACGGTGCAGTTAAGTCCTACCGCCAGAGTCATTGGTGATAGGTTGTGTAACCCTACCGCCAACAACTATGACGGTAGAAAAAAGAGTCAGATCCTGAATATTTTTCGAACCAGGGTCAAATCCCGTTAAAATTTCATAAAAGAGTCAAAACACGAAATTTAGCCATTAGCCGACGCGATTGCTACCAAATCATGGCCAGAAAGGAGCGTACCATCATGCTCGAGTCTGGGGGCACCAGTCAAGACACGAGATGATGACGCTAGGCCTAATAACGGGACGGGACCGCCCCTAAGCTGCAGCTGCAGCTGGAATTAGAGCGTTGCCTACCGTACCGTACCAGCTAGGATGGGCTGCGAGCGACGACCATGTTTTCATGATGGTTTCTCTGAGAGAGAGTAGTGGAGACTCGGCAACAGCAAATTATTTTGATATGTATTCGTCTCATAGGTCAAACTTGAATCTCCTTTTTGATTCGAACTGACACGGCAAACCATGCGCATTTAAGGAAGTGCCAGTTGGATTGCTGGAACTTGAGACATGCGAGTACTATGCTACTACTAGTCTACTAGACTAGTACCAGTGTCGCTGCCGTTGGTGGATAGTACAGGAATCCCATTTGATAGGATTTGTATAGCAAAGATTTCTTTAGAGCCTTTTGGTTTGTAGGAATAGAATCATATTTGAAAAATTCTTTCTATCCTCTATATTGCATAGAAAAATAATCATTAGCCTAGATTCAATGAAAAAAATCCTATGATGTGAATCAGGCATCTTCTTTTCTATTCTTATTCATAGGACTTTCAAATACATGTCATCTTAATTTTTATGACTTTCTTATTCCTACGGCTTTTCTATCCTATGAACCAAATGAGGCCTAAAACATTTCGTAAGAGCATCTACAATCGGAAGTAGCACACGTGAGCCCTTATACGCCCGTGGATGCGACCGGACACGTCCACGGTCAACGTCTGGCAGGTCCCCATTTGTCCGCATCCACTACCGCCCTCCCCATATCTCAATACCTGAATCCATGCACGACGATCATACAACGCAAATTCATGTGTTGAGTCTTGGTCGGACGTTCCGTCGAATATGTTGTGGGCATGCTCAGAGCCAGCATTTGCCTCGACGCCGCCCGATGCATTTGCAGTTGCGCCGAGTCCGCAATCATGGACGCGTCGGGGACGCCTTGCGAGAAGCTCAAATCTGGGAGGGCGGAACGGAGTCGGGCTCCGCCGACAAGTTGTTTATCTCCGCGGTCATGACCTCTGGATTGGTGGTTGTCACGGCAAAGTCCATGTCCTCGGCAGCTGGAACGAAGGGCATCTCAGGATGGCCGTCTCCGCAGCCGCCTTCACCTCTGGCGACGCTCCTTCCGAGCGAGGTTCTCTGCCTTGCAAGGAGCCGCCAGTTCGGGAGGCCGACCGATTCCGCCGAGTCATCATCCGTGTCCATGGCCGCGGACAGGGTTGTCGGCAACGACATCGGCGATGATGGACGAGGACGGTGAAAGGAAGGAGGTGGGCGGCTACACGGAGGCGAAAATGGAGGGCGGGGGCGGGGGTCTTGGTCGAAGAGGGGGAAAAGTCGATTTGAAAGGATTTGAGATGGGTCCGACTTGGCGGGCGTGTCCACATCCGTCCACATATGGGCAGGGTATAAGGAGTGTCGGTCGGTCCGGTCGTTTGAACCAAATTTACGAGGTCCGGTTGGGTGCGTCTGTTTTGTCCAGTCAGTGATGAGACAGCCTACTCGGGCGTTTAGGGCCGGTATGGGGTCCGGTTGTAGATGCTCTAAGGCAGGCAATGAGAACATACTACATGCAAACCAAGCCTACTGTACCTCGTGAATAGCCTTCCACAGCAAGTTGGAACACTCAAAACGGTTCAGCACAACCCAGTATAAAAGTTCAGCAAATTTCATCGTGTAGTTAAACGAGCTAAAATATTTTAGGCTCATTCAGTCCAGACTCTGAGCCGAGAACACAACAGGTTCCAAAAACCCGACGAAATATACATCCTAATTATAAGCTTGAGAAAGCTTTCGGTAAATCATTGAACAACAAAGTAAAAAAGCTCCATAAATAACCTTTCATCCACGAACAGCTGACGGTTAAGTTAAAGCACTGAAATGGTTCCAGCAGATAGCACACCCAATATAAAACGATTGCTAAATAACTTTCATCCACGAACAGCTGATGGTTAAGTTAAAACACTCAAATGCTTCCAGCAGATAGCACACACAATATAAAACGGTCGCTAAATAACCTTTCATCCACGAACAGCTGATGGTTAAGTTAAAACACTCAAATGCTTCCAGCAGATAGCACAACCGACACCTAAATAACCTTTCATCCACCACTTACGTTAAAACACTCAAATGGTTCCAGAAAATGGCACACCCAGTATAGAACAACACAGGCTCGCTAAATAACCTTCCATCGACTAACAGCTCACAGTTAATTATGTTAAAACACTAAAATGGTTCCATAAGATAGAACACCCAGTATAAAACGACAGGCTCACTAAATAACCTTTCATCCACAAAGTTAAAACTTATAACACTCAAAAGGATCCAGAATATGTCTCACCCTAGTATAAAGCTCAGCGAATTTCATGGAATAATTAATCAAGCTAAACTATTTGTCTGGACCCATTAAAACTACAGGTTCCAAAAACGCGACAAAACAAATCATATAAGTCATTACGTGAAGATTCACTACATACATAAATCACAAACGTAGGGTATAGACCTGTACATGATTGCTTGAGAGTCAAAAGAGTCGAAACCAATTTCCAACTAAAAAATCGTTTCCTACACTGTTGCTGTTGAGAGCAACAATTCCAGTTTTGTGCGAACTGCCTGATAACAAAATATTTGCTATTTGCTGATAAATCTGGACAATCCCCAAGAAGATGTAATATATATGCAGAGTCATACATCAAAACCTGGCATCGCAAACTGTGATGCGAAAGCCTCGACCTGGTTACTGAGCTCTATAATGTCCTTATTGTTCTCCAGGCCTCTTAGAAATTCCTTCTGCACTTTCCCGTGTTGTTTCAGAACACTGCCAGCTATCTGTGTCGCCCTGAGGAGGAAGTCTGCAATCACCTCGAAGTCATCTTCTAGGCAACCTCTAGTAGTCATTGCAGGTGTTCCTGCAGCATACAGCACCATGATGATAAGCAGCAGGCAAATACTTACTTTCTGTTCACATACACAAACAAACAGAAGAGAGTAAACAAAATGACATGTTATAAGAACTAACCAATACGCACGCCACCGGGAGATATTGAGCCATTATCCCCATATATCGGTGTCTTATTTATAGAGATGTGGCAAAGCTCACAGACCTTCTCAAAGTTCTTCCCTGTCAAAATGATGGAGAACAACTTTATAAGCCACATGCATCACCACTTCACAGAAAACATTTACAAGAGAAAAAGAATTATACTACCTCCGTTTCTAAATATAAGTCTTTTTAGAGATTTCAATATGGATTACATATGGATGTATATAGACATACTTTAGAGTGTAGATTTACTCATTTTGCTCCGTATGTAGTCCATATTGGAATCTCTAAAAAGAGTTATATTTACGGAGGGAGTACATTACTTTGAAAAACTAATAATGATGCCTAATATACATTATTATTTGAATATTTGCTGAACTGCAAACCACATAACCAATTTATTTTCTGACTTATTGTCCATATAGTCTATATGAAACCGAATTTGCATCTTCTTAAAAGACATTAAGGGAATACTTGATACATTGCAATAACAAAGTAAGAGAACAAGTATGCTACAAATTGGAAGATAGAATTATACCGGTCAAGCCAAAAGTTCTGAGGTCCCAAAGTACCAAGTGATTATCAGTGCCACCAGTAACCAATCTGCATTTTCTTCTGAGCAAGGCCGATGCCAAAGCTTGAGCATTTTTCTTAACTTGTTGAATGTATGCTTTATACTCAGGCGTCGCAACTTGCTTCAGCGTTATCGCTAAAGCAGCAATATGGTTATTATGCGGCCCTCCTTGCAGTGAAGGGAATACAGCGAAATTTATCTTATCCTCAAAATCATAATCATTTTCATCCCCTTGAGAAAAAGATCCACCTCGCTTCCTCATATTCTTCCCTTTCCTAAAAAATATTATTCCACCTCTAGGACCCCTTAGGTTCTTGTGAGTAGTTGACGTAACAACGTCACAGTAGTCGAACGGACTGCGACATTCCTGTGAAAGCAATAAGAAATAGCTATCAGCAGACAGTAATACTCAGCTAGCAGCAAAGTGTGACAAAAGTTCAGAAAACAGCAACAAAGGAACTTTTTACTATGATGTGAACATCAAATTGTGGAACTAATACCTAGATTAAGCAGTAGAAACAATTCAGACAATCTTTCAAAAGGTGGGTGTTCATAGATAACAAAAAACGTGAAAGTGCAAGAAACAGCACAGGAGCAAGAATAAATGTTTTACTTGCGTTCAGCATGACAACATCACAAAGAAAACCAATAAGTAGATTTTAATCAACATGAACATTTATCACTTGCGAACAGAATTCTTTCAGTTGAAAATAAGTTTTAATGGTGTTCTTATACAACTCAAGTGAGGTGGTTGTTATGGTCTATTCTAACGAGAATATCAAGTCAAATATGCTCCATAAGAAGAATTACAGCATAGTATTTGTATAGCCATCAGGTATCAGCTAATTAAGAAATGATGCAATCATAAATGAGATGGCACACCAGAAAATATGCTTGTCACTTGCAATTACTCTCTTTGTTGTAACATAACTGTTATAAGGGAAAGGTGATTTTGCAGCTACAGCCTTAGACTAAGTTACAACTATGCCATGATAAACAATACAATCTGTCAGGCATGAATGACCATGACAGGGAACTCCAAAGGCTCCTAATTAGTTGTCATTTGAATTAATTTACATCATCATTCCTGAATTTGCACAAACCAAACAAATCAAGAACAAAGGCCCTGCAAAAAGAATCCTTCAATTTGAATCAATCCATTGGCCAAACAAATTCAAATGTTAGCTGATCTATACTGGACGCGCAAACATAACCAAATAATATTACCTCACGTCTTGCAACAAAAAGCTATGCTAGTCAATGTAAGCAATACACATGTTCACTGGACTATAAATAAATGAAAACAGAAACAAGGAGATAATCTTTGAAATGGGACATTATCAAAGCACAAAGATAAACAATATGATGCAATCGCAGGTTCACAACTGGTTTTCCCAGCTATAGCTATTGTGAGAGCCACCCATTGTGCATTTAGAACACAATATGCAACCAAACTATCACCGTGAGATAACTAAACAAATGTACCTTTGCAGCAACAAGTCCGCTAATATGCGCCATGTCGCACATGAGCACTGCGCCACACTTGTCAGCTATCAGCCTCATCCGTGCAAAGTCCCACTCCCTGGGGTAGGAACTCCCACCACAGATAAGAATCTTGGGGTGGAAATCCATTGCCCGGTCCTCAAGCTTGTCATAATCAATATAGCCAGTCTGTGGATTCACCTTGTATGACAAGCTCTCGAAGAATATCGAGGCCCCAGACACCTTCTTACCACTAGGCGTGTAGTACCCGTGGCTGACATGGCCACCGGACGGCGGCTCAAGGCCCATGATACGGTCATTGGGAAGGAGAAGCCCTGTGTAGACAGCCAGGTTTGCGGAGGTGCATGAGTAGGGCTGGACATTGACCCCCCAACAGGCGGGGTCAAGGCCGAAGGCGGTGCAGGCGCGCTCGTGGCAGAGCCGCTCGATGGCGTCGATGTGCTGGTTCCCGCCGTAGTAGCGAGCCCCCGGGTGGCCCTCGGAGTACTTGTTGGTGAGGTGGCTGCCGAGCGCGTCGAGCACGGCGCGGCAGACGAAGTTCTCCGAGGCGATGAGCTCGATGCCGCGCACCTGGCGCTCCCGCTCGCGCTCCATGAGCGCGTGCACGTCCGGGTCGGCCTCCGCGAGCGGCTGGTTTCCCCACGCGCGGACCGCGCCGCGGCGCGCCTCCAGATCCGCGCCCGCCGCCTGGCGCTTCGCGGGGCGCATGGCCGCCGCGGACGAGGACGAGCAGGAGGAGGCCTCCCCTCCACCTCCTCCCCCTCCCCCGCCGCCGCTGTAGAGCCCGCGGCGCGGGCGCTTGACGCAGAGCGAGTGGCCGAGGAGCGAGAAGTGCTGGTCGGCGCCCTCGTCGTCCCCGTCCTCGCCGTCGCCGCCGCCCCCGACGCTGCCCTCCGTCTTCACGTCGTCCGAGTCGTCGAACAGCCGGAGCGGCGTGGCGGCGCGCGCGTGCACGCGCGCGTGGGCGTGGGCGTGGGCGTGCGGGTGGAGCCCGAGCGAGAGGTCCGACGACTCTGGACGCGAGAGATCCATGCCTTCCAAATTCCCCTGATCTCCCGACGCGAAACCGGCAACCCTAGCAAATCAAACACCTCAGGAACAGCACCAGCAACAACAGCACGGGGCGCGGGGGCTACAGCACCGGCGGAGGCGGGCGGCGGCGGGGGTGGGCGGGGCCGCGGCGGAGGGAAGCATGGGCCGGCTCCGGGACGGGGGGGTCGGGGTTTGGGGATTCCGCGGGCACGAGGCGCTGACGACGGACGCGGTGTTTGGAATCTGACGAGACGGACTGGAGGAGGAGGAAGGCAAGGGGGATTTGATTGGCTTGGTTGTATCGACGAGGGCCAGGCGATGGAAGGGACGGGGACGGGTTGGTGATGTGGTGTGGCCGGGGAATGGAATGCGGACGGGGGGACGCACCTGGATGGGAAACCGGACGGGGCCGGTGCGCGCCCCCGGGGCCCCCGGCCACGTGCCGGTGGCGGCCCGTTTGGGTTCGTGGGCTCGGAACGGGTCGCGCGGTTCGGTAGGGTCCGGTCCGGTCCGGGCGACGACTTTGCGCTCCGATCGCATCGCGCTGGCTGGCCGCCTGCGAACGTTCTCACTGGCGTCATCGACGCAAAGGAGTCGCAGTCTCGTTGTTATTTTTTTTTTTTTTGCGGAGATTGTTCTTTTCGTTTGTTTATTGAGGAGAGATGAGATGAGCTCTTTTTCTTTTGGGTATTGAAAAGTACGGAAGATGAGCTGTGGGTGCATCGACTGACGAGTTCTCTGCCGAAAACGTGGGCGTCCAATCCGCCCATGATCCATGTGTTTGTGTATACTCTCTCCGTCCCATAATATAAGAACGTTTTTCAAGCTAGACAGATGGAGTAGTAAATTAAAGAGAGATTTCCTTTTTCCATTTTGTGCATGGTTCGAGTTCTTGATTCGGTGGATGAACCTGCTTGTGTTTTCAGGAATGTTCAGCGCGCAGGCGTTTGATCAGGACAGATTACAGATGCACTCTCATTTCGCAGGAAAAAAAAAGAGTACAGATACACTGGATCTTCCTTGCTGAGCACGCGAGTGGCCCCGGCCAGATACACGCCCCTTGAGCAAATCTCGGCGAGCACGCTTCAAACGTACGTGGACCATTTTAGCTCAAAATCGAATTGATATAGATTCGTTTTTTGACAAAATACAATTCAGCGACTGCTCGGCTCGGCCCAGCTCGATACCGAAAGGTCTTAAATCGTACTAACAAAATATACTTCCTCTATAAACTAATATGAGAGCGTTTAGATCATTAAAGTAGTGATTTAAACACTCTTATATTAGTTTACGGAGGGAGTATAAGTCAAAATAGCCTTTGTTTTCTTTCGCAAAAAATATAGAGATGTTTTTAGGGGGGGAAATATAAATGTTATTTGGCGTATGTCAGCCAGGAGACCAACCCCAGCGAACACCTTCCCCGCTGGATGTATCTTGGCGCAAGCCACGCATTGCCACTGGACCGAGAGGTAGGAGGGAGGGTTGTGAACTTTTGTGTTTAAACATCCCGAAGCTATTTGTTTTCTAATTCATCCAAAAATCCTGATTTTTCTTTACTTTCTGACATGGTAGTCTTCTTATTTATACCATGGCATTTTTCTTATTAATAACATGGTATTTTTATTTTTAAGAGGATGGCAATTTTTGTTTTTCAGAGGGTGCCAATTGATTATTGAGAGGATGTTATTTTTAGTTTTAATTAATGGCATGGCATTTTTATTACTAAGTGCATGGCATTTTTATTAATAATAGGATGGCATCTTTATTATAAAGAGGATGCATTTTTATTTCTAATGACATGGTAGTTTTTATTGGGGCTTATCCAGATAAAACTTTTTTATCTAGAGGATGACAGTTTGATAAAGTAGTACGGTAACTTTTCACATTTTCAGATCATGGCATTTAAAATTTATGTGTAATTTTTTTGTTCGTGACATTTTTTATTTTTCTAGATCACACAGCCTTCTTTTTTTAGAAGTTCAGCATAGCAATTTTATTTTTCTAGATCACACAGCCTTCTTTTTTTAGAAGTTTAGCTTGGAAATATTATTAAATAAAAACAGTTAACTTGGCCTTTTGGGCGAATCGAGGGGTTCGTCCTTGCCTGCCCCCCTAGCGAATGATCAGCTATGGGGAAACGAGTTTCTAAACAAAATGGCTATGGAGAAACGTTCGCTGGGAGCTGCACCCCATTGTGAAGGAAAACGTTCGTTGGAGGCTCCCTCCAAGTTGACGTTCCCTGCAATTGGGGTGAAAAAAAGTCTTCATTTTCAGGCAACGCGCGCCATTCACCAACATATAAATTCAGTGGAAGTGCGTTTTTCCTAACACTACGGCGTTGTGATGTGTTTAGCATGTCTCGTTCGAAACGGTGCCAATCGCGTTTACGTCGCGCCGACGTTCAGTATTTGCTAGTATTCCAGTACCGGCATGAACCTTTGCCCAGGAAGCATGGAAAGGGAGGGACCCGGCGGTAAAGCACAAAGCACAGGAAGCAAGTCTAGGTTCGACCACACACGTCGGTACTACTCCCTCGTCTTAACCAGGCAACCAGGGCCAGGTTCGATGTATCTGCACTAGCACACCAGACAACGTTAGGAATGGTTTTACTCCAAAGAAGAAATGAGAATTTCCCCCAAAAAAATTCAGAATGGTTTTCTCCTTGACTGCTGCTAGCACCGCACTGTCCATCGATAACAGCTGAGAGCGTCTACAGGCGCCTTAAACCGTCTCATACGCCTGAGTGGGTGGACTGGTCCGTGCCGGTCATAAAAAACCGATCCAACGGCCGGCCTCAAACGCCTGGACTGTTCGGCGCCCTCATATCCATCTAAATGTATGATGGATATGGACGACCCGGTCCCGCTCAAGCAAGTCCGCCCGACCCACCACCAACCCCACGGTGTTCCCACAAAAAAACTCAATCCGCCCCCTTTCCGAACCCTAGCGCTCATTGCACTGCCCTCTCTCGCTTCGTCCCCTCCTCTCCTCTCCGATCCCGATCCAATCCGGTGACATGTCGAGCTCTGGCAGCCACTCCGGCTCCGACCTCAATGTTGACGAGGAGCTGGCCCTCCGCATTGCGTTGGAACGGTCGAAGATGAACACCGGGGGCACCGTCTGTGACGCCCCTGACTCAATCGTGCACTAATCATACACGCAAATGCACACGATCAAGCCTAAGGACTCACGGGAAGATATCACAACACAACTCTAAAACATAAATAAAGTCATACAAGCTTTATATTACAAGCCAGGGGCCTCGAGGGCTCGAATACATAAGTTCGCATACAAGCGTCAGCGGAAGCATCAGATATCTGAGTACAGATATAAAAGAAAACACAGAAAGGCCCTTAAAAGGCGGGACAAAAGAAAACACTACGATCGAAAGGCGCAGGCCTCCTGCCTGGGACCCTCCGAACCTACTCCTGGTCGTCGGCAAGCTCGTAGAAGTATCCAACCTCGGGGTAGCAGTAGCGATCGTCGACGGGGCCGCTGTAACCGGGGCTCCGTCATCTGGTTGCATCAAAAGGGATATGGGGGAAAAAGAAAGCAAAGCAACCGTGAGTACTCATCCGAAGTACTCAGCAAGCAAGGATCTACACTACATATGTGACATTATCAAAGGAAAGGCTGTATATGTGGACTGGGCTGCAGAAATGCCAGAATAGAGAGAAGGCCTAGTCCTATCGAAGACTAGCATCTTCAGAGGTCTTGCAGCATTAGAAGAGTGTAGATTAGCACCGTATAAAGTAGTAGTATCATTAAGTCTCATCCTCACCCAGAGATCCTTTCTCGACTCCCTGCGAGAAAGCAATCCCAGAGCCATATCGTCATCAACCTCGTCCAGAGATCCCTTCTCGACTCCCTGCGAGAAGCAATCCCAGAGCCATAGTATCCAATTCTAGTTGTATCGATCGGGATACAACTCCGAGTGTCCGTTACCGAGGATCCGGCTATGCATAGATTAGTTCTTCCCTGCAGGGGTGCACCAACTTACCCACCACGCTCGCTTAACTCCGGCCAGACACATTTTTCCGGGTCATGCCCGGCCTCGGCCAAACGACACACCACAGCCCCACCTAGAGCTCAGCAGAGAGGTCCCCGCCGGTCTACATCCTAAGCGCTCAGGGGTCTTCGGCCATCGCCCTGTGCACTCCGGGTCGTTGCGAGCAGGGTGGATACCAGCGCCAACGACACGGTCCGACCCGGCCACAATGCTGAACTGGACGTCTGACAGAACTTTCAGCTGATACCACGATGCAGAGTACCCATATTTATTCCCGCGTGATGGTTAGTGCTATCGGGCCAGAAGCCCACTCGAATCAAATATCCAAATCGTTAGTACCTTGGGGGTGCGGTAACGAGTAGAGACTCACGATCGATGTGACCCCGTCGCCCCGTCTCGAGGACTTGCGGCAAGGGCCAAGAATGTCCGGCCACGCCTCGTATTCATCACTCGGGCACCATCCAGGCAACCCGTCTTAACATCACACGCGGGTACCCCTCAGGGTCGACCCGCCTTTCCAAGTAACAGTGTAAAGTCCAAGTATCCGTGTGTCCATAACATCAAGGGAATCCGAGGTATCACCCTCGATGGATACCCACTCGATGTAACTGTCAAGGTGAACGTAGGAGGAATCACCCTCGATGGGTTCACACTTGATGTGTTGCACGACAGGGTCGTATCGGAAGTGGAGAAGGAGGATTCACCCTCGATGACCACGACCAAATAGCTACTCTACAGAGTTAACATCTGAAGTGCTACACGAGGTATCACCCTCGGCACTCGATAGTAACGCTGCAGTGTCGTTACAACTAAGGGGGTGAAGTGCGGTGCCGGGGCCTGTCTTCGATCCCATTGATCGGGTCTTCTGATAATCCAGCGGGGTAGTCGGGACAAGTGGGGTCACTGATAGGTCTCTACCCAGCCTATACTAGACAGTTTAGGATAAGCAGGTAAGGTATCAATAGTAGGTTACAATTAGGGATGGCAATGGGTACCCATTACCCGTGTACCCTGCGGGTAAAACCCCTATTAGGGTAAGGGTATGGGACAAAAATTTACCCATGGGTACTTAAATGGAAAAAGATCATACCCATCGAGTAGAGAGGGTACGGGTATGGGATCGTATAACCCATGCCCGCGTACCCATGTACCCATTTAAAATGTTGACAAGTGGGTTTTCTTTAATATCCTAGCGCATTAACCTTCCCCCCTCATCGTGCTAGGTAAAACCTATAATGTGTTGTCAAATTATCTCCATAATTTATCGTGATCTTGTGAACTTAAAATGTATGACTATGTGTTGTTATTTATGATTATGTGTTGTTGTTTAACATTTTTATGGGTTGCTTTATAGGAAAGTTTTTTTTGTTTATGAGAATGTGTTGTTGTTGTACATTGTTGTTTAAAATGTGTTGCTATAAATAATTTATGATTATATGTTGTTTTTACAACTATTTTCTGCTCAATTTGATGTGTTGTAAGCGTGGGTATTTTTACCCGCGGGTACCCATATACCCTGTCGGGTGATGGGTATGGGAAAAAGTTGTACCCTTGAAGGATATGGGTATGGGTGGTAGGTAAGTTCAGGATGGACGGGTAAGGGTATGGGATGGCTCCACCCGTACCCATACCCTGCGGGTGCCATCCCTAGTTACAATAAATAGGCTATGCATCAGAATAGGTAAAGCAGTAGCAGTAGCAATTCTAATGCAAGCATGAGAAAATAGAATGGGCGATATCGGGATGATCAAAGGGGGGGGGGCTTGCCTAGTTGCTCTGCGGCAAAGGCAAGGTCGTCAACACCGTAGTCGCTCGGGGCAGCAGTGGCGTCGGTCTCGTAGTCTATCGGAGAGAAGAGGGGGAAGAAATAGTAAATACAGAGCAAACAAAGCATCACGAAACATAATCACGATGATACGCGGTGCTAGGGGTGACCTATCGCAGTGCTCGGTGATACCGACGAAGAGGAATAACATCCGGGAATGTTTTCCCGAAGTTCGGCATTTTCGAACAGATGGAACGGAGGGGATGGTTGCATGTTCACTATTCTAGGGACGTGTGGCGGACGAACGGACCGCGTATTCGGATTCGTCTCGAAATTCTGAGCAACTTTCATGTACAAAGTTTTTCGATCTGAGCTACGGATTATTTTCTATGATTTTCTAAAGATTTAAACAATTTTTGGAATTATTTTAATTATCTAAATTCGAATTATCCAGAATAGTGTCTCATGACGTCAGCATGACATCACCATGATGTCAGCAGGTCAAACCTGACAGGTGGGTCCAGTGGGACCCACATGTCATTGACTGAGTTAACTAAACAGGGTTAATCTAATCTAACTAAACTAATTAGCAGGTGGGGCCCAACCGTCAGTGGGTGCTTAGTGACTTAATTAACTAATTAACTGATTAAGTAATTATTGTTTTATTTTAATTCGTTATTTCAGGCGGGACCCACATGTCAGTGGGACATGGGCGCCCAGTCAGCAGTTGACTGGGGTCAACGGGTCAACAGGACCCACCCGTCAGCGACACAGGGGGCTCCACGCGTCAGGCCACGTCAGCGATGGCCGGCGAAGCGTCGGAGCTGGCTCCGGCGAGCCAAAACGCGGCGGCGCGCGTCGGGATGGGTTCGGGTTTCGCGCACAGGGGGTTCCCGGGGGCGTGGCTTGGTGCGTTCGAACGGCGGGACGACGCCGCGTCGAATGGCGGTGGTGCGAGGGGCTGCGGTGGCCGGAGCTGAGCGCTACGAGCTCGCCGGCGGCGAGGTGCTTCGGGCGGTGCTTGTGCTAGTTGCCACGGCGAGCAAACGGGCGAGGCAAAGTGCTAGGGAGGCGCTACGGGCTGCGGCGAGCAAAATAGGCAGCAGCGCGGGGCCCAATGGTCACCGGAACGACGCCGGCGACAAGCTACGCGGCGGCCCGTTCGGGCAAGAAGGGGGCGGCGCCTACAGCTAGCGAACGACGACGAGAGAGAGGGGAGGAAGCGGAGGCTCACAGTGCTCCTGCAGATGTGCAACGGTGGGCTCGGGGAAGGCTCGAGGCGGCGAATCGACGATGGCGATGCAGACGACCGAAGGAGGAAGAAGACGGCGTTCCTGGCGATGGAGGGGGCCTTGGCTCCGGCTCGTTGGCGCAGGCGATGTAGCGGACGGCGGCGAGCCTCGGAGACACGTCGGGGAGGCAAACGGGGTACGGTGGCCGCGAGGTTCAACGGAGGCCGAACATGGCGGCGCTTAGGCGCGGTAGAAGAGGGCGAGGGAGAGGGAGTGAGGCGGCTAGGGTTCGCCAGGGGGAGCGGGGAGCTGTTCTTATCCCTAGCGCGCGCGGCGACGCGCTGTCGAGCGACGAGCGAGGGGGGGCCGGGTGCGTGCGCGCGTGCGCGTTCGACAGCGAGGGGGGTGTGAGCAGTAGGAAGGAGACGACGTGCGGAGTGGGCTGGGCCGGCGCTGTAGCAAGCAGGCCCGAGTGCACAGTAGCTTTTAGGCCTTTTTCTATTTTCCTTTTTCCTTTTCTGTTTTTCGTTTTTGTTTTCTCTTTTCTTTTTAAACCAAAAGACTTTTGTAAAATAGGTGAACTAACCACATATTTATAGTGCTATTTCTAGCTCTGTTATAAAAAGGTTAGGAGGCAAATGAATTTTATTTGGATTTTATTTAAATGAAAAGGTATTAAATAATTCTATTTTGCTACTGTTTCTTGCTGTTAGTGTCATTTATTTAATTTGATTAATGTTGATTATAATTTTAGAATTGTCTCTGGATTATCTACAACCTTATGAACATTTTAGTTATCAAATTTGAACAACTTTTATTCTCACTTTTAGCTTGAATTTCCATTTGAATTTGAATTATGAAATGAGATATGATCCAAATTAATATTTAAGCATTGTTGATCATGATGAGATGGCATTATCAAAAGGGGATTACTGTAGCCAACCACTGGGGGTGTTACAAATCTCCTCCACTAATAAGAATTCTCGTCCCGAGAATTAAGAGGTAGAAGGAAAAAGATCGGGGTATTCAGCACGGAGGTTATCCTCGCGTTCCCAAGTGGCTTCATCTTCAGTATGATTTGACCACTGCACTTTGAGGAACTTGGTAACCTTCTGACGGGTTCGACGTTCAGCTTCATCGAGAATGCGGATCGGATGCTCCTTATAAGAAAGATCATCTTGCAATTCGAGCATGTCGTGATCCACTGCGCTGTGCGGGGATTCCTTGAAGCATTTACGAAGTTGCGACACATGGAAGACGTCGTGGATATGAGAGAATTGCGGCGGCAACTCCAATTTATATGCCACCTGACCACGTCTAGCAATAATGCGGAAAGGACCAATGTAGCGGGGAGCTAACTTGCCCTTGATGCCGAATCGATGAGTGCCCTTCATAGGGGTGACACGCAAATAAGCTTAATCACCTGGTTGATAAGTCAAACCCCATCGTTTGCGACCATAGTTGCTCTTCTGGCGGTCCTGAGCCGCCTTGAGATTTTCTCGGACAATACGGACCTGCTTTTCGGCGTGTTGAATAATATCCGGACCCACGAGCGGTCGCTCCCCAGTTTTTGACCAATTCAGAGGGGTTCAACACTTACGTCCATATAGAACTTCGAAGGGAGCCATTTTCAAGCTGGCTTGATAGTTGTTGTTATAAGAGAATTCGGCATACGGGAGAGATTCTTCCCATTTCTTGCCGAAGGATATAACACAAGCTCGAAGCATGTCTTCAAGCACTTGATTAACTCGCTCGACTTGGCCTTGGGATTGGGGGTGATAAGCTGAACTCCAGGTAACATGAGTTCCCATAGCTTCTTGGAAACTTTCCCAGAACTTTGAAGTGAAAAGGCCGCCACGGTCTGAACTGATTTCCTTCGGAATGTCGTGGAGTGAAACAATTCTGGAGATATATAATTCTGCTAACTGACTAGCAGTGATCGTCTCCTTGACAGGCATAAAGTGTGCAACTTTAGAAAGTTGGTCGACGACTACAAGAATAGCATCGTGACCCTTCTGTGACTTGGGAAGGCCAGTAATGAAATCCATCTGAACCTTATCCCATTTCCATAGAGGAATAGGAAGTGGTTGCAGAATTCCAGCAGGCTTCTGATGTTCTGCTTTAACGCGTCGACACACATCACATTCAGCTACATATCGAGCAATGTCCTGCTTCATTCTAGACCACCAGTACCTTTGACGGAGATCACGATACATCTTGGTGCTACCCGGATGAATAGACAGCGGTGTGTCATGTGCCTCCTTCATGACCTTGTCAGTCATAAGATCGAAGCGAGGTACCACAATGCGGTCTCTGAAATACAAGGTTCCATCTTCAGACAGCGAGAAATCCCTATACTTTTCAAGGTGAAGATCTTTCTTCATCAGATCAACTTCAGCATCTTTAGCCTGCGCATTCTTAACCGCTTTCTCAAGATCTGGTTGTATCACAAGGTTATTAAGAGAACCCTGTGGAACAATACACAGATTCAGCTTGCGCAGTTCTTCATAAAGACGAGGTTGAGCTCTCCTAACCATGAGGTTGTCGCAATAGGACTTGCGGCTTAAGGCATCAGCCATCACGTTAGCCTTGCCAGGGGTATAGGAAATACCCAAATCATAGTCCGCAATGGCCTCCATCCATCTTTGTTGACGGAGGTTTAGAGATGGATGAGTGAACAAGTACTTCAGACTTTTATGGTCCGTGTAGGTCTCGCAACGATTACTGAGAAGGTAATGTCGCCACAACTGCAATGCATAGATGACAGCAGCTAGTTCTAGATCATGTACCGGATAATTCTCTTCATGTGGGTGCAACTGACGAGAGCCATAGGCAATCACTTTACGCTCTTGCATTAGGACACAGCCTAATCCTTCACGGGATGCATCACAATAGATCACAAAATCTTTGCGAGAATCTGGTGGAGCAAGTACTGGGGCAGATGTCAGCTTGTCTTTGAGTGTTTGAAAACTTTCCTGACATTTGTCTGTCCACTCAAACTTAATGCCCTTGTGAAGCAGATCAGTCAAAGGCTTAGCAACCTTGGAAAAGTTCTCGACAAATCGATGGCAATAGCTTGCAAGGCCGAGAAAACTTCTCACTTGCTTGACGTTCTTCGGAGGAGTCCAATCAAGAATAGCCTGAACTCGTTCCGGGTTAACAGCAATTCCATCCTTGGAAATCACATGATCAAGGTAGGTTACTTCAGAAAGCCATAATTCACATTTGGAGTATTTGGCATACAACTGGTGTTCTCGGAGCCTTTCCAGTACAAGACGGAGGTGTTCAACATGTTCTTTATTTTTAGAATAGACCAGAATATCATCCAGATATACCACGACAAATTTGTCGAGATAATCCATGAAGATGTAATTCATCAGACGGGAGAATGTGGCTGGAGCATTTGTTAAGCCAAATGACATTATAGTGTACTCATAAGAGCCATAGCGAGTAACAAATGCAGTCTTGGGAATATCCTCTTCACGAACACGGATCTGATGATAACCCAACCTCAAGTCGAGTTTAGAAAACACCGATGATCCAACAAGTTGATCATACAAATCATTGATCCGGGGAAGCGGATATTTGTTCTGGATTGTGGCTTGGTTAATGGGCCGATAATCCTGAACCAATCGGTTCGTACCATCCTTCTTCTTAACGAAGAGTGAAGGTGATCCCCAAGCAGAGGAACTGGGGCGGATGAAACCCTTCTTAAGTGACTTGTCGATTTCCTCCTTAAGCTCGAGAAGGTGGTGCGGAGGCATTTTATAAGGACGCTTCGCAATAGGGGTTGTGCCTAATTTCAAGTCGATGACAAACTCGACAGCTCTAGCAGGGGGTATTCCTGGAAGTTCTTCTGGAAATACATCTTAAAAATCATGAACAAGTGGAACGTTCTCAATGCCTTCAAGAGGTGAAGCATTCAATGCGTTTAGAACATATATATGAGTCTCGGCATTCTGAACTGTTCGGGCTGAGTATTTGACTGTCTGGCCAGAAGGATGGGTAAGTTGGACTTTCTTAGCGGCACAGTCAATAAAAGCATTGTGGGCGGTCAACCAGTCCATACCGAGAATGATGTCTATGTCGGAAGGTCCAAGAGCAATAAGGGAAGCAGAGAACATCAACTCTTCAATTCTGATTTGATTGTTGTGACTTACCATTTTGGTTTGCCACCTGGAACGGGGAGTGATGATTTCTAAGGGAGTGGGTAATGAGCTCATAGCTAACCCATGCAATTGTGCAAATTGCTGGGACACTAAGGAATGTGATGCACCTGAATAAAAAAGAACAGAAGCTGGCACTGAATTCACAGAGAGTGTTCCCAGCACAATAGTCGGTTCCTTCTGAGCCTTTTCAGCATTGACGTGATTGGCATGGCCAAGTACAACAGTAGATGGTATGACATTTCGGTTTCTGAGTCAGCGGTTTCGCCAATTCTTCTTACGACCATTAGGAGGACGTGGTGCAACCTGAGGAGAAGTCATAGCATTAGGCGGTCCATCATGAACCGTTAGCTATCTCGGCGGTGAAGGCAGACGAGGTGCAACATATGACGGCCTTGGTGTTGGGGCAGGTCGATGATGTACATTGTGCGGAATCCACACTCGATGTTTCTGAACAGGCTGACCTGAGGATGAGCCAACGTCATGAGTGCGCTTGAGCGACTCCTGGTATTTAGTCAGAGCAGTTTCAACTTGGAAAGATTGGCTGACAAGCGCTGCGAAGTCTGTGCAATCATGGACAACAAGTGCAAGGTTTATATCAGTACGCAGTCCTTCACGGAATTTCTCCTGCTTGCGTGCGTCAGTGCAGACGTCATCTTCAGCATAGCGGGACAATTCAAGAAATTTCCTCTGATATTCATCCACAGTCATTTTACCCTGAGAGAGTTTGCGGAACTCCTGCTTCTTCTGGTCCATCAGACCTTGAGGAATGTACCGTGCATGAAAAGCTGACTGAAATTCCTGCCAAGTGGTTACAGTTTTAGCAGGCAACATACCCTAGTGGCTTTCCCACCATTGAGCAGCTGGGCCCTTCAGGTGGAATGTCGCAAAGGTGACGTAACTCTCAGGAGCAACATTAGCTGATTCCATCTCAAACAGAATGTCACGAAGCCAATCATCAGCATCCATAGGATTGGTGGAGTTGCGGAAAACAGACGGGTTGAGGCACACAAATTCTGGCAGCGAGATCGGTCCAGGCTCCTGACGAGCCTCGTTGCGTTCCAAACGTTTTACCACACTCTCGTTGAGCTGACGGTTCAATTCAAACTGTTGCATCATTGCGGCAATATAAGGTGGAGGTGGGGGATCGTCAGCCATCCTGCCAAATCAACAGGGGCAGTTTAGCAAGAAAAACTGCAGGTGTATGGAGTTATTCATGATGTAACACGGGAAATGAACAGGAAAGGCATTAGATATATGATAGTAGTTGTTAAAGACATACCTATCCATGCACAGAGTTAGATTCAAACGGATAGTACGGGCTTGGGATCGCTCGCAGCTAGACAAACTAGGCGGCGCGCAGGCACGCGGTGAGGATTACAACAACGTGACATAGCAAAGGCTACATCATGTCGGAGAAAACTGCTGGGGCGAGGAATCTGCAAGTGACAACACAGGGTGCCCTCGATAAAAAGGATCCTGCAAGCAAAACCTGGCCCGCAATCTTGAAGGAAGGGGGAAATTTCAAAACACCGGGTGGATGTGATCACGAGAACCTAATGTTGGAGTTAGTAAAATTCATTTAACCCGAATAGAAGAGAGGTCAGAGTCCCAGAGTAAAGACGAGGAATAAAAGATACTAATACCACCCAATTTGGCGACGTGGGCCCGTAAGCCACACAGCCAAGTTAGTAAAACAGTTTTGGACCACTAGACTCAACTTCGGCCAAGGAGTTGGAAAGGGGGGTTCCTAAAGGCAGTCGGCTCTGATACCAACTTGTGACACCCCCGGCTCAATCGTGCACTAATCATACACGCAAATACACATGATCAAGCCTAAGGACTCACGGGAAGATATCACAACACAACTCTAAAACATAAATAAAGTCATACAAGCTTTATATTACAAGCCAGGGGCCTCGAGGGCTCGAATACATAAGCTCGCATACAAGCGTCAGCGGAAGCATCAGATATCTGAGTACAGATATAAAAGAAAACACAGAAAGGCCCTTAAAAGGCGGGACAAAAGAAAACACTACGATCGAAAGGCGCAGGCCTCCTGCCTGGGACCCTCCGAACCTACTCCTGGTCGTCGGCAAGCTCGTAGAAGTATCCAACCTCGGGGTAGCAGTAGAGATTGTCGGCGAGGCCGTTGTAACCGGGGCTCCGTCATCTGGTTGCATCAAAAGGGATATGGGGGAAAAAGAAAGCAAAGCAACCATGAGTACTCATCCGAAGTACTCAACAAGCAAGGATCTACACTACATATGCAACATTATCAAAGGAAAGGCTGTATATGTGGACTGGGCTGCAGAAATGCCAGAATAGAGAGAAGGCCTAGTCCTATCAAAGACTAGCATCTTCAGAGGTCTTACAGCATTAGAAGAGTGTAGATTAGCACCGTATAAAGTAGTAGTATCATTAAGTCTCATCCTCACCTAGAGATCCTTTCTCGACTCCCTGCGAGAAAGCAATCCCAGAGCCATACCGTCATCAACCTCGTCCAGAGATCCCTTCTCGACTCCCTGCGAGAAGCAATCCCAGAGCCATAGTATCCAATTCTAGTTGTATCGATCGGGATACAACTCCGAGTGTCCGTTACCGAGGATCCGGCTATGCATAGATTAGTTCTTCCCTGCAGGGGTGCACCAACTTACCCACCACGCTCGCTTAACTCCGGCCGGACACACTTTTCTGGGTCATGCCCGGCCTCGGCCAAATGACACACCGCAGCCCTACCTAGAGCTCAGCAGAGAGGTCCCCGCCGTTCTACATCCTAAGCGCTCAGGGGTCTTGGGCCATCGCCCTGTGCACTCCGGGTCATTGCGAGCAGGGTGGATACCAGCGCCAACGGCACGATCCGACCCGGCCACAATGCTGAACTGGACGTCTGACAGAACTTTCAGCTGATACCACGATGCAGAGTACCCATATTTATTCCCGCGTGATGGTTAGTGCTATCGGGCCAGAGGCCCACTCGAATCAAATATCCAAATCGTTAGTACCTTGGGGGTGCGGTAACGAGTAGAGACTCACGATCGATGTGACCTCGTCGCCCCGTCTCGAGGACTTGCGGCAAGGGCCAAGAATGCCCGGCCACGCCTCGTATTCATCACTCGGGCACCATCCAGGCAACCCGTCTTAACATCACACGCGGGTACCCCTCAGGGTCGACCCGCCTTTCCAAGTAACAGTGTAAAGTCCAAGTATCCGTGTGTCCATAACATCAAGGGAATCCAAGGTATCACCCTCGATGGATACCCACTCGATGTAACTGTCAAGGTGAACGTAGGAGGAATCACCCTCGATGGGTTCACACTTGATGTGTTGCACGACAGGGTCGTATCAGAAGTGGAGAAGGAAGATTCACCCTCGATGACCACGACCAAATAGCTACTCTACAGAGTTAACATTTGAAGTGCTACACGAGGTATCACCCTCGGCACTCGATAGTAACGCTGCAGTGTCGTTACAACTAAGGGGGTGAAGTGTGGTGCCGGGGCCTGTCTTCGATCCCATTGATCGGGTCTTCTGATAATCCAGCGGGGCAGTCGGGGCAAGTGGGGTCACTGATAGGTCTCTACCCAGCCTATACTAGACAGTTTAGGATAAGCAGGTAAGGTATCAATAGTAGGTTACAATAAACAGGCTATGCATCAGAATAGGTAAAGCAGTAGCAGTAGCAATTCTAATGCAAGCATGAGAAAATAGAATGTGCGATATCGGGATGATCAAAGGGGGGGCTTGCCTGGTTGCTCTGCGGCAAAGGCAAGGTCGTCAACACCGTAGTCGCTCGGGGCAGCAGTGGCGTCGGTCTCGTAGTCTATCGGAGAGAAGAGGGGGAAGAAACAGTAAATACGGAGCAAACAAAGCATCACAAAACATAATCACGACGATACACGGTGCTAGGGGTGACCTATCGCAGTGCTCGGTGATACCGACGAAGAGGAATAACATCCGGGAATGTTTTCCCGAAGTTCGGCATTTTCGAACAGATGGAATGGAGGGGATGGTTGCATTGTTGGGGAACGTAGTAGTAAATCAAAAAAAATTCCTACGCATCACCAAGATCAATCTATGGAGAGACTAGCAACTAGAGAGAGAGGAGTGCATCTTCATACCCTTGAAGATCGCGATGCGGAAGCGTTGCAAGAACGCGGTTGGAGGAGTCGTACACGCAGCGATTCAGATCGCGGGCGATTCCGATCTAAGCACCGAACAACGGTGCCTCCGCGTTCAACACACGTGCAGCCCGGTGACGTCTCCCACGCCTTGATCCAGCAAGGAGGAGGGAGAGGTTGAGGAAGATAGCTCCAGCAGCATGACGGCGTGGTGGTGGAACTTTGCAGTTCTCCTGCAGGGCTTCGCCAAGCTCAACGGAGGAGGAGGAGGTGTTGGAGAGGGGGGATGGCTGCACCAGGGATCAGGTGCTGCTGCCCTCCCACCCCCCCTCTATTTATAGGGAGAAGGGGAGAGGGGGCCGGCCCCCATAGATCCCATCTAAGGGGAGGGGCGGCGGCCATGGGGGGAAACTTACCCCCCAAGTTTGGTGGGAGGCGCCCCCACCCCCTAGGGTTTTCAACCCTAGGCGCCTTGGGCCCCTTGGGGGGCGCACCAGCCCACCAGGGGCTGGTTCCCTCCCTTTCTCAGCCCACTTGGCCCACCGGGGCAGGTGGCCCCACCCGGTGGACCCCCGGACACCTTCCGGTGGTCCCGGTACAATACCGATAACCCCCGAAACCATTCCGGTGACTGAAACTGAACTTCCCATATATAATTATTCACCTCCGGACCATTCCGGAACTCTTCGTGACGTCCGCGATCTCATCCGGGACTCCGAACAACATTCGGTAACCACATACTATTTCCCATAACAACCCTAGCGTCACCGAACCTTAAGTGTGTAGACCCTACGGGTTCGGGAACCATGCAGACATGACGGAGGCTCCCACATGTTCCACGATGATCTCATCGTATGAACCACGATGTCGAGGATTCAATCAATCCCGTATACAATTCCCTTTGTCTACCGGTATGATACTTGCCCGAGATTCGATCGTCGGTATCCCTATACCTTGTTCAATCTCATTACCGGCAAGTCTCTTTACTCGTTCCGTAACGCATGATCCCGTGGCTAACTCTTTAGTCACATTGAGCTCATTATGATGATGCATTACCGAGTGGGCCCAGAGATACCTCTCCGTCATACGGAGTGACAAATCCCAGTCTTGATTCGTGCCAACCCAACAGACACTTTCGGAGATACCTGTAGTGCACCTTTATGGTCACCCAGTTACGTTGTGACGTTTGATACACCCAAAGCATCCCTACGGTATCCGGGAGTTGCACAATCTCATGGTCTAAGGAAATGATACTTGACATTAGAAAAGCTTTAGCAGACGAACTACACGATCTAGTGCTATGCTTAGGATCGGGTCTTGTCCATCACATCATTCTCCTAATGATGTGATCCCGTTATCAACGACATCCAATGTCCATGGTCAGGAAACCGTAACCATCTATTGATCAACGAGCTAGTCAACTAGAGGCTCACTAGGGACATGTTGTGGTCTATGTATTCACACATGTATTACGATTTCCGGATAACACAATTATAGCATGAACAATAGACAATTATCATGAACAAGGAAATATAATAATAACCACTTTATTATTGCCTCTAGGGCATATTTCCAACATGCATGTTCGCTATTCTAGGGACGTGTGGCGGACGAATGGACCGCGTGTTCGGATTCGTCTCGAAATTCTGAGCAACTTTCATGTACAAAGTTTTTCGATCTGAGCTACGGATTATTTTCTATGATTTTCTAAAGATTTAAATAATTTCTGGAATTATTTTAATTATCTAAATTCGAATTATCCAGAATAGTGTCTGATGATGTCAGCATGACATCACCATGACGTCAGCAGGTCAAACCTGACAGGTGGGTCCAGTGGGACCCACATGTCATTGACTAAGCTAACTAAACAGGGTTAATCTAATCTAACTAAACTAATTAGCAGGTGGGGCCCAGCCATCAGTGGGTGCTTAGTGACTTAATTAACTAATTATTGTTTTATTTTAATTCGTTATTTCAGGCGGGACCCACATGTCAGTGGGATATGGGCGCCCAGTCAGCAGTTGACTGGGGTCAACGGGACCCACCCGTCAGCGACACAGGGGGCTCCACGCGTCAGGCCATGTCAGCGGTGGCCGGCGAAGCGCCGGAGCTGGCTCCGGCGAGCCAAAACGCGGCGGCGCGCGTCGGGATGGGTTCGGGCTTCGCGCACAGGGGGTTTCCGGGGGCGTGGCTTGGTGCGTTCGAACGGCGGGACGACGCCACGTCGAATGGCGGTGGTGCGAGGGGCTGCGGTGGCTGGAGCTGAGCGCTACGAGCTCGCCGGCGGCGAGGTGCTTCGGGCGGTGCTTGTGCTAGTTGCCACGACGAGCAAACGGGCGAGGCAAAGTGCTAGGGAGGCGCTACGGGCTGCGGCGAGCAAAATGGGCAGCAGCACGGGGCCCAATGGTCGCCGGAACGACGCCGGCGACGAGCTACGTGGCGGCGCGTTCGGGCAAGAAGGGGGCAGCGCCTACAGCTAGCGAACGACAACGAGAGGGAGAGGGGAGGAAGCGGAGGCTCACAGTGCTCCTGCAGATGTCCAACGGTGGGCTCGGGGAAGGCTCGAGGCGGCGAATCGACGGCGGCAACGCAGACGGCCGAAGGAGGAAGAAGGCGGCATTCCTGGCGATGGAGGGGGCCTCTGCTCCGGCTCGTTGGCGCAGGCGATGTAGCGGACGGCAGCGAGCCTCGGAGACGCGTTGGGGAGGCAAACGGGGTACGGTGGCCGCGAGGTTCAACGGAGGCCGAACATGGCGGCGCTCAGGCGCGGTAGAAGAGGGAGAGGGAGTGAGGCGGCTAGGGTTCGCCAGGGGGAGCGGGGAGCTGCTCTTATCCCTAGCGCGCGCGGCGACGCGCTGTCGAGCGACGAGCGAGGGAGGGCCGGGTGCGTGCGCTCGTGCGCGTTCGACAGCGAGGGGGGGGGGGTGAGCAGTAGGAAGGAGACGACGTGGGGAGTGGGCTGGGCCGGCGCTGTAGCAAGCAGGCCCGAGTGCACAGTAGCTTTTAGGCCTTTTTCTATTTTCCTTTTTCCTTTTCAGTTTTTCGTTTTTGTTTTCTCTTTTCTTTTTAAACCAAAAGACTTTTATAAAATAGGTGAACTAACCACATAGTTATAGTGCTATTTCTAGCTGTGTTATAAAAAGGTTAGGAGGCAAATGAATTTTATTTGGATTTTATTTAAATGAAAAGGTATTAAATAATTCTATTTTGCTACTGTTTCTTGCTGTTAGTGTCATTTATTTAATTTGATTAATGTTGATTATAATTTTAGAATTGTCTCTGGATTATCTACAACCTTATGAACATTTTAGTTATCAAATTTGAACAACTTTTATTCTCACTTTCAGTTTGAATTTCCATTTGAATTTGAATTATGAAATGAGATATGATCCAAATTAATATTTAAGCACTGTTGATCATGATGACATGGCATTATCAAAAGGGGATTACTGTAGCCAACCACTGGGGGTGTTACACCGTCACCGCTCCCGCGCCGGCCCAGCACAGATATCAGAGCTGGCCCCTCCCTGCCCGCGCACAGCTCCGCTAGGGCAGTGCAGTCCGCTCCCACGCCGACCCCTTCTCCCGCCGGCCACTGCTCCGCGCAGGGCAGCGGTGGATGCTAGTGCCCGCTCCACCGGCCCGCACACGCGCTCCGGAATTGGAGGCGCACGTCGCCCGTCGTGAAAGGCAGCACGCAAGGGAGAGGGACGCGGTGGAGCAGTCCGTGCGTCGCTGCCGCGGGCTGCCGGTGGAGCCCGATGAGGATGAGCGGCTCCCCGCTTGGGTCTACCGTGGGTTGCTGATGACGGCGGAGACGAACGCTCGCTGCCTACGTCGGAAGAACGCGAAGGCGCTCCGGCTTGCCATTGGGCAGCCGGAGCGCGAGGCGGCAAAGGTGGCTCGAGTTGCCAAGCTCAAGTGGCAGCAGGACAGGGTCGTCTGGCGGATGAAGGGACTCATCGTCCTCTTCGACGACTCTGAAGTCGACGGCGACAACCATAGCTCCACCTCCGACGACTCCGATGATCCACCACCTACCGCCGACGCCTTCAGCTGTGCCGGCAACCGAAAGGGCAAAGGCCCGGTGAGGAAGTGGTGAATCTCCATCGTCTTCGTCGTTAATTTCTAGTTATTTATGTCTTAGTTAGAACATGCTCATCATATGTGGATTATCTTAACTTTGAGTAGCTTTTGGAGATCCGCATGTGATCTGTGCTGATCGGAATGTGCATATCTATGTTCGGTTCATAGTCCGTCCAATGATTTACGTAATTTATATTCACGTTGCATGAGTAATATGGATATTGGGTATCAGATATGAGGAGTGTGGATGTGGAGGACATAAATTGAGGAGTGCCCAGTCAGTATCTGCAGACATGCCCGGACATGTCTGTGGCGTTTGAGGGGCAAATTTGGTGACCCTGGTTGTAGATGCTCTCATGAGTCTGAACCATACATCTTCAACGCCGACCCTCGAAACATAGTCACTGTTTGTCTGCGGATCGGTTCAGACTCGTCCGTGGACACGGATACCGAAGCCGATTATCCAACTCTATCCCAAAATATTTTCCCTTGATTTTCTTTTCTAAGCCCACAACACTCTGCTACTTCTTGAGCTTGCGTTGATTTTTTCCTTGAAGAGGAAAGGGTGATGCAGCAAAGTAGAGATAAGTATTTCCCTCAGTTAAGAACCAAGGTATCAATCCAGTAGGAGGCACAATCAAGTCTCCAATCTATGCACCTGCATAAACTAACAAACACTTGCACTCAACGCGAAACAGGGGTTGTCAATCCCTTCACGGTCTCGAACAAGAGTGAGATCTAATAGAGATAGGTATAAAAGATTACTAAAATGTAAAAAAAATTGCAGCAAAGTATTTTTGGGTTTTTTGGTTTATTGTGATGCCCCCGGCTCAATCATGCACTATTCATACACGCAAATGCACACGATCAAGCCTAAGGACTTACTTGAAGATATCACAACACAACTCTAAAACTTAAATAAAGACATACAAGCTTTATATTACAAGCTAGGGCCTCGAGGGCTCGAATACATAAGCTCGAAGTCATACAAGCATCAGCGAAAGCATTAGATATCTGAGTACAGATATAAAAGAAAACACAGATAGGCCCTTAAAAGGCGGGGCAAAAGAAAACACTATGATTGAAAGGCGAAGGCCTCCTGCCTGGGACCCTCCAAACCTACTCCTGGTCGTCGGCCAACTCGTAGTAGTATCCACCCTCGGGGTAGTAGTAGCGATCGTCGGCGGGGGCAGCTGTATCCGGGGCTTCGTCATCTGGTTGCACCAAAAGGATATGGGGGAAAAAGGAAGCAAAGCAACCATGAGTACTCATCCGAAGTACTCAGCAAGCAAGGATCTACACTACATATGCAACATTATCAAAGGGAGGCTGTATATGTGGACTGGGCTGCAGAAATGCCAGAATAGAGAGAAGGCCTAGTCCTATCGAAGACTAGCATCTTCAGTGGTCTTGCAGCATTAGAAGAGTGTAGATTAGTACAATATAAAGTAGTAGTGTTATTAACCTCACCCAGAGATCCTTTCTCGACTCCCTGCGAGAAAGCAATCCCAGAGCCATACAGTCATCAACCTCGCCCAGAGATCCTTTCTCGACTCCCTGCGAGAAAGCAATCCCAGAGCCATACAGTCATCAACCTCGCCCAGAGATCCTTTGTCGACTCCCTGCGAGAAAGCAATCCCAGAGCCATACTATCCATTTCTCATCACAAGTATCCAGTTCTAGTTGTATCGATCGGGATACAACTCCGAGCGTCCGTTACCGAGGATCCGGCTATGCATAGATTAGTTCTTCCCTGCACGGGTGCACCAACTTACCCAACACGCTTGCTTAACTCCGGCTGGACACACTTTTCTGGGTCATGCCCGGCCTCGGCTAAATGACACACCGCAACCCTACCTAAAGCTCAGCAGAGAGGTCCCCATCGGTCTACATCCTAACCGCTCAGGGGTCTTGGGCCGTCGCCCTGTGCACTCTGGGTCGTTGCGAGCAAGGTGGATACCAGCGCCAACGGCACGATCCGACCCAGCCGCCATGCTGAACTGGACGTCTGACAGAGCTTTCGGCTGATACATACGATGCAGAGTGCCCATAACTATTCCCGCGTGATGGTTAGTGCTATCGGGCCAGAGGCCCACTCGAATCAAATATCCAAATCATAGTGTGTTGGTAGTGCGGTAACGAGCAGAGACTCACGATCGATGTGACCCCGTCGCCCCGTCTCGAGGACTTGCGGCAAGGGCTAAGAATGCCCGACCACGCCTCGTATTCATATCTCGGGCACCCTCCATGTCAACCCGTCTCCATATCACTCGCGGGTACCCTCAGGGTCGACCCGCCTTCCAAGTAACAGTGTAAAGTCCAAGTATCCGTGTGTCCATAGCATCAAGGGAATCCAAGGTATCACCCTCGTTGGATTCCTACTCGATGTAACCATCAAGGTGAACTCGAAGGAATCACCCTCGATGGGTTCACACTTGAGGTGTTGCACGACGGCGTCATTATCGGGAGTGGTGAAGGAGGAATCACCCTCGATGACCACGACCGAATAGCTACTCTACAGAGTTAACATCAGAAGTGCTAAACGAGGTATCACCCTCGGCACTCGATAGTAACGCTGCAGTGTCGTACAGATAAAAGGGGAGTGATGTGCGGTGCTGGGCCCTAGTCGTCGAGTCTTCCGATGATCCAGCGGGGCAACCGGGACAAGTGGGGTCACTGGGTCTCTATCCAGCCTATACTAACCAGTTTAGGATAAGAAGGTAGGTATCAACAGCAGGTTACAATAAATAGGCTATGCATCAGAATAGGTAAGGCAGTAACAGCAGCAATTCTAATGCAAGCACAAGAGAGAAGGGAATAGGCGATATAGGCGTGCTCAAAGGAGGGGTGCTTGCCTGGTTGCTCGGCGGCAAAGGCAAGGTCGTCAACGGTGTCGTCGGGCTCCTGAGCTGCATCGGTCTCGGGAACTGCGTCAGTACTGGGGTCTACCGAGAGAAAAGAGGGGGAGGAAACAAATAAAGACACGACAAACATGAGCAACACAGAGCATGCTATGCTAATGTGCAGTGCAGGGTTGCCTAAAAACATGTCTAAGTCATATTAGTTATTTTAGGATTCAAGTTGGAATTATTAACCGGTGTATATGCACTATTCATTTATCGGAAACAGGCTAAAAGTTGCGGGTTCACATCCATATAGGGTCCCGGCATGGAAACAGATGGCACGATTGGATTCGTCTCGTCGTTCTGAGCAACTTTCATGTACAAAGTTTTTCGATCCGAGCTACGGTTTACTTTCTACGAATTTCTAAAGATTTTAGTATTTTTTGGATTTATTTCAATTTAACAGAATTATTGAAAATGATTTATGATGTCAGCATGACGTATTGATGATGTCAGCAGCCAACAGGGCGCTGACCAGGTCAAACCTGACCTGTGGGTCCAGTGGGACCCACATGTCAGCCTCATAGTAGTTAATTAGGTTTAACTTAATCTAATTACAGATTTAATTAGTGGTGGGGCCTACTGTCGGTGGGTGATTAGTTAGTTAACTAAATCAATATTTTAATTAATCAATTAGTTACTCTTAAAATACGTTTAAGCGGCTGGGCCCGACATGTCAGCGGGCAGGGCCACGCTGGCCGGGTCAACTGGGCCCAGTGGGACCCAATTGCAGCGACACAGGGGGCGGGGCCCACGGTGCCACATCGACGCCAGCTGGGCGCCGGCCACCGGAGTACGCCGGCGAGGCCGCACGTCGGCGACAACTCCGGAAGCCCGGAATCTCGCTGTGGTGGTCCGTTTGAGGCGTTCTTGGGCTCTCTGGAATGATCGTGATGAGGCGCATCCAATGGTGGTGATGGTTTGTGCCGAGGTGGCCCGAAGTGGCGCCGGCGATGAGCCGTGGTGGAGGCCGGAACAGGAGCTCGGCGGTTTGGCGTTTGGGCACGGATGCGAGCGTTCTAAAGGCGATGGCTGCATCGCGGCGATGCACTGAGCGCGTTGCCGTGCTTGCCCGGCCACGAAACAGGTGACAGCATCGGCGACGAGCTCCGCAGCGGAGGTGAGATCCAGCAAGAATGGCGGAGCGGCCGAGAGGGCGAACGCGAGCAAGAGGAGAGAGGGAGAAGGGAGAGGAGCTCACATCGCTCCTGCAGATGCGTGAAGTGGGCTCGGAGATGCCGGAATTCGACGGCGAGGGCGGCAGTGCCCGAGGTGGAAGTCGATGGGGATCCGGGGCTGCAGCGCCTCCCAGCTCGCGCTACTGGCTGTAATCGACACGGGTGATGACGGCGGTACTCCTTGACATCTTCGCGTGGCTCGGGGAGGTCGTCGGCCACGGCCACGGCCACGGCCACGGCGAGGCGGCAGCGGCGGCCGCGTCGGGTGGCACAGGGAAGGAAGGAAAGAAGGGGGAGAGGCGAGGACTAGGGTTAGAGGGGGGGCCGAGGTGGTCCTTATCCAGCCAGCGACGGGCGCGGAGCTGCTGTCGAGCAGCGGGAGAGGGGGGGCTAGAGCGCGCGGGCACGGTGCGGGCGACAACGCGACGAGATGAGCAGGAGGTTGAAGGAGGCATGGGGTGGGTCGGGCCTGCATTTCTACTTTGGGCTAAAGTGCATAGTAGCTAGGCCCCTTTTTCCTTTACTTCTTTTCGGTTTTCTTTTTCCAGTAGCTTTTGCATTTTCCTTTAGCCACAAATGACTTTGTAAAAATATGCCACTGGCCAAAACAAATACTTTAGAATATTTTGCTCTGCCACATAAAGTTTGGACAATTTTGGAATTCATTTGGATTTTTCGAAAATGAAAAGGCATTTAAAATGTTGTTTTTGCACTGTTTTAAATGCACTAACCCAAATGTGACTTGATGGTGATGTTGTTTTCCTTAACAACATTTGTTTTGGAATATTTGCTAGATGATGAACATTTTTCCAGCAACTTTTGGGTAACTTTATTTTGCACTTAGAATTTGAATTGTTTTCAGAGAGAAATTTGAATTGGTTTGTTTTACCACTGTGATCAAGCATGGCAAATGTTGATGACCTGGCATGTTTAACAGAAGAACACAATGCTTATTACACAGGGGTGTTACATTTATAGATCTGAAAATATATGATGAAAAATAGACCCCGAGGCCATAGGTTTCACTAGAGGCTTCTCTCTTGAAGATAGCATACGGTGGGTGAACAAATTACTGTTGAGCAATTGAAAGAAAAACGCAAGGTTATGACGATATCTAAGGCAATCATCATGAATATAGGCATCACGTCCGTGACAAGTAGACCAACGATTCTGCATCTACTACTATTACTCCACACATCGACCGACTCCTGCATGCATCTAGAGTATTAAGTTCATAAGAACAGAGCAACACTTTAAGTAAGATGACATGATGTAGAGGGCTAAACACAAGCAATATGATGAAAACCCCATCTTTTTATCCTCGATGGCAACAATACAATACGTGCCGCGCTACCCCTTCTGTCACTGGGTGAGGACACCGCAAGATTGAACCCAAAACTAAGCACCCCTCCCATTGCAAGAAAAACCAATCTAGTTGGCCAAACCAAACCGATAGTTCGAAGAGAAATACAAAGATATCTTAATCATGCATAAAAGAGTTCAGAGAAGACTCAAATAATATTCATAGATAATCTGATCATAAATTCACAATTCATCGGATCTCAACAAACACACCACAAAAAAGTATTACATCAAATAGATCTCCAAGAACATCGAGGAGAACATTGTATTGATAATCAAAGAGAGAGAAGAAGCCATCTATCTACTAGCTATGAACCCGTAGGTCTGTGGTAAACTACTCATGCATCATCGAAAGGGCAGCAAGGTTGATGTAGAGGCCCTCCGTGATTGAATCCCCCTCCGGCAGGGTGCCGGAAAAGGCCCCAAGATGGGATCTCACGGGAACAGAGGCTTGCGGCAGTGGAAAAGTATTTTGGTGGACGCTTCTGTTGGTTTGGAATATTTTGGAATTTATAGAGCAAGAATTAGGGTTGGGGGACTCCCGAGGTGCCCACAAGCCAGGGAGGCGCCCCCTAGGGCGCGGCCTGAGGGCTTGTGGGCCCCTCAGGACTCTTCTGACCCCCTCTCCAAGCTCCGTGGATGTCTTCTGGTCCAAGAAAAATCATCGTAAAGTTTTATTCCGTTTGGACTCCATTTGATATTTCTTTTCTGTAAAACTAAAAAACAAGGAAAAAAACAGAAACTGGCACTGGGCTCTAGGTTAATAGGTTAGCCCCAAAAATAATATAAAATAGCATATTAATGCATATAAAACATCCAAAACAGATAATATAATAGCATGGAACAATAAAAAATTATAGATACGTTGGAGACGTATCAAGCATCTCCAAGCTTAATTCCTACTCGTCCTCGAGTAGGTAAATGATAAAAACAGAATTTTTGATGTGGAATGCTACCTAACATATTTATCCATGTAATCTTCTTTATTGTGGCATGAATATTCAGATCCATAAGATTCAAAACAAAAGTTTAATATTGACATAAAAACAATAATACTTCAAGCATACTAATAAAGCAATCGTGTCTTCTCAAAATAACATGGCAAAAGAAAGTTATCCCTACAAAATCATATAGTCTGACTATGCTCCATCTTCATCACACAAAGTATTTTATCATGCACAACCCCGATGACAAGCCAAGCAATTGTTTCATACTTTTGGTGTTCTCAAACTTTTTCAACTTTCACGCAATACATGAGCGTGAGCCATGGATATAGCACTATAGGTGGAATAGAATATGGTGGCTGTGGAGAAGACAAAAAAGAAGGAGAAAGTCTCACATCAACTAGGCGTATTAATGGGCTATGGAGATGCCCATCAATAGATATCAATGCGAGTGAGTAGGGATTATCATGCAACAGATGCGCTAGAGCTATAAGTGTATGAAAGCAAGAAACTAAGTGGGTGTGCATCCAACTCGCTTGCTCACGAAGACCTAGAGCAATTTGAGGAAGCCCGTCATTGGAATATACAAGCCAAGTTCTATAATGAAAAATTCCCACTAGTTATATGAAAGTGATAAAATAGAAGACTCTCTATCATGAAGATCATGGTGCTACTTTGAAGCACAAGTGTGGAAAAACGATAGTAACATTGTCCCTTCTCTCTTTTCTCTCATTTTTTTGGGATTCTTTTGGCCTCTTTTATTTTTTTTAAGTCCGGAGACTCATCCCAACTTGTGAGGGAATCATAGCTTCCATCATCCTTTCCTCACATGGGACAATGCTCTAATAATGATGATCATCACACTTTTATTTACTTACAACTCAAGAATTACAACTCGATACTAGAATGATACGTCTCCAACGTATCTATAATTTTTTATTGTTCCATACTATTATATTATCTGTTTTGGATGTTTTATATGCTATTTTATATTATTTTTGGGACAAACTTATTAACCTAGAGCCCAATGCCTATTTCTGTTTTTTCCTTGTTTTTGAGTTTTACAGAAAAGGAATACCAAACGGAATAAAACTTTCGCGATGATTTTTCTTGGACCAGAAGACACCCAGCAGACTTGGAGAGGGGGCCAGAAGAGTCCCGAGGGCTCCACAAGCCCTCAGGGCGCGCCCTAGGGGGCGTCCCCTGGCTTGTAGGCCCCATGGGACTCCTCCAACCCTAATTCTTTCGCTATAAATTCCCAAATATTCCCAAACGACCAGAAGTGTCCACTAAAATACTTTCCCGCCACCGTAATCTTCTGTACCCATGAGATCCCATCTTGGGCCCTTTTCCGGCACCCTGCCGGAGGGGGGTTCGATGATGGAGAGCTTCTACATCAACTCTTTTGCCCTTCTGATGAAGCGTGAGTAGTTTACCATAGACCTACGGGTCCATAGCTAGTAGCTAGATGGCTTCTTCTCTCTCTCTTTGATCTTCAATACAATGTTCTCCTTGATGTTCTTGGAGATCTATCCGATGTAATATTCTTTTGCGGTGTGTTTGTCGAGATCCGATGAATTGTGGATTTATGATCAGATTATCTATGAATATTATTTGAGTCTTCTCTGAATTCTTATATGCATGATTTGATATCTTTGTATTTCTCTTTGAATTATCGGTTTGGTTTGGCCAACTAGATTGGTTCTTCTTGCAATGGGAGAGGTGCTTAGTTTTGGTTCAATCTTGCGGTGTCCTCACCCAGTGACAAAGTAGGGGTAGCGAGGCACGTATTGTATTGTTGCCATCAAGGGTAAAAAGATGGGGTTTTCATCATATTGCTTGAGTTTATCCCTCTACATCATGTCATCTTACTTAAGGCGTTACTCCATTCTTATGAACTTAATACTCGAGATGCATGCTAGATAGCGGTCGATGTGTGGAGTAATAGTAGTAGATGCAGGCAGGAGTCGTTCTACTTGGCATGGACGTGATGCCTATATTCATAATCATTGCCTTGGATATCGTCATAACTTTGTGCTTTTCTATGAATTGCTCGACAGTAATTTGTTCACCCACCATATGCTTTCTTTCAAGAGAGAAGCATCTAGTGAAACCTATGGTCCCCGGGTCTATTTTCCATCATATATTTTTAGTTGTATAAACCAAAAACCCAAAAATACCTTGCTGCAATTTATTTACTTTTATTTTGTTTTACATTTTAGTAATCTTTTATATCTATCTCTATCAGATCTCATCCTTGCAAGTGACCATGAAGGGATTGACAACCCCTTTATCGCTTTGGGTGCAAGTGTTTGATTGTTTGTGCAGGTGAATAGATTGGAGACTTGCGTGTACCTCCTACTGGATTGATACCTTGGTTCTCAAACTGAGGGAAATACTTATCTTGACTTTGCTGCATCACCCTTTCCTCTTCAAGGGAAAAACCAACGCAAGCTCAAGAAGTAGCAGGAAGAATTTCTGGCGCCGTTGCCAGGGAGGTTCTACATCAAGCCTACCAAGTACCCACCATAAACTCTCATCTCTTGCATTAAATTATTTGCCATTTGCCTCTCGTTTTCCTCTCCCCCACTTCTAAAACATTTTTAGAAAAACACAAAAATATTTGCCTTATTTTCGTTTGCCTTTTATGTCTTACTTGGTTTGTTTGCTTGTTCGCTTGGAATAATTGTGTATTTATTGAAAATCAGAAAGCAAAAAATTATGGATCCTCATCCACTTGCTAATCTTTTTAAGAGATCCAATTATGATGAACCAATTGCTAGTGAGTTGCATGCACTAGATTATCTTTATGAAGTTTTGCTTGAAATTCGTGAATCTGAAAATTGTGATGAAATTTATGAGGCGATTCACGATAGCTCTTTGAATGATGAAAAGCATGATTGCAAAAATGTTATTATAAATTCTATTAATGTCAATTGTGCTAATAATATGCAAAACCCCAAGCATGGGGATGCTAATTTTGCTATGTCCACTACTTATTGTAATGATCATGATTGGGGTGGTGCATCTTATGATCTTGAAAACTTGTTTAACCCTCATGATGAATATGATATTGATAATAATATTTGCAATAATATTGAAAGTGGGTTTGGAAGAGTGTCAACTTTAGGAATTAATGATCCCACTACTTTGGAGATTGATCAATCTTATGAAATTTTTGATAAAGGTGGGTTTGGAGAAGTAATGACTTTATTTGTTAATCCCACTATTTTGGAAGAGTGTCAACTTTGCATGCATGTGGATCATGAAGAGAATAATTTATGTGATAGCTATATTGTTGAATTTGAATATGATCCCGCATGTAATTATTACGAGAGAGGAAAATATGGTTGTAGAAATTTTCATGTCACTAAATTACCTCTCATTATGTTGAGATTGCTATTGTTTCCTTCTTCTGCCTTGCATATGCTAGTTTTTGCTTGTCTTGATAATTTGTTTGCTTATAAAATGCCTATGCGTAGGAAGTATGTTAGACTTAACTTGTTTTTCACATGCTATGTGATGCTTTCTTCGTGTTTCAATTGATATCTCTCATGTGAGCATCATTAAAATTATCAATGCCTAGCTAAATGGCTTTAAAGAAAAGCGCTTGTTGGGAGACAACTCAATATTTTTATTTTCTGTTTTTATGAAAATACACATTATTACCTCTGTAGTAATTGTGTTTTGGTGTTTTAATTATTGTTTGAGCCAAGTAAGACCTTTGGGATGGCTTACGGTGATAGTTGATTTGATCTTGCTGAAAAACAGAAACTTTTGTGCTTAGTAAAACAATTTTGAAAAATCACAGAAGCGTGATTTTGATCTGAATTTTTTACACAAGATTTATATACAAATTACCAAGGTTGTACTAATTTTTTAGAATGTTTGGAGTTACAGAATATATGAAGTTTACAGATTGCTACACACTGTTCTGTTTTTGACAGATTCTGTTTTCTATGTGTTGTTTGCTTATTTTGATGAATCTATGGGTAGTATCATGGGGTATTGTGACGCCCCCGGCCCGATCGTGCACTAATCATACACGCAAATGCACACGATCAAGCCTAAGGACTCACGGGAAGATATCACAACACAACTCTAAAACATAAATAAAGTCATACAAGCTTTATATTACAAGCCAGGGGCCTCGAGGGCTCGAATACATAAGCTTGCGAACAAGCGTCAGCGGAAGCATCAGATATCTGAGTAAAGATATGAAATAGAAACAGAAAGGCCTTTAGAAGGGCAGGGCAAAATAAAACACTACGATCGAAAGGCGAAGGCCTCCTGCCTGGGACCCTCCGATCCTACTCCTGGTCGTCAGTCAACTCGTAGTAGTATCCATCCTCTGGGTAGTAGTAGTAACGATCGTCGGGGCATCTGTCTCAGGGGGCTCCGTCCTCTGGTCACGTCAAACTGATATGGGGAGAAAAAGGAAAACAAAGCAACCGTGAGTACTCAGAAGTACTCAGCAAGCAAGGATCTACACTACATATGCAACATTATCAAGGGGAGGCTGTATATGTGGACTGGGCTGCAGAAATGCCAGAATAGAGAGAAGGCCTAGTCCTATCGAAGACTAGCATCTTCAGCGGTCTTGCGGATTAAAAATAAAGAATGTACTCTGGATGTATCCCTGCTCGAACAGCTGATAGCGCGTCGCAGGGTGGTGAAAACAACGATCATCTGAAACAGAGGGAACTCATGATTGTCAAAGACAAGGAGAAGTATAACCGATCTCGGAGAGAAAGGTTGAGACAAAACAATGGAAAGGAAAATGATCATCAGACTAATCAGATCAATGTCAGGGAAATCGCACAGATATCCAGCTCTCCGGGGTGGACGAGAATTATGAGATCCTAAGTGTCGACGTTAGTAAACTTTAGTTAACCCGAAAGGAAGAGAGGTCAGAGTCCCAGAGTAAAGATGAGGAATAAAAGATACTACTACCTCCAATTGGCGACGTGGGCCCGTAAGCCACACAGCCAAGTTAGTAAAACAGTTTTGGGACCACTAGGACTCAACTTCGGCCAAGGAGTGAAAAGGGGATTCCTAAAGGCAGTCGGCTCTGAATACAACTTGTGAGGGGGGGGGGCTTTATTTTCTTTTGTTCTTTTTCTTTTTATAAATTCATATACCTCTGTTTAGTAAATAGTTAGGCCCCAAACCGAATTTTGTAAAAAGGGAGACCTAGTCCATAAATACCAGTGCTTTATTTCCTAACACCTAAAATTAGTTTGGGCAAAACATCATTTCATACTTAAATTAGATTTAATAAATGGTTATTAAATATTGTTTTTAGTCGCTGTTTGAAGATGTTTGAGTCACTTACCCAACTCCAATGATGTTGGTTTCAATTTTAGAATTGTCTCTGATTTATTTGCTATTTAATGAACAATTTAGTTTCTATGTTGGACAACTTTTATTTTCCACTTTCATTTAAATTTGAATTTGAGGTTAGGAGTTGAAATGCAATACGATGTTAATGATGATCATGCACTGATAATCATGCTGACTTGGCATTATCAAAATGGGATTACTGTAGTTAACCACTGGGGGTGTTACAAATCTCCTCTACTAACAAGAATTCTCGTCCCGAGAATTAAGAAGTAGAAGGAAAAAGTTTGGGGTATTCCTTGCGAAGATGATCCTCGCGTTCCCAAGTGGCTTCATCTTCAGTATGGTTTGACCACTGCACTTTGAGGAACTTGGTAACCTTCTGACGGGTTCGACGTTCAGCTTCATCGAGGATGCGGATCGGATGCTCCTTATAAGATAGATCATCATGCAATTCGAGCATCTCGTGATCCACTGCTCGGTGCGGAGATTCCTTGAAGCATTTACGAAGTTGCGACACATGGAAGACGTCGTGGATATGAGAGAATTGCGGCGGCAAATCCAATTTATACGCCACTTGACCACGTCTTGCAACAATGCGGAAAGGACCAATGTAGCGTGGAGCTAGCTTGCCCTTGATTCCGAAACGGTGAGTGCCTTTCATAGGAGTGACACGAAGATAAGCTTGATCACCAGGTTGATAAGTCAAACCCCATCGTTTGCGATCATAGTTGCTCTTCTGGCGGTCCTGAGCCGCCTTGAGATTTTCCCGGACAATACGAACTTGTTCTTCGGCTTGTTGAATAATATCTGGACCCACGAGCGGTCGTTCCCCAGTTTCTGACCAATTCAGAGGGGTTCGACACTTACGTCCATATAGAACTTCGAAGGGGGCCATTTTCAAGCTGGCTTGATAGCTGTTGTTATAAGAGAACTCGGCATACGGAAGGGAGTCTTCCCACTTCTTGCCGAAAGAAACAACACAAGCTCGTAGCATGTCTTCAAGCACTTGATTAACTCGTTCAACTTGGCCTTGGGATTGAGGATGATAAGCTGAACTCCAGGTAATATGAGTTCCCATAGCCTTTTGGAAACTTTCCCAGAAATGACCAGTGAATATGCTGCCACGGTCTGAACTGATCTCTTTCGGAATACCGTGGAGTGAAACAATTCTGGAGATATATAACTCTGCTAACTGACTAGCAGTGATCGTCTCCTTGACAGGCAGAAAGTGTGCAACTTTGGAGAGTTGGTCGACAACGACAAGAATAGCATCGTGACCCTTCTGTGACCTGGGAAGTCCTGTAACGAAATCCATCTGAACCTTATCCCATTTCCATAAAGGAATAGGAAGTGGTTGCAGAATTCCAGCAGGCTTCTGATGTTCTGCTTTAACGCGTCGACACACATCACATTCAGCAACATATCGAGCAATGTCTTGCTTCATTCTAGACCACCAGTACCTTTGACGGAGATCACGATACATCTTGGTGCTACCCGGATGAATAGATAGCGGGGTATCATGTGCCTCCTTCATGACTTTGTCAGTCATAAGCTCGAAGCGAGGTACGACAATGCGGTCTCTGAAATACAAGGTTCCATCTTCAGACAGCGAGAAATCCCTGTACTTTACAAGGTGAAGGTCTTTCTTCATCAGATCAATTTCAGCATCTTTAGCTTGCGCATTCTTAACAGCTTTCTCAAGGTCTGGTTCAACAACCAAGGTTTTTAGGTATCCTTGGGGAACTATCTCGAGATTTAGCTTTCGAAGCTCTTCATACAGAAGTGGTTGCTGTAGCTGAACCTCAAGTTCGCAGCAATAGGATTTGCGGCTCAACGCATCAGCCATCACATTAGCCTTGCCAGGGGTATAAGAAATACCCAAGTCATAGTCCGCAATGGTCTCCATCCATCTTTGCTGACGGAGATTTAGAGATGGCTGAGTGAACAAGTACTTCAAACTTTTATGATCCGTGTAGGTCTCGCAACGATTACCGAGGAGGTAATGTCGCCACAACTGCAGTGCATAGATCACAGCAGCTAGTTCTAGATCATGTACCGGATAATTCTCTTCATGTGGGCGCAATTGACGAGAGCCATAAGCAATCACTTTACGCTCTTGCATTAGGACACAGCCTAATCCTTCACGGGATGCGTCACAATAGATCACAAAGTCTTTGCGGGTATCTGGAGGAGATAGTACTGGGGTATTGTAACGGATTGACATCTGCCCCAGTGGATAAAGAATGTACTCTGGATGTATCCCTGCTCGAACAGCTGATAGCTGCGTCGCAGGGTGTGGTGAAAACAAACGATCCATCTGAAACAGAGGGAACTCATGATTGTCAAAAGACAAGGAGAAGTATAACCGATCTCGGAGAGAAAGGTTAGACAAAACAATGGAAAGGAAAATGATCATCAGACTAATCAGATCAATGTCAGGGAAATCGCACAGATATCCAGCTCTCCGGGTGGACGAGAATTATGAGATCCTAAGTGTCGACGTTAGTAAACTTTAGTTAACCCGAAAGGAAGAGAGGTCAGAGTCCCAGAGTAAAGATGAGGAATAAAAGATACTACTACCTCCCAATTGGCGACGTGGGCCCGTAAGCCACACAGCCAAGTTAGTAAAACAGTTTTGGGACCACTAGACTCAACTTCGGCCAAGGAGTTGAAAAGGGGATTCCTACAGGCAGTCGGCTCTGATACCAACTTGTGACGCCCCCGGCCCGATCGTGCACTAATCATACACGCAAATGCACACGATCAAGCCTAAGGACTCACGGGAAGATATCACAACACAACTCTAAAACATAAATAAAGTCATACAAGCTTTATATTACAAGCCAGGGGCCTCGAGGGCTCGAATACATAAGCTTGCGAACAAGCGTCAGCGGAAGCATCAGATATCTGAGTACAGATATGAAATAGAAACAGAAAGGCCTTTAGAAGGGCAGGGCAAAATAAAACACTACGATCGAAAGGCGAAGGCCTCCTGCCTGGGACCCTCCGATCCTACTCCTGGTCGTCAGTCAACTCGTAGTAGTATCCATCCTCTGGGTAGTAGTAGTAACGATCGTCGGGGCATCTGTCTCAGGGGGCTCCGTCCTCTGGTCACGTCAAACTGATATGGGGAGAAAAAGGAAAACAAAGCAACCGTGAGTACTCAGAAGTACTCAGCAAGCAAGGATCTACACTACATATGCAACATTATCAAGGGGAGGCTGTATATGTGGACTGGGCTGCAGAAATGCCAGAATAGAGAGAAGGCCTAGTCCTATCGAAGACTAGCATCTTCAGCGGTCTTGCAGCAGTAGAAGAGACTAGAACAATACAATATAATGTAGCAGTAATAATATCAACCTCACCCAGAGATCCTTTCTCGACTCCCTGCGAGAAAGCAATCCCAGAGCCATATATACAGGTCTCATCACAGGTATCCAGTTCTAAATTGTATCAATCAGGATACAACTCCGAGTGTCCTTTACCGTAGGACCGGCTATCGATAGAAATGTTCTTCCCTGCAGGGGTGCACCAACTTACCCAACACGCTCGATTAACTTCGGCCGGGCACACTTTCCTGGGTCATGCCCGGCCTCGGCCAAACGACACATCGCAACCCTACCTACAGCTCAGCAGAGAGGTCCCCGTCGGTCTATATCCTAAGCGCTCAGGGGTCATGGGCCATCGCCCTGTGCACTCCGGGTCGGTGTGTGCAGGGTCGGGACGAGCACCACCTCAGTCCTGGATGGTCCTGGCCCGGCCCGGCCACGAGGCTGAACTGGACGTCTGACAGAGCTTTCGGCTGATGCATACGATGCAGAACGCCCATACTATGCCCACGTGATGGTTAGTGCTATCAGACCAGAGGTCTGCTCGGATCAAATATCCAAATCGTTAGGACCAGGGCTTGCGGTAACGAGCAGAGACTCACGAAAGATGTGACCCCGTCGCCCCGTCTCGAGGACTTGCGGCAAGGGTTAAGAATGCCCGGCCGCGCCTCGTATTCACCACTCGGGCACCACACTGGCAACACGCCTTCACATCACACGCGGGTACCCCTCAGGGTCGACCCGCCTTTCCAAGTAACATTGAAAAGTCCAAGTATCCGTGTGTCCATAACATCAGGGAATCCGAGGTATCACCCTCATTGAATTCCCACTCGATGTATCCGTCAAGATGAACTAGGAGGAATCACCCTCACTGGGTCCACACTTGAGGTGTTGTACGACAGCGTCGTTATCGGAAGCGGTGAAGGAGGAATCACCCTCGATGACCACGACCGAATAGCTACTCTACAGAGTTAACATCAGAAGTGCTACAAGAGGTTTCACCCTCGGCACTCGATAGTAACGCTGCAGTGTCGTTACAACTAAGGGGGGGTGATGTGCGGTGTCGGGTCCTGGTCTTCAATCCCATTGATCGGGTCTTCTGACGATCCAGCGCGGCAGTCGGGATAAGTGGGGTCACTGATAGGTCTCTACCCAGCCTAGACTAAACAGTTTAGGATATGTAGGTAATTATCAACAGCAGGTTACAATGAACAGGCTATGCATCAGAATAGGTAAAGCAGCAGCAGCAGCAGCAATTCTAATGCAAGCATGGGAAATTAGAATGGGCGATATCGGGATGATCAAAGGTGGGGCTTGCCTGGTTGCTCGGCGGCAAGGGCAAGGTCGTCTATGGTGTCTTCGGGATCCGGAGCTGCGTCGGTCTCGGGGACGACGTCGGGGTCGGGGGCTATCGAGAGAGAAGAGGGGGAGGAAACAGTATAAATATATAGCAAACATGAGCATGACAAATACGATACACGGTGCTAGGGGTAGTCTAACGCAGCATCACACGTAACAGACGGAGCGGGAGAATATCTGACGATATTTCCCGGGTCTTTGGAATTATCGGACAGAGGATAAGAGGGGAACGGTTGCAAGTTCGGATAGTTAGGGACGCGTGACGGACGAACGGACCGCGTATTCAGATTCGTCTCGTCGTTCTGAGCAACTTTCATGTACAAAGTTTTTCGATCTGAGTTACGGATTATTTTATATGAGTTTCTAAAGTTTTTATTAATTTCTGGAATTTATTTTTATTATTTAAATTAAACATTATCCAGAATAGTGCTCGCTGATGTCAGCATGACATCATGCTGAGGTCAGCAAGGTTAATTAGGTTAACTAATTAATTAGCTCTAATTAACCAGGGTTACTTAAGTTAATTAACATTTAATTAATCTAATTAATCAAATTAGACTAATCTAAACAGTGTTAATTAACTAATTAATTATTTATTTTAATTATATTGTTTATTATTATTTATTTTAATTAACAGGCAGGGCTGTGGGCCCCACTGGTCAGTGGACCAGGGCCGGACATGTCCGGAGCATGCCCGTTTGGGACCGGACATGTCCGGTGCCCAAATGGCACGCGCGGGCGCGGGCGGGCGAGGCCGCGGCAGCGCGCGGCAGTGCGCGCGGGGCCGGAGCGGCAGGGGGGGTGGCGGCGCGCGGCGCAGGCGGCGGGGGTGGCGGAGCAGAGGGGAGCAGCGGCGGCCGTAGCCGGTGCGGGCGCGTGCGGGGCGGCAGTGGCTGGCGAGCGACGCAGCAAGGAGAGCGGGGCGAGCGCGGTGAGAGGCGGAGCGGTCGTCGCGGGGCGCCTGCGCGAGCGACAGAAGGGCGCGGCGAGGGAGCTTCAGGGCGTGCGGGAGCGCGGCAGGGACAGCGCGGGCGCGGTGACCGCGGGCAGAGAGGAGGGGAGTGGAGGCCACGGGCCTCACCGGCGATGGAGGGAAGAGGCAGCGGTGCGCGAGGAGGGTGACGGGGACGACGGGGACGGCGCGGAAGCAGGCCGGCGGGGGAGCGCTCCGGCGAGGCGGCGTCCAACGGCGACGGGGGCGAGCACCGGGGCGCGGCGGCGTCGCGCGCCGAGGGAGAGAGGGGGCGCGACGGGGACGAGGCGACGATGGAGAGGCGAGGTCCGGCGAGGTGGCACCGGAGACTATTCAGATTTGTCTCGTCGTTCTGAGCAACTTTCATGTACAAAGTATTTTCATCTGAGCTACGGATTATTTTATATGATTTTCTAAAGTTTTTATTAATTTCTGGAATTTAATTAATTATTTAAATTAACATTATCCGAAACAGTGTCTTGCTGACGTCAGCATGACGTCAGCATGACGTCAGGACCAGTGGGTCCCACCTGTCATAGGCTGTTAGGTTAATTAGTGATTAACTAATTAAATTACTGTTTAATTAACACTAACTACTTAATTAGATTAACCTAATCAGGATTAATTAACTTAATTAATTAACTAATTAATTAATTATTTTAATTATTTTTATTTTTATTATTATTATATTTTTTTTTTAACAGGGGCTGGGCCCGTTTGTCAGCGTCTAGGGGGGGGGCGGGCCCACTGGTCAGTGACCCGGGAGGTCGCAGCGAGCGCGCGGGCGTGTGGGCGCCGGCCGCCCGAACAGGGCACGCGCGCGTGGGCGCGGCGAGGCGCCGGCGGGGTCGACGGGTGCGGCGAGGTGGCGCGTCCAGGCGCGGGTCGGGCGCACGCGCAGCGGCATGGCGAGCAGGGGAGCTGGCCGGGGCGATGTAGGCGGCGGTGGCGTGAGGTGGTGGCCGAAGCGGGGCAGCGCGGAGGCGGCGGTGGCCGCGGGTAGGCGCGTGCGCGCGCGCGGCGAGGGCGCGGCCCGAGCGCGGGCACGACGCGGTGAGGGAGAGAGAAAGAGAGGGAGGGGCGGCGCGGGCGGCACCGGCGACCGAGGGGAGGGGGGAGAGAAGGCGGCGGCGCGGCTCACGGCGGGGAGTAGTGTCCAAGGCAGCGTGCTCGATGGAGGTTGATGCGGCGGGTTCCAGCGAGGGAGGGCAGCGACGGCGACGAGGGAGGCGGCGAGCGCAGGCTCCGGGGAGGAGGCGAGGCGTCGGCGGCTGGCGGTCCGACGAGGTGGCGAAGGGGCGCCGGCTTGGTGGCGTCGAACGGCGACGGGGAGCGGGGCGGCGCGGTCGCCGGGGTCGCCGCCCCTCGATCTGGATCGGGTCGGGGGAAGCAGAGGAGCGAGGGAAGAGTGCGGGGTGGGCTAGGGTTTGCTGGCCTCCCGGGGGAGGCCATATAGGGAGGGAGTGGGCCGGCCGGCTGGGCCTTGGCCCAGTTGGTCCGGGGGGGGGGGGCTTTTCCTTTTTACTTTTCTTTTCTCTTTTTATAAATTCATATACCTCTGTTTAGTAAATAGTTAGGCCCCAAACCGAATTTTGTAAAAAGGGAGACCTAGTCCATAAATACCAGTGCTTTATTTCCTAACACCTAAAATTAGTTTGGGCAAAACATCATTTCATACTTAAATTAGATTTAATAAATGGTTATTAAATATTGTTTTTAGTCGCTGTTTGAAGATGTTTGAGTCACTTACCCAACTCCAATGATGTTGGTTTCAATTTTAGAATTGTCTCTGATTTATTTGCTATTTAATGAACAATTTAGTTTCTATGTTGGACAACTTTTATTTTCCACTTTCATTTAAATTTGAATTCGAGGTTAGGAGTTGAAATGCAATACGATGTTAATGATGATCATGCACTGATAATCATGCTGACTTGGCATTATCAAAATGGGATTACTGTAGTTAAACACTGGGGGTGTTACAGGTATGAACCATGGAAAAGTTGGAATACAGTAGATATTACACCAATATAAATAAATAATGAGTTCACAACAGTACCAAAAAGTGGTGATTTATTTTCTTATACTAACGGATCATGAGTTTTCTGTTGAGTTTTGTGTTGTGAAGTTTTCAAGTTTTGGGTAGAGATTTGATGGACTATGGAATAAGGAGTGGCAAGAGCCTAACCTTGGGGATGCCCAAGGCACCCTAAGGTAATATTCAAGGACAACCAAGCATCTAAGCTTGGGGATGCCCCGGATGGCATCCCCTCTTTCGTCTTCAATCCATCGGTAAATTTACTTGAGGCTATATTTTTATTCACCACATGATATGTGTTTTGCTTGGAGTGTCTTGTATGATATGAGTCTTTGCTTTTTAGTTTGCCACAATCATCCTTGATGTACACACCTTTTGAGAGGGACACGCATGAATCATGATTTATTAGTATACTCTATGTGCTTCACTTATATCTTTTGAGCTAGGCAATTTGCTCTAGTGCTTCACTTATATCTTTTTAGAGCACGGCGGTGGCTTTATTTTATAGAAATTGTTGAACTCTCATGCTTCACTTATATTATTTTGAGAGTATCTAAACAGCATGGTAATTTTCTTAGGTTATGAATTTAGTCCTAATATGATGGGCATCCAAGAGGGATATAATAAAAACTTTCATATAAAGAGTGTTGAATACTATGAGAAGTTTGATTCCTTGCATTAGTTTTGAGATATAAAGATGGTGATATTAGAGTCATGCTAGTGAGTAATTGTGGATTGGTAGAAATACTTGTGTTAAAGTTTGTGATTCCCGTGGCATGCACGTATGGTGAACCGTTATGTGATGAAGTCGGAGCATGATTTATTTATTGATTGTCTTCCTTATGAGTGGCGGTCGGGGACGAGCGATGGTCTTTTCCTACCAATCTATACCCCTAGGAGCATGAGTGTAGTACTTTGTTTTGATAGCTAATAAATTTTTGCAATAAGTATGTGAGTTCTTTATGACTAATGTTGAGTCCATGGATTATACGCACTCTCACCCTTCCACCATTGCTAGCCTCTCTAGTACCGCGCAATTCTCGCCGGTGCATTAAACCCACCATATACCTTCCACAAACCAGCCAACATACCTACCTATTATGGCATTTCCATAGCCATTCCGAGATATATTGCCATGCAACTTCCACCGTTCCGTTTATTATGACACGCTTCATCATTGTCATATTTCTTTGCATGATCATGTAGTTGGCATAGTATTTGTGGCAAGACCACCGTTCATATTTTTTATACATGTCACTCTTGATCATTGCACATCCCGGTACACCGCCGGAGGCATTCATATAGAGTCATATTTTGTTCTAGAATCAAGTTGTAATTCTTGAGTTGTAAGTAAATAAAAGTGTGATGATCATCATTATTAGAGCATTGTCCCATGTGAGGAAAGGATGATGGAAGCTATGATTCCCTCACAAGTTGGGATGAGTCTCCGGACTTTACAAAAAATAAAAGAGGCCAAAAGAAGCCCAAACAAAAAAATGAGAGAAAAGAGAGAAGGGGCAATGCTACTATCCTTTTACCACACTTGTGCTTCAAAGTAGCACCATGATCTTCATGATAGAGAGTCTCCTATGTTGTCACTTTCATATACTAGTGGGAATTTTTCATTATAGAACTTGGCTTGTATATTCCAATGACAGGCTTCCTCAAATTGCCCTAGGTCTTCATGAGCAAGCGAGTTGGATGCACACCCACTGAGTTTCTTTTTGAGCTTTCATACACTTATAGCTCTAGTGCATCCGTTGCATGGCAATCCCTACTCACTCACATTGATATCTATTGATGGGCATCTCCATAGCCCGTTAATACGCCTACTTGATGTGAGACTCACTCACATTGATATCTATTGAACTTTTGGCAATGAGCGCAAAAGTTTCTGTTTTTCAGCAAGATCAAATCAACTATCACCATAGACCATCCCAAAGGTCTTGCTTGGCTCAAACACTAATTAAAACACCAAAATACAATTACTACAGAGGTAATAATGTGTATTTATTGAAAAATAGAACCAAAAACAAAAAACATAAAAATAAAATTGGGTTGCCTCCCAACAAGCGCTATTGTTTAACGCCCCTAGCTAGGCATAAAACATAGATCTAGGTATTGTCATCTTTGGTATGCAATCCATAAGTAGCCCTCATAATATATTCATATGGCAAATTAATTTTCTTTCTTGGAAAGTGTTCCATGCCCTTCCTTAACGGAAATTGAATTCTAATGTTTCCTTCTTTCATATCAATAATTACACCAATCGTTCTAAGGAAAGGTCTACCAAGAATAATAGGACATGTAGGATTGCAATCTATATCAAGCACAATAAAATCTACGGGCACATAATTCCTATTTGCAACAATAAGAACATCATTAATCCTTCCCGTAGGTTTCTTAATAGTGGAATCCGCTAGATGCAAATTTAAAGAACAATAATCAAATTCACGGAAACCTAGCACATCACATAAAGTTTTTGGAATAGTGGAAACACTAGCACTCAAATCACACAAAAGCATTGCACTCATAATCTTTAATCTTAATCTTAATAGTAGGTTCCCACTCATCATAAAGCTTTCTAGGGATCGAAACTTCCAACTCAAGTTTTTCTTCAAAAGATTTCATCATAGCATCAACGATATGTTTAGTAAAAGCTTTATTTTGATTATAAGCATGAGGAGAATTCAACATGGATTGCAACAAGGAAATACAATCTATCAAAGAACAATTATCATAAATAAAGTCCTTGAAATCCAAAAGAGTGGGTTCATTGCTATTTAAAGTTTTGACCTCTCCAATCCCACTTTTATCAATTTTTACATTAAGATCTTTAAACTCCAAATCATTGGGACGCCTTGATGTCTACTACGCAACTTTATTCTTGTAGACTCGTGTTGGGCCTCCAAGCGCAGAGTTTTGTAGGACAGTAGCAATTTTCCCTCAAGTGGATGACGTAAGGTTTATCAATCCGTGGAAGGCGTAGGATGAAGATGTTCTCTCTCAAACAACCCTGCAACCAAATAACAAAGAGTCTCTTGTGTCCCCAACACACCAAATACAATGGTAATTTGTATAGGTGCACTAGTTTGGCGCAGAGATGGTGATACAAGCGTAGTAATGATAGTAGATATTGATTTTTGTAATAGGAACAATAAAAAACAGCAAGGTAGCAATTGATAAAACGGAGCACAAACGGTATTGTAATGCTTGTAAATGAGGCCTAGGGTCTGTACTTTCGCTAGTGCAATCTCTCAACAATGCTAATCTAATTGGATCATATAACCATCCCTCAACGTGCGATGAAGAATCACTCCAAAGTTCTTATCTAGCGGAGAACATAAGAAGAAATTGTTTGTAGCTATTCTTTCCGATCGATCTATCCAAGAGTTCGTACTAAAATAACACCAAGTTATTCTTTCCGATCGATCTATCAAGAGTTCGTACTAAAATAACATTAAGTTATTCTTTCCGATCGATCTATCAAGAGTTCGTACTAAAATAACACCAAAGCAAATTCAGATTCATAATACTCAATCCAACACAAAGAACCTCAAAGAGTGCCCCAAGATTTCTACCAGAGAAAAAAAGACGAGAACATGCATCAACCCCTATGCATAGATTACCCCAATGTCACCTCGGGAATCCGCGAGTTGAGTGCCAAAACACATATCAAGTGAATCAATATGATACCCCATTGTCACCACGGGTATTCATAGCAAGACATATATCAAGTGTTCTCAAATCCATAAAAGTATTCAATCCGATAAAACGAAATCTCAAAGGGAAAACTCAATTCATCACAACAAGATAGAGAAGGAAAAACACCATATGATCCAACTATATTAACAAAGCCCGCGATACATCAAGATCGTGACATATCAAGAACACGAGAGAGAGAGAGAGAGATAAAACACATAGCTACTGGTACAAACCCTCAGCCCCGAGGGTGGACTACTCCCTCCTCATCATGGTGGCCGCCGGGATGATGAAGATGGCCACCGGTGATGATCTCCCCCTCCGGCAGGGTGCCGGAACAGGGTCTAGATTGGTTTTTCGTGGCTACAGAGGCTTGCGGCGGCGGAACTTCTGATCTAGGGTTACCCCTGATGGTTTCTCTATTTATAGGAATTTTTGGCGTTGGTTTCACGCGAAGATGGGCCTCGAGGTGAGCACAACCCACCGGGGCACGGGCAAGGGCCCAGGCGTGCCCCGATGTCTTGTGCCCTACTCCTTCATCTTCTGGTCCTTCCACGAAGCTTCAGGGGTCTCTTTTGTTCCAAAAAAAATCGTCAAAAAGTTTCTGATCATTTGGAGAACTTTCATTTCTGCACAAAAAACAGCACCACGGTAGTTCTGCTGAAAACAGCGTCAGTCCGGGTTAGTTCCATGCAAATCATACCAAAACCATATAAAATTGTTGTAAACATGTCATGAATACTTCATAAATTATAGATACATTGGAGACGTATCAGCATCCCCAAGCTTAACTCCTACTTGTCCTTGAGTAGGTAAATGATAAAAGAAATAATTTGTGAAGTGTGAACGCTAGCAAAATGCACAAGTTTGATCAATGATAATTTCAATCACTTTTCCTAGCATCATAACAACAATTCTTTCTCATAAAACTTCTCATGTTAAAGTAGCAATTGAAAACAGATTTTTTTTATGTGGAATGCTACCTATCATATTTATCATATACTCTTTTCTTTTGTAGCATGGACATTTGGACTTGAATGATTCAAAGCAATAGTCTATAATTTGACATGAGGACATCAATACTCAAGCATATCAACAAGCAACCATCTCTTTCAAAATATCAACACTAAAGAAAGCTATCCCTAGCCCGTCATGCTCAATCATTGATCCATTCATGAAACACACTCACATATTAGCTACATCCAATGCTCGAGTACGATCATAGTGCCCCTTAGTTGGTGCTTTATAAGAGAAGATGGAGACTCAAATAAAAATTAAAAATTGCATAAAGTAAATAGATAGGCCCTTCGCAGAGGGAAGTAGGGATTTGTAGAGGTGCCAGAGCTCAAAGCTTAAATTGAGAGATAAAAGATTTTGGGAGGCATATTTTCCCATCAACGAAAATGACTGAGTAATTCCTAACACTTTCCATGCTAGATATATCATAGGCGGTTCCCAAATAGAAAATAAAGTTTATTCCTTTTTCCACCATTCTTTCACAATCCATGGCTAGCCGTATCCACGGGTGCCCTCCATACCAACACTTTCCAAGGAATTTATTATTTGACAACATAAAGTAAATTCAATTTTCATTTCGGGACTGGGCATCCCTAATACCTTTGTTGTACTCTCGTGCAATGACAAGTGAATAAACACTCATCTTGAGAATAACACATCTAGCATGGAAAATATTGGCCACCCCCTGCCGCTTCATGAGCGGTACAAGCACACAAAAAGGAAATTATTTTGAAATTTCAGAGATGGCACATACAAATTTGCTTAGAACGGCACGGGAATACCGCATATAGGTAGGTATGGTGGACTCATTTGGCACAACTTTGGGTTTAAGAATTTGGATGCACAAGTAGTATTCCCACTTAGTACAAATGGAGGCTAGCAAAAAGATTGAGAATCAACCAACCAAGAAACAAAATTTCTCATAAACGAGCATTAAACATAACTAACACCGAATAATGCACCACAAGTAGGATGTAATTTCATTGCATAACTATTGACTTCCATGCTTGCATAGGGAATCACAAATCTTAACACCAATATTCTTACTAAAGCATAATTACTCACCAACATGACTCACATATTATTATCTCCATATCGCAAAACTATTGCAAGGAATCAAACTTATCATATCCAATGATCTATATGAAAGTTTTTATTATATCGTTCTTGGATATCCATCACTTTGGGAACAATTTCATAGCTTGCGAAAATTGTCATCACTATTATCAACTCTCAAAATAATATAAGTGAAGCATGAGAGTGTTCGACAAACTACTCCAAAAAGATATAAGTGAAGATCATGCGAGTAGTTAAGTAAATGGGTAGCTATTTGAGAACTCTCTTTTATTTAAAAACTTTCAGATCTAAGTATTTTATTAAAACAACAAGAAAAACAAAACAAAATGACATTCCAAGCACACATCATGTGAAGAAGCAAAAACTTAGGCTCAACCGATACTAACCGATAATTGTTGATGAAGAAAGGTGGGATGCCTACCGGGGCATCCCCAAGCTTAGATGCTTGAGACTTCTTGAAATATTATGTTGTGATGCCTTGGACATCCCCAAGATTGAGCCTTTGTGTCTCCTTAATTCCTTTTATATCACGGTTTCCCTAAATCTCAAAAACTTCATCCACACAAAACTCAACAAGAACTCGTGAGATAAGTTAGATTAAATCAATGCAAAACCTTATCATTCTCTACTGTAGCAAATCACTAAAATTATTATTCAACATTGCATACTAAATGCCTCTGCATATTTAATACTTCCATCCTCAAATAGAATCATTAAACAAGCAAACATATGCACACAATGCAAACATAACAGCAATCTGCCTAAACAGTACAGTCTGTAAAGAGTGCAATATTCTTCATACTTCCCTAACTCCAAAAATTCTGAAAATTTACCACATTGTAGAAAATTTATTATTGCTTACTGTGCAAAACATTTCAACCTTTTATCACATTCTGACTTTTTTAGAGAATTTTTGCAACAGCGATTAACTTTCTGTTTTGAAACAGCAACTCATATACTTGCAAAATAAGCATGGAAAAGGCTATACTTGATATTTTTATTGAAGTAAAAGATGCAAAACATTATTATAGATAACATCAAGAAAATATTAATAAAATAAAATGATGCTCCAAGCAAAACACATATCATGTGACGAATGAAAACATAGCTCCAAGTGAGGTTACCGATAATGTTGAAGACGAAAGAGGGGATGCCTTCCGGGGCATCCCCAAGCTTAGTTGCTTGGATATTCCTTGAATATTACCTTGGGGTGCCTTGGGAATCCCCAAGCTTAGGTTATTTTCACTCCTTGTTCTCCTCATATCGATATCTCACCCAAAACTTGAAAACTTCAATCACACAAAACTTAACGGAACTTCGTGAGATGGATTAGTATGATAAAACAAATCATTCACTTGGGTACTGTCAAAGACAAGATTCATAATTGTTCTCACACAATTCCTACTGTACTCTAAAATTTCCACAATTTATATTAAGCAATATAAGCCATAGAAACCATAAAACAAGCAAACTATGCATTGCAAACAGAATCTGTCAAAAACAGAACAGTACTTAAAGATCTGAATTAAGGTCATACTTATGTAACTCCAGAAATTCTAAAAATTAGGAAAATGTAGGAAATTTGTATACCCATCAACTGTAAAAAGTTCAGAATTTTTCCATGTTCCAGTGAAAGACGGTAATTTCTTCACTGGACGCAAAAGTTTCTGTTTTTGCACAGAATCAAGTCAACTATCATCCACACTATTCCAAAGGCTTTACTTGGCACTTTATTGAAACAAAAGCTATAAAACAAGATTACTACAGTAGACTAACCATGTGAACACACAAAAACAGTAGGTAAAAGTGTTGGGTTGTCTCCCAACAAGCGCTTTTCTTTAATGCCTTTTATCTAGGCATGATGATTTCAATGATGCTCGCATAAAAGATAAGAATTGAAACACAAAGAGAGCATCATGAAGCATATGACTAGCACATTTAAGTCTAACCCACTTCCTATGCATAGGGATTTTGTGAGTAAACAATTTATGGGAACAAAATTCAACTAGCATAGGAAGGCAAGACAAGTGCAACTTCAAAACTTTCAACATATAGAGAGGAAACTTGATATTATTGCAATACCTACAAGCACATGTTCCTCTCTCATAATAATTTTCAGTAGCATCATGAATGAATTCAACAATATAGCTATCACATAATGCATTATTTTCATGATCCACAAGCATAGAATTTTTATTACTCTCCACATATGCAAATTTATTCTCATGAATAGTAGTGGGAGCAAACTCAACAAAATAACTATCATGTGATTCTTGATTGGCATAATCATATTGAGCATTAAAATCATGATGACAAGTTTCATGGATATCATTACTCTTTATAGCATACATGTCATCACCATAATCATCATAAATAGGAGGCATGCTTTCATGATAGTAAATATTCTCATCAAAACTTGGGGGACTAAAAATATCATCTTCATCAAACATATCATCCCCAAGCTTATGGCTTTGCATATCATTAGCATCATGGATATTCAAAGAGTTCATACCAACAATATTGCAATCATGCTCATCATTCAAAGATTTTTTGTCAAACATTTTATTGAATTCTTCTTCTATCAATTGAGCACAATTTTCCTTTCCATCATTTTCAAGAAAGACATGATAAAGGCGAATAATATGATGCAACCTCAATTCCATTTTTTTGTAGTTTTCTTTTATAAACCAAACTAGTGATAAAACAAGAAACTAAAAGATTCGATTGCAAGATCTAAAGATATACCTTCAAGCACTCACCTCCCCGGCAACGGCGCCAGAAAAGAGCTTTGTTGATGGGATGTGAGTGCCGCTTACCTAACCTCCCTGGCAATGGCGCCAGAAAAGAGCTTGATGTCTACTATGCAACTTTATTCTTGTAGACTCGTGTTGGGCCTCCAAGCGCAGAGTTTTGCAGGACAGTAGCAATTTTCCCTCAAGTGGATGACCTAAGGTTTATCAATCCGTGGAAGACATAGGATGAAGATGGTCTCTCTCAAACAATCCTGCAACCAAATAACAAAGAGTCTCTTGTGTCCCCAACACACCAAATACAATGGTAATTTGTATAGGTGCACTAGTTCAGCGAAGAGATGGTGATACAAGCGTAGTAATGATAGTAGATATTGATTTTTGTAATAGGAACAATAAAAAACAGCAAGGTAGCAATTGATAAAATGGAGCACAAACGGTATTGTAATGCTTGAAAATGAGGCCTAGGGTCCGTACTTTCGCTAGTGCAATCTCTCAACAATGCTAATCTAATTGGATCATATAACCATCCCTCAACGTGTGATGAAGAATCACTCCAAAGTTCTTATCTAGCGGAGAACATAAGAAGAAATTGTTTGTAGCTATTCTTTCCGATCGATCTATCCAAGAGTTCGTACTAAAATAACACCAAGTTATTCTTTCCGATCGATCTATCAAGAGTTCGTACTAAAATAACACTAAGTTATTCTTTCCGATCGATCTATCAAGAGTTCATACTAAAATAACACCAAAGGAAATTCAGATTCATAATACTCAATCCAACACAAAGAACCTCAAAGAGTGCCCCAAGATTTCTACCGGAGAAACAAAGACGAGAACGTGCATCAACCCCTATGCATAGATTACCCCAATGTCACCTCGGGAATCCGCGAGTTGAGTGCCAAAACACATATCAAGTGAATCAATATGATACCCCATTGTCACCACGGGTATTCATAGCAAGACATACATCAAGTGTTCTCAAATCCATAAAAATATTCAATCCGATAAAACGAAATCTCAAAGGGAAAACTCAATTCATCACAACAAGATAGAGATGGAAAAACACCATATGATCCAACTATATTAACAAAGCCCGCGATACATCAAGATCGTGACATCTCAAGAACACGAGAGAGAGAGGTTAAACACATAGCTACTGGTACAAACCCTCAGCCCCGAGGGTGGACTACTCCCTCCTCATCATGGTGGCCGCCGGGATGATGAAGATGGCCACCGATGATGATCTCCCCCTCCGGCAGGGTGCCGGAACAGGGTCTAGATTGGTTTTTCATGGCTACAGAGGCTTGCGGCGGCGAAACTTCTAATCTAGGGTTACCCCTGATGGTTTCTCTATTTATAGGAATTTTTGGCGTTGGTTTCACGCGAAGATGGGCCTCGAGGTGAGCACAACCCACCGGGGCACGGGCAAGGGCCCAGGAGCGCCCCGGTGTCTTGTGCCCTACTCCTTCATCTTATGGTCCTTCCACGAAGCTTCGGGTGTCTCTTTTGTCCCAAAAAAAATTGTCAAAAAGTTTCAGCTCATTTGGAGAACTTTCATTTCTGCACAAAAAACACCACCACGGTAGTTCTGCTGAAAACAGCGTCAGTCCGGGTTAGTTCCATGCAAATCATACCAAAACCATATAAAATTGTTGTAAACATGTCATGAATACTTCATAAATTATAGATACGTTGGAGACGTATCACACCCTCTAGCTAAAGTTGACTCATCTCCAGTCCCATCTTTATCAAGATTTATATTAGAAAACAAAGATTTAATAGGAGTCACACCAATCACTTTAAGATCTTCATCATTATTCTCGCGAAAACTAGAAGAACACGCTTTTACAAACCAATCTCGCTTAGCACGCATCCTAGCGGTTCTTTATTTACACTCACCAGTAGAAATTTTAATAGCTTTCAGAGATTCATTAATATCATGCTTGGGCTGCATAGATCTAATTTTCAAAGAATCAATCTCAAGAGAAATTCTATCAACGTTCCTAGCCAAATCATCAATCTTGAGCAATTTTTCTTCAACCATAGCAATGAAAACTTTTTGGGAATTAATGAAATCTTTAATATTGTTCTCAAGATCAGAGGGTATTTTATTATAATTTCCATAAGAATTGTTGTAGGAATTACCATAATTATTAGAGGAATTACTAGGAAACGGCCTAGGGTTGAAATTACCTCTATAAGCGTTATTACCAAAATTGTTCCTTCCAACAAAATTCACATCCATAGATTCATTATTGTTCTCAATCAAAGTAGACAAAGGCATATCATTAGGATCAATAGGAGCACTCTTACTAGCAATCAATTTCATAAGTTCATCCATCTTTCCACTCAAAGTATTAATTTCTTCAATCGCATGCACTTTTTTACTAGTAGAAGATCTTTCGGTATGCCATTGAGAGTAATTAGCCATAATATTATCTATGAGTTTAGTAGCTTCTCCTAATGTGATTTCCATAAAAGTACCTCCCGCGGCGGAATCTAAAAGATTTCTAGATGCAAAATTCAATCCGGCATAAACATTTTGTATGATCATCCATAAACTTAAACCATGAGTAGGGCAATTTCTTATCATCAATTTCATCCTCTCCCAAGATTGTGCAACATGTTCATGATCAAGTTGCTTAAAATTAATTATGTCATTCCTAAGGGAGATGATCTTAGCAGGAGGAAAATACTTGGAAATAAAAGCATCTTTACACTTATTCCATGAATCAATACTATTTTTAGGCAAAGATGAAAACCTAGTTTTAGTACGATATCGTAAAGAGAACGGAAATAGCTTCAATTTAACAATATCATTATCCACATCTTTTTTCTTTTAAATATCACACAACTCAACGAAAGTATTTAGATGGGATGCGGCATCTTCACTAGGAAGGCCAGAAAATTGATCTTTCATAACAAGATTCAACAAAGCGGCATTAATTTCATAAGATTCCGCACTAGTGGTGGGAGCAATCGGAGTACTAGTAAAATCATTATTATTAGTGTTGGAAAAGTCACACAACTTGGTATTTTTTTGAGACATCATGACAAAGCAAGCAATCTAGCACACGAGCAACCAAAAAGCAAACGAAAAGATGAACTAAAGAAAGGCGAATAAAAAGGCAAATCTTTTTGTGTTTTTTTGAAAACATTTTAGAAGTGGGGGAGAGGAAAATGAGAGGCAAATGGCAAATAATGTAATGCAAGAGATGAGAGTTTATGATGGGTACTTGGTAGGCTTGATGTAGAACCTCCCCGGCAACGGCGCCAAAAATTCTTCCTACTACTTCTTGAGCTTGCGTTGATTTTTCCCTTGAAGAGGAAAGGGTGATGCAGCAAAGTAGAGATAAGTATTTCCCTCAGTTAAGAACCAAGGTATCAATCCAGTAGGAGGCACAAGCAAGTCTCCAATCTATGCACCTGCACAAACTAACAAACACTTGCACTCAACGCGAAAAAGGGGTTGTCAATCCCTTCACGGTCTCGAACAAGAGTGAGATCTAATAGAGATAGGTATAAAAGATTACTAAAACGTAAAACAAAATAAAAACAAATAAATTTCAGCAAAGTATTTTTAGGTTTTTTGGTTTATAGATCTGAAAATATATGATGGAAAATAGACCCGGGGGCCATATGTTTCACTAGAGGCTTTTCTCTTGAAGATAGCATACGGTGGGTGAACAAATTACTGTTGAGCAATTGATAGAAAAGCGCAAGGTTTTGACGATATCTAAGGCAATGATCATGAATATAGGCATCATGTCCGTGACAAGTAGACTGAAACGATTCTGCATCTACTACTATTACTCCGCACATCGATCGACTCCTGCCTACATCGAGAGTATTAAGTTCATAAGAACAGAGCAACGCTTTAAGTAAGATGACATGATGTAGAGGGATAAACTCAAGCAATATGATGAAAACCCGATCTTTTTATCCTCGATGGCAACAATACAATACGTGCCTCGCTACCCCTTCTGGCACTGGGTGAGGACACCGCAAGATTGAACCCACAACTAAGCACCTCTCCCATTGCAAGAAAAACCAATCTAGTTGGCCAAACCAAACCGATAGTTCGAAGAGAAATACAAAGATATCTTAATCATGCATAAAAGAGTTCAGAGAAGACTCAAATAATATTCATAGATAATCTGATCATAAATCCACAATTCATCGGATGTCAACAAACACACCGCAAAAAAAGTATTACATCGAATAGATCTCCAAGAACATCGAGGAGAACATTGTATTGAAGATCAAAGAGAGAGAAGAAGGCATCTAGCTACTAGCTATGGACCCGTAGGTCTATGGTAAACTACATGCATCATCGGAAGGGCAGCAAGAACTACAAAAAAAAGACACATCCGTGACATTTTGGCCCGAACGAAAACTTTTTCTGTCATGCTTATGACACTTCTATGATGATAATTGTGACAAAACCACGTATCATCATAGATGTGGTGGGCTCCTACTTCTATGAAAAAAAATCATGATAGAAAATGGGCTTTTCGTCCTGGGCGGGCCGGGGACGCACATGCATGACATTCTTTGGGCCGTCCATGACGGAAAAAAATTGTGGTAGAAGCGAGGGCGAGGAAAATTTCGGGGGGTTCCCGGTTACGGTGGGTGGACGGGGCCGAGCGATGCACGAAGGTTTGCGCGTTTCTGTCGTACACGTACATGCGTGTGTGCGAGGCGTTGGGCTCTAACTGAACCCGAGTGAGGCATTCGCTTACAGAACCCGAGCGATTGCACTAGCTACGTGTTACTGAACCTGAGCGATCGATCCCTTGCTGTGAACTGAACCCGATCGAGCGATTCCTTCGCTACTGCTGCTAATTGAAGCCGATCGAACCTGCTGCCTCTTGATGAACAATGACCGTTGTTGGGGGTTGGATGAACAGATTCCGGTGGGGGTTGGATGAATAGGACCCCGTGGTAGTAGTGGCCGTTGCCGCTGGATGAACAGGACCCCAATCAAGGAGGTGGGGGTGGATGAACAGTAGCCGATGGAGGGACACCGTGGAGGGCTGGTTGAACAGTAGCCGGTGGAGGCTGGATGAACAGGACTCCATGGAGGGCTGGTTGAACAGTAGCCGGTGGAGGCTGGATGAACAGGACCCCCATCGATGAACAGTAGCTGGTGGAGACAGGAGGAAGTCGACGGTGGATGAACAGTATCAAGTGGAGGCTGGAGGAAGTCGATGGTGGATGAACAGTAGCCCGTGGAGTCCCGTTTTGCGGTACGCCACACCCCTCCCGATGAACAGGACCGCGTTTCGACCGTAGGCGCTCCAACACAAGTCCGTTTCCTCCGTTTTGCGGTACGCCACACCCATCCCGATCAATAGCACCCCGTTTCGACCGTAGGAGCTCGAACACAAGTCCGTTTCCTCCGTTCTGCGGTTCGCCAGACCCCGTTTCGACCGTAGGAGCTCGAACACAAGTCTGTTTCCTCCGTTTTGCAGTACGCCAGACCCCGTTTCAGTTGTTTCGTCCAAGCCGGTTGGCTCCCGATGAACACGACACATTCCGTTGCCTCCCGATGAACACGGCACAGGTTCTCCATTCTGACCCAGCCGGTTGGCTTCCGATGAACAGGACACCGTTGCTGCCGTCTGTAGCCTCTCCATGTACATGAGCCCTGGCCGTACGTATGCGCGAGTAGGCGTTCCAGACTGCGCCCATATATACGTACGTGGCCGTATTTTTTGGCATCTGGCTGTACATACGTGTACACAGTTTAGACTGGACTGCCTGAACTGCTACGTCGGGGGCTCTACTACTACACGTGCCGCTGCTTGCTCGGCCATGGTTCATCGTTGCAGAGAGACCGATCGACCAGTATGTACGTACACGTTCGTGACCAGACAGACAAGGCTACGTACGCTTTGATCGGGTGGGTCCCAGCTGTCAGGGAGGATAAGGACGCACTTCCTTGCGTGCGAAGATATAGCTGGTGGGTCCCAGCTGTCAAGGGGAAGAATCATTTTTTTCACGCCTAATATGAGGCACTTCGTTGCGTCCGAAGATATAGCTGGTGGGTCCAGCTGTCAGGGGGAAACGTTTTTTTTCCGCAAAATACAGAGGCCCTTCCGGTGGGCCCGCGCTGTCAGATGGAGGAATCATTATTTTGCGCGTAATAAGGAGGCACTTCCTTGCTGCGGCCGTGGACCCAGCTGTCAGTCTCTCCACGTACAGTCCTCTTCCGATGTAAGTCATTCATTGACCACGTTGACCACGCCGCGGCGAGAGCACCAAGGCAGTGGATGACGACGAGGCCTAGGACGGGAATGACCCAGAGCCGGGGAAGACTCGGCAGTTGTTTCCCATGCGGAGGGGAGTATGAGGGTTTACTGGTTGGACTGCAGTATGAGGCTGCCGTCGCCGGGGAATAATAGGAGGTCTGGGTGAGTACAGGGATGGCCAGGCCAGCGATGGGAGTAGGGTGGGGTGGTGAGGTCTGCGCAGCAGCAGAGCTGGCCATGGGAGGCAGGAGCAGGCGGCACAACCGGCGCTGGTTTGGGCGGCTGGAGCAAGAAGACCAGAGGTTGAAGAAGCACTACGGCCGTTGGATGGACATCGTACTGTCACTGGAGCTAGAATCGTTCATATTGACTAAGTTGACAAAGCCCTTCGTCCGCGTCAACTTAGTAGGCCCACAAGTCAGCCTCCAACTATGGTGGGTCCCAGCTAGCAGGGGGAGTATTCATTTTTTTGTGCGTAATAAGGAGGCACTTCCTTGCGTGCAAAGATATAGCTGGTGGGTCCGAGCTGTCAGCGGGAGGAACGTTTTTTTCGTGAAATACAGAGGCCCTTCCGATGGGTCCCTTCTGTCAGGTGGAGGAATCATTATTTTGCGCGTAATAAGGAGGCACTTCCTTGCGTGCGGCCGTGGGCCCAGCTGTCAGCCTCTCCACATACAGTCCTCTTCTGATGGATGTCGTTCGTTGACCACGCCGCGCCGAGAGCACCAGGGTGGTGGACGACGGCGAGGCCTAGGAAGGGAACGACACGGAGCCAGGCAAGACTCGGCAGTTGTTTCCCATGCGAAAGGGAGTACGAGGGTTTACTGGTTTGTCTGCCGTCGCTGGAGAATAACAGCAGGTGTGGGTGAGTAGAGGGATGGCCAGGCCAGCGATGGGACTAGGGTGGGGCGGTGAGGCCTGCGTGGCAGCACAGCCGCCGACGCTGGTTTGAGCGGCTCGAGCAGGAAGAGCAGAGATTGAAGAAGCATGACGGCCGTTGGATGGACATCCAACAGTAACTGCTCTCGTGTGTTGACTAAGTTGATAAGGCCTTGCCTGCGCGTCAACCTTTTTTTATGAAAGCGTACGCGTCAACCTAGTAGGCCCACAAGTCAGCCTCAAATATGTGGAAAATAACATACAACCCATCTGCCATTAATGCTAATAAATGTACAGCCCATTGGCTAATTCTTAAGGATTTTTTTGAAGCCCATATTCTTTTTGTTACCATTACAACCCATATTCTGGCCATGGTTAAAAATTCAACCAAATTTTCATATTTTGGTGCGGTCCGAACTGTTTTTAATCCCGAAATTTTGAATCACGTTTATACTAATTAAAAAATAATAAATTTATATCAATTTAAAATCCAACATAATTTCCCCACAAAAAATAATTAAATTCAAAATGTCGAAATCTTAAAAAAAGATATTTGAAACTAATTGCCGGTTGGCTGCGTTTTTAAAATTTACATCCCGTTTCTTACTACTTCATTTTCTGGGCAAGCGAATACATCGCTCTCGCCTTGAAAGATTTGCAGCCCAGCAGGGCTGAGAAAGCAAGTAGGCCTCCGTTTGGTATTTCTTTAGAAAAGGTAGAACTGGGCTAGCCATTTTCAGAAAGAAAAAAACACAACTGGGCTCATGATGTGGTAAACATAAAATAAAACACTGGCTTGACGGGCCACAACCCCCGCACAGCCCCGTTGTTACCCTGATCCATCTCTAAAACTAGTAAATATAACAGCTGCTTGTTCCTAAAAAAAGTAAATAACAATTGCACGACCTGCTAGGTCCCTGGTGTCAGCCGGTCGTTGTGTAATTCTCTCATTTATTGACTACGTTGACAATGGCGTGGGCCCCAGATGTCCAACCATTAGGAGGAACCATTTTTTTGGGCTTGTAATAACGAGGCACTTGCTTGCGTACTGCCATGACCCTGGTGGGTCCCTACTATCATCCTCTCCACGTACAGTCATCTTCTTATTCCTCTCGGTTGTTGACCATGTTGACAACGCCAGACGGCGACGCACCGCGCACGGCGAGCAAACCAAGGCGGAGGACTACGGCGAGGCCTCGGACAGAACGAACAGGAGCCGTGGAAGATGCGCCAGTCTAGTCGCAGGCAGAGGGGAGTACGAGGGTTGACTGGTTCGGGTGCGGGTGCGGGTGCGGGTGCGTGTTGGGGCTGACATCACCGGAGAATAATAGGACGTGTGGGGGAATAGAGGGATGGACTGGCCAACATTTGAGGGTACGGTAGGGCGGCAGAGGCGTAGCCAGCCCTGGGAGGCGGGAGTAGGCGGAACCGATGGGGTGGTTTGGTTTGGGCGGCTGGAGGAAGAAGACAAGAGATAGAAGATACACGATAGATGTTGGATGTCAATCCAACGGCTGGTAGGCAGAATCGTTTGTTGACTAGTAAGTCGACACCACCTTGGATAGGCTTTTTCCTCGTGGGTACCAAATGTTAGAATCCAAATCTGTCACGGCCATGCAGCCTTTCTTATGAAAATTTACAGCCCATTTGGTGTGCTAGTTCAAAATAAGTTTGTGGGTGCTGGTGGGGGCTAATCACTTGGGTTCTATAATGCACAGTGCGCTCAAGCAGCCGGCGAGAGTGATGTTATTTCCCTTGGTTGGGATTTGTTACAATATTTCTCTCTTTAATAAAGGAAATGGCAAGCCATTTGCCTTGTTTCAAAGAAAATATGACAGTCACAATCGAGTTGAAACCCAGATTACAAACTATACAAAAGCACGAGGGTTAATTGTTCATCAGGTTTAGACAAAACCCAGATTGAAAATGGCAACAACATCTAACTCCAGCACTGTTTTTGGCAGTCACAGTCAAATGGATCGGTCAGGTCCATAGAATGAACATCCTGGGTCATAAAATTTACTGGATTATGACCACAAGATGTTGTAAACAGAAGCCCGGCACATTCAGAAGCCCTTTTGTCCGCCTGAAACTCCTTTTTTTGCTCTTCAACATACCCATCCATCAAAACCATGCTGCTGATAAACTTAAGCCTGATGGACAATAGTAACCTCACATTCAGCAGGAAGAATGTGACAAATCTAGTGTTTGCATGGTTGGCTACATATCGTTCCAGCGTTATTGTCTTCAATAGAATGTCATGAGAAGTGAGAAAATCCCGATGCTTACGAATCCACTGATTGGTTATAACTTTCTTACCCCGTCCTGTTGCCTAAATAGACATGAAGATTGAAAACAGTTAAGGTCTAAAAAAAGAGTGTCGAAAGAGCAACAACCAAATGGTTAATTCTAGTACACTATATGCGGGCTTCCAATGTGCGTGAAATTATCACCTTTATATACAACTTCTCCAGACATGGAAAGCATTGCAACAAGCCAATAATCTTGTTCAGATCAAAACTATTCATATGGATATATAAGATCTTGACAGAATCTAGCACCATTGATAGGCTATCCATTGACAAACTCTTCATTGAGCATAGAACATAATATTAGTACAAAATGTGTACTCCAAGATGATATAGAACTTATGCGTAGAAATTTAAAATGCAGCTTATGATTACAAGTGTAGATGATAATGTACAGTACCTGAAGAACTGTGGGCCAAACACCATCTTGAAATGAGCACATAGATCATGTATTACACCCAAGGTCTCCAGTTTAGGCGCAGAGACGACAGTTATTTGAGACGGTGAATAACTAGAATCAAGGATCAACCTTTGAAGTGAAGGGGCATCTTCGATGATGAGCTGCCTTCCGTCAAAAGAAATTCCAATTCTTACAAGGTTAGGCGACTTTATTTGGAGACAACCGATTCTAACTGTGAAAACAAGCACCAAGCACTCCAGGGCAGGGCAACTGGAGTGGATGATGATGTGCAATGAGGCCTCCGGCATACGAACCCGCACAAGTGAAAGTTTTTTGAGAAATGGGAGTCGAAGGTTTAGTACCAGATTGTCTGGTAGGGAGCACAGCACAAAGGTGGCGGTGTGGAGAGAGGAGGAAAACCGCGAGATGGACATCGGTGTTGAGGGCACAAGTACATGGCGTTCGGTATCAGTGTGATTTCCGAGGGAATAGTAGAACTCAAGCAGCTGTAGTTCTATGAATTCAGGGGATCTCAGCCAGGCGTCCACCGTGCAGGGCATGCTATGCATGCTCAGGTAGCATGCCGGGATGCAGAGGCTTTGAACAGAGCCCTGGTGGGAGGAGATGATGGCTCTCGGGAGTTCAAAATCATTAAAGAGAGATAGCTGATGACAGTCGAGATTAAGGGGCGTGGCGCGCCATAGAGGGCGCCACCGAGTTGAGAGGACTTGGGTGCGGCAGCAATCCTTGGTGGGGAGAAGCGAGATGATCTCCCCAAGGATGGCGTCCAGGAGATCGCTGCTGTGGTCCACCCGAGATTCTATGAGTCCCTGGGATCCGGTGGGGGCGGGCTCGCCGCTTCTCCCTGCACTGCCTGGTGCGGGATCTACAATAGGCGTCGCCACTGGCGGGAGCCTCATCTTCTTGGTGCTGGGTCAACCGACTCCATTTTCCTCGAGGGCGTCGCATCAAGCTCACGGATTTGAGCAGAGTAACGAATGACGAGCCTAGTTGTAGTGTGAGTGAAGAAGAAGGGGAACTGGGGTTTTCTGTAGTAGTGAGGAAGAAGGGGAGCTGGGGTTTTCTGTAGGAGTGAGGTGAGGAATTTGGGGGTACGAGTGGAGCGAGCTGACGTGAGGTGGGTGGGAGTGAGGAGGAAGAAGAGCACCCAGGTTTTTTTTGGGGGGCGGTGTGCTGGGTAGCGCCTCTCATTAAGTAAATATATGGGCTTTTGAATTGATTTTAATATTTACTAGGGTGGATGGGCTCTTTTGTCTTGGGCCCAGAGAAACAGTTACTACTAGTACAGTGGAGACACTCTACAGCTATCCAAAAAAAAACAATTACTACTAGTACAATGGATACACTACCGCTTCTGGCTCCTCCGAGGTCATCGAAACGTCTCCCGCTATGGAATGCCGTTTTACTTTGGTTCACCGACATGCGGGCCATGCAGCGCACGGGCCCAAATGCCATCCACCAAATTAGAAGGCGGTATGCAGATGGAGAGTCACCCCGGTCGTAGCGTGGCAGTAACGAGCCGTCATATCACAAAACTCCACCTCCCCGCAGTCTAAGTTTGATGGACGAAGCGACCATCATTTCACTCTTCGCTGAATCCCCTTCTCCCTCACCGTCTTCAAGAAAGCCAACACTCGCATCTGCCATTGTTCTTCTCTCCCAACGAAGGGAAGGTAAGCGGATCTGTGATGTTTGTATATTTTCCTTTAGAAAAAAAGAACTTTTGCAAAGCAGTAACTGATCCTCACTCTTTTTTTTGTTTCATTGTCATTGCGATTGTGTTTTCCTTTCAGTTATCTCCTATTCGCCAGTTTCATGATGGACCAAGGAGAACCAGGCAAAGATCTGCCGATGTTGGAGTAGACGTGGGAGGCCGATCCCCACGAGACAGAGAGCTCCAAGAAGATGGAGGCCGCCACCGAGCCGACCCCAGATACGCTCAAGGCCACTACTGAAATGGTCAACGCCCCGTTTGAGGTTACAGCCCCCGTGGCCCTGCAGGAGCAGTTTTCCCCCTTCGAGGATGTGTCCCCCCCCCACTGAGCTGCCCAAGGTGATTTTCTTCTTTGCCTATCTCGATTGTGGTTTTTCATCTAAGTATGTGGTGATAAATAATGCAAAATTTTATTAGCTTCGATGCCATGCTACCTTCCCTGTCATGCATACTTTTGACTCTACATAGTGGTTTAAATAACTTGTGTTTTTTATATTGAAAAGTAATTCAGAATTTTTTTCTGTTTCAATTAGAGCCCTGATGCAGACAAGGATTGTGTGGTTGTACATGTCACTCGCTATGAGGCGGATGACCTGAATATACACACTGGGAAAACAAAGTTCTTAGGCTGTTGGATCCTGGAAGCCATTTGCACTTATACCAAAGTCTAGATGTATTCCAGCCTCACTGTTGTCAGGCGTGTTGTCCAGGGTGTACTGAAGCACAAGAAGTTCAAAGCTACTCCTTCATTTGTGAGGCATACTGTTCTTGTCAAGCTTACGCAGGAAGATGACGTGGCATGCCTCCACAAACAAGTTTATGAGTGGCAAGGCCACAAGGTTATCTTCAGGATGGTTCACAGGATTGAGCTGCTGCCGGACGTCCTCGATGATGTTCATGGCAAGGTCCGTCTTGTGTCCATCCCAAATTAGATCGAGGCACGAAATAGTTGCCCCAGCTAGTGTTTAAAAGTAGTTTGGATTGTGTCTAATTATCCGAACCTTGCCTATTATCGAGCCCTCTGGGGCTAGTACTCTGTTTGAATCCGTCTATGGGAACTACGGGGAACTACTGCTACTTTTGTGTGCCCATGAATCATGTGAGAACCATCCTAAATGTTGCCGAAACAGATGCGTCCTCACTAGTTTTTTCATGTAATATGGCATGGTAAGACATAAGTTGTCATGGTTTATCATACGAGCAGTGTGTGTTTGATTAAATAGAGTACTTGTTCGAGAACTGTGCGTCGACGTATACATAGGGTACATAAGGCTGGTTAAGTACTTGTAAACACTATTGGTGCTACCCCACTTGTAAGCAGTTGTGCAAAACACGGCACATTGGCTCAGCTCGCTTCAACACTAGAAAAGTCGGCTATCGACCAGCTAACAATCAATAATCTGCTGTCTGACATATAAGCAACTATGTATCTTGTTACAGTGGTTCATGCAGTTAACTGAGGCCACAATGTAAATTCCAAACGTTCACACGCTAGTCCAGCGTTCATGTGGAACATTCACATTAAACTCGACTTCATAAAATACTTAAAAAGTATAAGTTAAGCAATTTTATACATCTCAATGGTTCATGGAACATAACAAACATTTACTAGTTCACAACAAAAGACAAAGTTGTGAGAAGGTTTACAAATCAGGAAAAATCAAGCAAGACTTCTCTGAGCAAAGGGCCTCCCTAGGCAGGCTTTAATTTTCTGGAGTTCACTCTGGTTTTTCTTGTTGCCACCATCCAGGGTTAGGTTCTCTCATTCCAGAATAACCAATTATAATTGTGTTCTCAGTTGGAATGCTGAACTGAACCATGTAGTGTACTGACCATCTAAACTTCTTGTGCAGTTCCACTAAATTTAAGCACCGCTATTTGCAGAAATAAGCAGACCACAATGCCTCTTGGCCACGCACCTGTCCCAAAAACCTCCGTGCAGCCGTGCCAGCTAGTCCTCTGTCCATCCGTGAATTGGGAGAAAGTGCATTCCCGACTAGGATGCAGTTGTTTTCGCTCGTCCCTGCACTGCAATCAGGAAGTAAAATGTATGAATCGGCTTCTTTTAGATTGCGTTTGTCATTCTACCTAGTTACTACCAATGTAGGAATACCTGGAAGACGGGAGGTTAGATGACGGCAGCTAGGAATAGCCACCTCATTTTGTGCAGTTGTACTAAAACTGAGGTGTGTACTTTTGATTGCACAGGCAGAAACGATATGGAGACAGACATCCCTGTTTGCGCAAATATGAAATACGGTTATTTAAATAGTGACAGTTATTTGCAGTGGCATATGGTTAACAACAGCATCTATTGTGTTATAATTGGCACTACATTGACAGTATGAAAGTGCCATTAAGTAAGAAGTAGCATCACATCACATCAACACTGCCACTAGATTAACATGCAGAACAATAGCATTAGTATTACTGTCATGAGAGTAGCACATGGTCAGTAAATGTGCAATCAAATTTGTGCAGTTCCACTGGGATGAAGCAATGTTAGCGGTGTGAGATTTAGGTGTAACTGCAAAAACACAATTCATGGGAAATAAAGCAAGACGGAAGAACTTCATAAAATGGTGGTGGCATTGCTTCAATTTATCGATGGCACTAGACCATTACTTAATAGTGACATTAGGTGGCAATGCTTCAATTTATCGACGGCACTAGACCATTACTTAATAGTGACATTAGGTGGCATTGCTTCATGCTTCATGTGATTTTACATTAACGGTAGCGATATGGGCGTAGGGACAACAGGGGCATAAAGTGGTGAGGCAGATGTGGTTGCCGAGAGTGGCAAACATTCAGGCAACATGTCTGCATTCGTCCCATTTTTTATCTCCTCGGCGACATTTTCCTATGTGAGCACAGGAAATCTAGACCTGCTCGTTCTCATTTGCGTTGTCCCCCAACACCCCTCACTTTCTTTCCTTTTTCGACCAAGAGACAGGTCCACTTCCCCCCACCCTTCGCCATCCACCCCACTTTCTTCACCATTTCAACCAAGAGACCGGTTGGGTAGCCAGTATCTACTACTTCCCCCCGTTTCCTCTTAGAACCAAGTCCTAGATTCATGCTACAACTTTCCCACTTTCTTCCCTATTTGAACCAACTCTTAGATTCGACTGTATGAATTAGATTTACCTCTAATAATAGTAAAAGTCTAGGTAGAGCAAGGACAGCCGACGGAAGTAGAAAAAGATCCACATGCAGCCACGTGGGGAGCCGGGGCAGTAGAGCAAGGCAGGCTTCAAAGGAATATATACCTGAGGGTCGTCGGGATGTGGCAAAGACGGCATCGGGAGGCCGCATCTTGGCCACAATACCACAGGGAGGAAGAAGGGGTTGGAGGCCCTCCCGAGCCAGGGTTGTCTCGGAGAGAACGGCACGGCCGCCGATCGGGACGCGCGGGCAGCTGTTGGTCTCCTCCCTCACCGCCGACGACCGCGTGAACGATGCACCAACACCCCTGCCCCGGCCGAGGTGGTCCGGCCGGATTTGTGACTAGCCGTGAGCAGAGAGAGAGTGTGGCCACCTATGTCTTGCTTAGATCTGGAGAGCATGAGAGAGTGAAAGAGAGGAACCCTAGTAAAGCAAGCACCGAGGCTCCTGCTTATATATATAGTGGAGTGATTTTGTTGTAGCAACTGTTATTAAATTGAATACGCGCGAACCACTATTTTCATTTAAAGTTCAAGTAAAAATAAAACTCGATCAATAATGTGCCACCACTTCCAGGCCGCACTATCAAATCACCGCGTCCATGATGCACTATGTACTGTATCATTCACGTGTGGTCCCCGACCCTCCATCAAGTTGAAAACTAGACTAGTCAAAATGTCAATTGGGATGCCTCTTTGTAAACAAATGCGCTCCTAGCTTCCAAAAAAAAATGTGCTCCTACGTGTACCCGCGAGTGGGTGTGAGAGAACTAGTGCGTGCGTGCACCGTTTCTCATCGTGAGAGTACAATATACTACGCCCAAAGAACGTTCGCCACAAGAGTAATAGTATAAGTGTGTGACGTGTGAGTTAAAATAAAAGGTGCGCGACGTCTTTTATTTTTTAGAAGTTCTCAGGGTAGGGTGTGAAGAGCACATATGTGCGTGACGCCTACCTACAGATAGACGGTGGGTGCGAGAGGACTCAGGAGAGTCGTGACTCGTGAGGGTGCGTGTGTGCGTGAGAGAGAGAGGGGGCACGTATCAATGCAATGCATGTGTCCGTAAATCATATCTGACAAACGTTCGCCACAAGCCGTTTCCTGACGAACACCGTAAGAACCGTTAGATCGGCATCCGACAGTGTCAGTTTTGCCATGGCATTTAACAGAACAGCCACTCCTCCATCACACAAATCTTCCACGTGAGTGTTAGCAACTGCCGTATGCTCCTCCCTCCATTCCAAAATGTAGTGCATATAGCTTTATTGAAAATTCGAACCTCGCAAACTTTTATCGAGTTTTCGTATACCAAAATGCACATATAGAATACCCAGTATATATCATTTCATTCATCTTCGAGAGATAACTATAAAGATGGGGGAGGAGTGTACAAAGAAAGACCGTCGTATCACCTGTAGCAATTTCAACCATCCTTTGGTGTGGAGGAATATCATAGGAACCCTATATGATATGATTTTTATAGGATTTTTTCCTTTAGAGCCAATTGGTTCATAGGAATAGATTCATATACTCCACATTTCAAAGGAAAATAAACATGATATCATTTTTATAGCTTTAGAGCCACTTGGTTCATATGAATGGATTCCTATACTCCCACAGTTTCAAAGGAAAATAAACATTAGCCTAGATTCAATAGAAAAGCTCCTATGATGTGAACCAAATGACATCTCTTTTCCAATCCCTCCTCATAGGAATTGAGATACATGTCATCTCTAGATTCAATACAAAAGTTCCTATGATGTGAACCAAATGACATCTCTTTTCCAACCCCTACTCATAGGAATTGAGATACATGTCATCTCTTTCCCTACAACTTCCATATATACATCTTCTATTCCTAAATAGCTAGTACAACCCACTAGCTTTTTTCCTGGACATGCAACTATGGCACATGAACACGTCATGCATGCAAGTCATAAATCACATTGTTTTTGTACTCTATGCATGCAAGAACCACATCATCAATTCATGCATGTAACTCATAAGTTATTTCTTGCATTAGATTTTGTATTGACAATGCATGTGTTGGTCACGTGCACACATATGTAGTTCACATTCACATTTTTGTTAGAAATGTCATTCTTTTAATTGCAATTCATTTTTTCTCTTTGTATTACATTTTCATTTTAAGCATACATTCACTTCCCATTAGTTATAGATGTTTTTGGAGGAACTTTTATGCATTATTTTGAGTAGCAAATTTCACGCGGCTGCGGGTATATCAAAATGCGGGGCCCATGCGTCATTGCCTTTCGGTCGAACCTACGTCCACAATTTTTTGTACGTATATCTCCACTGCTCCCCGAACCCAAAATGCTACCTCGTTCCCGTAAAACCGAGCGGCCCACCCATATTAAGGCGTCGACTTGAACTCAACCCCTCTCCCGTTTACTACGGCGTGTCCCCGCACGCCGTAGTACTCCTACAAACCCTACCCACCGCACGCATCATCGGTTTTCTTCAAGAGGACGAGGGAGAAGCGGATTTGTAGTGGAGGCTCCTACCCTAGGGCGCCCTTGGTAGCTGCCGCATGCATCATTGGTTTTCTTTTTTCTTTATGCTCTTGCGCCCTAGAGTGAAATGATGGTTGCTTCGTTCGTCCAGTTTAATGCGGGAAAGGTGGGGCTTTGTGATTTGATCCCTCATTGCTCATTTACTACTACTGCGGCGCTATGACCGGGGTGCCTCCAAGTCCAACCGCTGCTCCGAACTATAATTTGGTGCATTGCATGTGGAACAAGACGGTGGATGAGACACATGTCGGCCAAAGGGGTCCTAGTGTGTCGCCATTTTGTGTGCGGACTGACCCTGCTGAGTTGCTACGCCAACGTGACAGGAGCAACCTACCACTTGGTTTTGTTCCTTGGTGAATCCCGACTATATTGATCTAAAAAGATACTAGTAGTATCCAGATTAGTAAAAATGAGGTGATTTTACCGAGCGGTGGGCGAGGGAGCATGGCTTGTCATGCGGTCCCACGTGTCATGATGTACCAAGGGAATGCGCGTCCCTCTTGAGGCAAAACAATGGCAGAAGCAATACGTGGTTTTCTTGAAGGAGATGATGGAGAAGCGGATTCAGCTAAGTGTGAAATAATGGTTGCTTCGTCCGTCTGGGGGAAAGGTGCATCTTTGTGATTTGACGTCTCATTGCTCATTACTACTACTAGAGCGCTACGACTGGGGTGCGTCCCCCTGTTGTTCTGCACTGTTATTTGGTGCATGACACGTCGACCCGGTTGCTATATGTCCCACATGTCAGCGAGAGGAAGTATAGCATTCATGAAAGAGAGCGTCTCCACTCTTTTAGTACGACGGAGGAGTACAAGACACGGCTTGGTTTTTGCTGCTTCGCGTGATCCATCGATACAAACCCGGACTAAAAAAGGCGAGGGCGGGTCTTTTCCCACGTGGCAGGCAGGGGAGTTTGGCATAGTCTGTTCGAGGCAACGAGGCAGGAAGGGAAACAAGCAAATAAAGGTTGAGCGACTTAGTTTTGCAAAAATCTGAATTTACGGAGTACGTACCCACTATGGAGGTAGTACTACTTACTACTCCGTCCTTTCCAGTTTATAGGGCTCATCTAAAAAAAATCTTTTTCCGTTTTATAAGTCTCAATTTTACTAGTACTTACCATCACATGTTTGGATTTCGAGGTGCATTAAATCACCCGATGCAAGCAGTATCAAGAGAAAACTCACCAATGCAGGTAGAAGTTCATGGAAATTTAGTGGTCATGCATGCATTCGTTGTAATTAATGCATCGGTAAACATAACTTTTTGAGAAAAACGAGCGTACTAATTAAGTACTTGTGCAAACTACGAAATTAATTCCACCACTCACTGTCTACCTTGGTTGGAGAGATTTTGAAATTGAGCCTTATAAACCGGAAAGGAGGGAGTAGTAACATAGCCTAGGGTAGCCTGCTGCAGCACGGACTCCAAGGAAATTGCTGTAGTACTACTCCTACCACTGTACTACTAAAAGACATATATTTCAAACAATATGATAATCTCTCTAACCAAGGTAGGGGAGTATATGTCTAACGGAGGGAGTAGTAAAATTTTCTCCTCGTCCTGCGAGCCACCGCGCGCGTGGGCGAGGGAGCGGGCGTAGGCGTAGTAAGCAAGCTTCTCCTCGTCCTGCGACTCTGTGAGCCACCGCACCCGTGGGCGGGGGAGAGGGCGTACTAAGCAAGCTTCTCGTCGTTCTGCGAGTTGACGGGACACATCAAAAGTAGTACTACAGAGCATCTCCAGTGTATAGAGCCTTGACTCTAAGGTAGGCCCCACATGGTTTGCCTCTTATCAAATGAAAAAACCACAATGTATAGAGACTCTAACCAGACTCTAAGGTGGGCCCTAGCAGAAATTTAAAAAGTATTGATTAGCACCACATTTGTCCAATCAGTAATATTTCTCTTGTACTTTCTTATGCTTCCTAAGGCTGACAAGTGGGACCAGATGGATTGTTACATTGTTAGAGGCAGCCTCTAAGGTTAGACGCGATGCTAGCCAATTTTTTGTTAGAGGCAGTTCATGCAATGTATAGAGGCCTGCCTCTAAGACGAGAGAGAGAGCTTAGAGGAAACAAAAAGCATACATTGTGGATGCCCTAAGTGCCTACTTTCCAGTCTATATGACTCAATTTGAAATCCACAATGTATCCATAATAGATGCTGAGTGGTGGAATAAATTTGCTACTTCCATAGTTCACAAAAGTACTGAGCATGTGAGATGGTGAACGGAGGGAGTACGATACAATTAGTACTATAGTTGTTTTGGAAGGGTTGTAGTAGTCCCTCCCATGCACATGTTCACATTTCAAGCTTCAATAAAAACGTTGCATGCAAGGATTAAGAGAAACCTCAGCAATGCATGTACTCCCTCAATCCATATAGGGTCTAAAATGCGTTTTGGAGGCTAACTTTGACCACATGTTAGAGCAATAATATGACATCCAACTTACACAAATATTACCATCAAATTCGTATGTGGTCATTATACTGCTAACACATGCATGCGTTGGAATTAGTACATACATGATACAGTAGTAAACACTCACTATCTAGTAGTACTAGTACTCTACACCACTACTACTATGAGGCCATACAACTATGTCCCGGCAGAAGACCGCGGACACCGATTATTCGTTCATATTTAAATTTGTTTTCACACAGCAAAATATACATGAAAACAACACATGGCAAAATTTCACGGCGAACGAGGGATTTGAATGTGCTGGGAGGGGTGGGGCTGGAAGGGGCTGTTTGGATCTTGCCCGGGGTAGCCAAAATATTGGCGCCCCTTTTGTCCACCCGTGCCTTTGCCACCGATGAATGAGGTAGAGCTCGGGTGCTCATGCATCCTCCAGTGCACGCGTTGGAGACGAGCTCGCATGAGCTGTGCTTTTTTTGTCCCACCTCGCCGCCTGAGCCGGCCGCAGACTGACCGACGACCCACAAATTACGCCATTGAATCGTAGCCGCACACATTCAGACAGCAACTCAACTAACCGGACGAAATTCATGCAAACACGGCGATATTTCATATAAACAATGACGAAATTCATATAAAATACCGGATTTTCATATAAACATGACGGATTTCATTAGATTTAAATCAACTAAGCGGTGCTACTCCTGAACAGCACAGGTATAATAATACCTAGCCTAAATGGTCACCCGCGGATCCATTTGCCGGCAACAGAAGGATTCGGCGAGACACCTGCTGTGTACGCCGGCGTCGCCTCGGTGGTGGCCTTCATGGGACCCAAGCGGCGGCGGCCTCCCGTGTTCTACTTCTCCTCGATGATGGCGGCGGACGCGGAGGCGCTGGCCACCGACTCATCGCTCTCCGTGCACCTAGCTTCTGTCTCTGCTTGCATGGCGCGCCCGCAGGCATGGGAGTCTCGGCCACAGACACGGGAGACGCGGTCGCAAACATGGGAGGCGCGGTACGAGGCGGCGATGTGGACGGCAGCGACAACGCCCGTGCTCCCCGCCGTGCCGATGTGGAGCAGCTCGCCGCTCCTCGTCGAGCTGGCCTGGAGCGGTGAGTTGCTGAACCACGCGCCAGCTTGGGGCGGCAACTGGCTCCGTCGGGCGAGGGGAGGGAGGTGGATCAGCGAGCTGCATAGCTCGTACCCGACGGCTCGGCGGGCCACCCAGCCAGCTTGGATGCCGTATAACTACTCTTCTTAAGCCATTGTAAGAGTGGAGAAAATGGTGAAGGAGGAGACAGGGGAGCGGCGGAGGTGTGCGATTCTTGGCCGGCGTCTGGCCTCGTTCAAATAGGAGATTAAATAGACGGCGGACGGGAGGAGCTCGGCCGGCGTTGCGTTTAATGCCGGCTCGGTCATGAACGGACGTGTGGCCGGAGTGGGTTTCTCGGCTTCCACACGGGTTTCATTGAGGCGTTTGAATGCGGCAAGGAGGCGTGTGTGACGGCCCCGGCCCAATCGTGCACTAATCATACACGCAAATGCACACGATCAAGCCTAAGGACTCACGGGAAGATATCACAACACAACTCTAAAACATAAATAAAGTCATACAAGCTTTATATTACAAGCCAGGGGCCTCGAGGGCTCGAATACAAAAGCTCACATACAAGCGTCAGCGGAAGCATCAGATATCTGCGAACAGATATAAAGAAAACACAGAAAAGCCCTTAGAAGGCGGGGCAAAAGAAAACACTACGATCGAAAGGCGTAGGCCTCCTGCCTGGGACCCTCCGATCCTACTCTTGGACGACGACAAGCTCGAAGTATTAACTACCCTCGGGGTAGTAGTAGTGATCGTCGGCGTGGGCAGCTGTCTCAGGGGGCTCCGTCATCTGGTTGCATCAAAAAGGATATGGGGAAAAAGAAAGCAAAGCAACCGTGAGTACTCATCCGAAGTACTCAGCAAGCAAGGATCTACACTACATATGCAACATTATCAAAGAGAGGCTGTATATGTGGACTGGGCTGCAGAAATGCCAGAATAGAGAGGAAAACCTAGTCCTATCAAAGACTAGCATCTTCATCGGTCTTGCAGCAATAGAAGAGAACAGAACAGATCAATATAATGTAGCAGTATCATTAAGTCTCAACCTCACCCAGAGATCCTTTCTCGACTCCCTGCGAGAAAGCAATACCAGAGCCATACAGTCATCAACCTCGTCCGAAGATCCCTTCTCGACTCCCTACGAGAAGCAATCCCAGAGCCATAGTATCCAATTCTAATTGTATCAATCGGGATACAACTCTGAGTGTCCGTTACCGAGGATCCGACTATGCATAGATTAGTTCTTCCCTGCAGGGGTGCACCAACTTACCCACCACGCTCGCTTAACTCCGGCCGGACACACTTTTCCGGGTCATGCCCGGCCTCGGCCAAACGACACACCGCAGCCCTACCTAAAGCTCAGCAGAGAGGTCCCCGTCGGTCTACATCCTAAGCACTCAGGGGTCTTGGGCCATCGCCCTGTGCACTCCGGGTCGTTGTGTGCAGGGTGGATACCAGCACCGCCTCGGAGGGTCGGTACAATCCGACCATGCCACAATGCTGAACTGGACGTCTGACAGAACTTTCGGCTGATGCATACGATGCAGAACGCCCATACTATGCCCACGTGATGGTTAGTGCTATCGGGCCAGAGGCCCACTCGAATCAAATATCCAAACCGTTAGTACCTTGGGGTTGCGGTAACGAGCAAAGACTCACGAAAGATGTGACCCCGTCGCCCCGTCTCGAGGACTTGCTGCAAGGGCTAAGAATGCCCAGCCGCGCCTCGTATTCATCACTCGGGCACCATACAGGCAACCCGTCTTCACATCACACGCGGGAACCCCTCAGGGTCGACCCGCCTTTCCAAGTAACAATAGTATAGTCCAAGTATCCGTGTGTCCATAATATCAAGGGAATCCGAGGTATCACCCTCGTTGGATTCCTACTCGATGTATCCGTCAAGGTGAACTCAGAGGAATCACCCTCGCTGGGTTCACACTTGAGGTGTTGTACGACGGCGTCGTTATCGGAAGCGGTGAAGGAGGAATCACCCTCGATGACCACGACCGAATAGCTACTCTACAGAGTTAACATCAGAAGTGCTACAAGAGGTTTCACCCTCGGCACTAGATAGTAACGCTGCAGTGTCGTTACAACTAAAGGGGGGGGGGTGATGTGCGGTGCCGGGGCCTGGTCTTCAATCCCGTTGATCGGGTCTTCTGATAATCCAGCGGGGCAGTCAGGACAAGTGGGGTCACTGATAGGTCTCTACCCAGCCTATACTAAGCAGTTTAGGATATGCAGGTAAGGTATCAATAGCAGGTTACAATAAACAAGCTATGCATCAAAATAGGTAAAACAGTAGCAGCAGCAATTCTAATGCAAGCATGAGAGAGAAAGAATAGGCGATATCGGTATGCTCAAAAGGGGGGTGCTTGCCTGGTTGCTCGGCGACAAAGGCAAGGTCGTCAACGATGGCGTCGGGCTCCTGAGTTGCGTCGGTCTCGGGGACGACGTTGGTGTCAGGGTCTACCGAGAGAGAAGAGGGGGAAGAAACAGTAAATACAAAGCAAACAAGAGCATATCATGACACTACGCAGAGCTAGGGGTGTTCTGACGTGGTGCTACACGATTTAGGTGAAGAGGGAAAACATCCAGGAATGTTTTCCCGGTTCCGGACAGTTGTCAGACAGATGACCGGAGGGGAACGGTTCCATGTTCGGGTAGCTAGGGACGTGTGACGGAAGAACGGACCGCGCACTCGGATCCGTCTCGAAATTCTGAGCAACTTTCATATATAAATTATTTTCATCGGAGTTACGGATTAAAAGATATGATTTTCTAAAGTTTTTATTAATTTCTGGAATTCTTTTAATTACTAAATTCATCAAAAAATGAATTATGATGTCATCCTTGCATCATCACTGCGTCAGCGGTCAACAGACCAGTTGACTGGTCAACGGGGCCCACGCGGGGCCCACTGGCAGTGACTGGGCATTGCCCAGTCAGCATTTGACTGGGTCAATGGGACCCAGGGGTCCAGTGGCAGCGACTGTGGGGAAGGTCCACGTGGACTGCCACGTCAGCGACGCCGGAAACGGCGCCGGAGCTGCTCCGGCGAGCTCTCTGCGGCGGCGAGTTCGCCGGAGAGGCTCGGAATTTCGCTACGGTGGCCCGTTTTCGACGCGGTTGGTTGCATTCGAACAGGTCTATCGCGACGCATCGATCTACGGGGCCGGAGTGAGTGGAAGAGGCCGTTAGAGGCGCCAACGTTGAGCTTTGGCAGCGGCGGCGTTCGGGTGTTCTCGGGTTCGAGCCTAGAGGCTCGCCCGGGGCAATTTGGTGCGGGCACGCGCCTCCCTGGTGTTCCAGGAGCACGGCGACGTGAGCAGGCAGCGAGGAGGGGCACGGGGACCGCGCTAGCTACGGGTCCGGCGGCGACCAGAACATGAAAATGGCGCGCGGCGTCGTCAGTGATCTACGGTGAGACTGCGAGTAGTCGGAGGTAGAGGAGGAAGAAAGAGGCTCACGGTGGGGCGCACAATGGCCGTTGGTAGCTTAGGAGCGCAGAGAACACCGACGACCGGGGCTGCGGTGCTTCGGCGATCCGCGTCGATCACCGGCTCGATTTGGCCAACGCTGTGGCTTCGGGCTCGGACGCGAGGTCGAGGATGAAGGAGAGGACGTCGGCGGAGCCTGTGGACAGCTCGGGAGGACGGGACGGCGCCGGTGGCCGCGATGATGGCGAGTGGTGGCGAGGGTGGCGCTCGGGTGAGATGGGGAGGCGAGGGAGAGCGAGAGGGAGTGAGCGAGGGAGAGCCAGGGGCCAGCGGGGATGCACTTAACCCTCCCCGGCGAGGCGAGGCCCTGTCGACCGCTCGGAGAGGGGCCAGGGGGGCCGGGCGCGCGCGCGCTAGCTATTTGACAGCGCGCCTGCGGCGTCAGGGGGTAGGGGGAGGGGGGCTAGTTGGGCTGGGCCGCCACTGTGCACTTGCGGCCCAGGCACAGTGAGTCTTTTCCTTTTTTTTCTTTTCCTTTTCTATTTTGCAAAATGTGTGGCCCCCATTTGAGTTTTGTAAAATATGTGACCTGGTTCATAAATCACAGTGCATTGTATCCTAACACCAAAAACTAGTTTGGGCAAAACATAATTTCATATTTAATTTAGATCAAATAAAAGGCTATTAAATATTGTTTTCAGCCACTATTAGAGGATGTTTGAGTCATTTACCCAACTCCAATGAGGTTGGTTTCAATTTTAGAATTGTCTCTGGATTACTTGCCATTTAATGAACATTTTAGTTTCTGATTGGAGCAACTTTTATTTTCCACTTTTAGTTTGAATTTCCATTTGAATTTGAATTTGAAATGAGATATGGTGCTAATGATGATTAAGCACTGTTAATCATGATGACATGGCTTTATCGAAATGGGATTACTGTGGCTAACCACTGGGGGTGTTACAGCGTGTTCAGTCGGGCATGCAGCAAGCGGCGCCCTCGACTCTGACGTACGACACCGCGCCGTTCTTGCACTGACGTGTGGGCACGTTGGGTACCTGGCCTGCATGTCAGTGACCCAACGCAGGCAGCGCAGGGCAGAGGAGCTTTTGGTGGGCCAGGGCGGTGAGAAGCAGGCATTTCATAAACCGATGATTGTTCATTGAGTGTGACGTCATCTAAGAGTGAAATGAAAAACTCTTCTTGAAGAAGAGGACTCTTCTGCTTGATCTTTTGATACGGTGAGGGAACAGGTTTTATGCGTTCTTTGAGCAAATGGGGAAACAAACTGCTGATACAGAAATCTTTCACTTTTACTGCCGAAGGCACAAGAGAGACTATAGCTAGGAAGGATAAGCAAAGGAATCCAGATTCAATCGATTGTTTGAAGCCAAGGTCTCGAGCTAGTCCATCTTTCTATACGAATTTCTTTAAAGAATACTTCTCTTATGATCTACTATGAGAGTGTCAAGCGGCGATGGAAGTTGAGTAACTGTCTTGGTTGATAAGCCTACTATATAATGTAAGAGAATTTTAAAATTTTCATATATACGTTGATAGCCCGTTCGATACGTTGTGATTCATAAAGACCGCTGCAAACATCAATGTTCTGCTTATCACAGATAAGACTGATTAATACCCGTAACAATCCATGTCCTTAACAAAGGGTGCATGCACGTATAGGTTGAGTGTGTGTCTTGCGTCGTGTGCTGTGTGCATGCAGGCGTGCGAGTGTTGCGGGCGTGCATGTGTATGTTTCAGTGTTGCATGCATGTGTGCGTGCATGCGTGTGTTCGTGAGTGCATGTGTACGTGTCAGTGTTGCACGCCTGCATGCGTGCGTGTGTTCGTGCGAGTGTTGCGTGCGTGCATGTGTACGTGTGAGTATTGCATGCATGCATGCGGGCGTGTTTGTGCGCATGTGTGATGTGTTTGTATTCACCAAAGTGGCTCGTGCGTGCGTGCAATTAAAACAGCCGGCTCAGCATATCATCACAAGGTGACCTTGCCCGCTGTGGTTAGGGCGCGCGGGCTGCCAACCAGAGGTCTCACGACTTCGAATCCCCACCGACCACTAATTTATTACCATTTCTGTCTTTCATATACGCGCTGATGGGTGGGCCCTACGGTAATGTGCGCTGATGAACGTGGACCGTTTGACTGGTCAATTGATCGTGTCGTATGATCACCATAAAATGTATTTTATTAACACAGTACAGACGCAATCTACTATTTCTTTCTTTCATATACGCGTTGACAGGTGGGCCCCACGGTTACGTGCGCTGATGGTGCAACACTAGTTGCGCCACATGGAATGTTAGACTGGTCAATTGATCGTGTCATCAACAAATTACGGAGTTGTATGGGTGAGCCAGTGACCGTATAACCATGACATGTATTTTTTTAACACAGTACAAATGCAAGCGCTCATATATACGCGCAAACACTCACCGCTATAAGCGCACACACACACTACCCCTATGAGCACCTTCGAGAGAGTGATCCAGCATATGATCTTGAGATTTTACGAAGTCCCCATAGGTGCCTCGTAGTCGAGAGGAACGTCTCCTCCCACTGAATCGCACATCGCCGAAAAATACTGAAATTAATCCAAGATAAATGCGAGCACCATGACTTTAACCCTGGTGGGCTGGGGAAACCACTGTCCTCCTAACCATCCAACCACAGGTTGGTTAGCACCACAAAATGTATATGGTGACCGTGATGAACTTATTTTGAAGTCCAGTGACCATATCGTGCTTTCGCTTCTAATACAATGACCGTAAGTGTCGTCAACAAAATACGGAGCACGCATCAAATACAATGTCCGCCAGTGTCATCGACAAAATACGGAGACGTATCGTGAGCTAGATACCGTATGATCACCACGAGAATGTATACGGTGACCGTAATGAGCATATTCTGAAGTCCAGTGACCGTATAGTGCTTTCGCTTGGAATACAGTGACCGTCACGCTTGAATGTGTCAGGGGCATACTTTTAGAGGGGCGAGAGATAGTTTGTGTGCGTACGTGAAAGTGGTGTAGAGAGAGTGGGTGTGCGGTGGAGACAAAGAGAGATATGCCATTCGTTTCTCTTTCCCGTGACTAATATTTTAGGAGAAAATATAAACATTAACAATGCGGAACAAATATTATTGGATGCACCATGCAATTAACTTTCATGTATAACTTTGTACTATGGTATATGCTTATTTTCTTAGTGGCCGATTGTGTGTGAGGTGTGGTGGGCACATCATTTCTAGTTGTGGTGGGTCGACGTGAGGACTCATGGGTCGGTTCCATCCTGCGCCACATAGGTTGGACCGAGACGCGTTATACGAAGACCCATGTGGAGGACTCGGCGTACAAGACGAAGCTACCAGAGTCATGGAGGACTCTATCCCCACTGATGATAAGCCGACTATATATGATTTGTAACCCTAGGCCCCGAGTATGTTATATAAGCCCGGGGGCTAGTTCGTCGATAGTATACACACACACAATGTCTGGTATTCACGTGTACTTTGTACACACCCCTATCACAAATATATAGTACCAGGAGTAGGCTTTTTCCTCAACTGCAAGGGCTCGGACTTGGGTAAAACTTTGCCTCGTATTACCATCCAGCCTAACAGTCAGGGATATCCTACCGAATGATCTGATGGAATCATATCTGCCAACTAGTAAGAAAGAGGTGGGGGGGGGCAATGTGTGTGAGAGAGGCCTAAAGATAATGTGCGTGCGGGAGACACGTAGGCACATATATGTGCCTATAGAGGGCCAGCAAAGACCGTGCGCGTGTATATATGCATGTGAGAGAAATAGTGTTTTCCAACTGAGATTAGTGAAAAGAGTGGTACATAGTAGTAAGAAAGAGAGAGGGAGATATATAGAGTGTGTGTGCGTGAGACACCCCGGGAGAGAGTGAGAGCATGTGTGAGAGAGAAATGCCGATGTATATAAAGTGTGTGCACTTATGTGTCAGATAGAGAGATATATAGCGCGTGTGTGAGAACGGGCCGAGGCATAGTGCATCTACGTGTAAAAGGCGGTTCTACGCATTAAATTAAAATATAAATGGCATTATTATTTTTGGATGAGATCATAAATTTTGCAATTTGCGTATGAACGAACATTGGTCTATCAGACACCCATACTCTATTGAATTTGAGCATGTGCATTGGTTTATTTCATATTATCGATCCATAGAGTGAGAGTGGTTTGAAATCCAGACAATGCATGGCTTTTGTAATTCATATATAAACATTAATTAGTGCACTCCATGTTGTTAGTGTCAAGCACTTTATACATTTGTCACTTACATGGATACATTCCAAATTGCTAGCTACGAAATAGAATACATGTTGAATTCAACATAAAGGGGGTTTCGAAGATTCGAATTCATAAGAAGTGCATTCATCTATTTGAATTTGAGATAATGGCATTTGTAAATCAGATCTAAAAGGGGGCATCAATCTTTGTTGTGCGTTTGAACATGCTATATATTCATACGCATGTCTAACTATTTTTTTGCAACCAAGGAGATTATATATGGAACCATGCATGAATTGAGGTAAGTTGCATATATTTTAATATATACTCGTGTACAATGTATATTCAAATGTACCCCCTCCATTCCAAAATAATCGTAGTTTTAGGATTTTCAAGACTCCAAGATTTGTGAAGTTTGACAAATCCTGAAAGTTAAATTCAAGAGAACTGTAAAAGTTAATGTTTCTGCTCCCAAATATTGAACGAAGCGCCAAATAAGCCTCTGGTCGCCCGAAACCGCATGAGACTAATGTTTGGTGGTAGGAAATTACTGTCCTGACTCTAACCCGTGTAGCCTATCGGCCCGATGTCCAAAGGTCTAAACCGGGGTAGGTTTGTAACTTCACCAAGACGCCAGTCTCAACCGCCTCCGAGAAGCATTCATACGCTGTGGGCGCCTAAACACCCATGCGCTCGGCCGAAATCTATCCCGCCCACCATTTGGGACACCTAAGATTACTGTCCTACCCCCGGCCCGCAATATGTCTGAAATTTTAGATGGGGGCAAAGTTTGTAACTTTCCCCAAATTTCAAACAAGCGCGTCCCAAACCAAAACATTGTTCCCCCTTAGTTCCCCCTCCCTCCATTTCCCCATTCATACTCCGTGGGCGCCAAAACGCCCTCTCCACCAGCCGCGAAACCCCGGCCTCCTCCATCCTCCACCCCATCACGCCCAATCCACCGCCGCCCTCCTCCATCATGCCAGAGCCGGTACCCCGACGTCGTCGTCCAACGCAACCACAACCGCAACGCCCTCAAGACTTAGCAGCTGAAGCCGAGGCAGAGCTACCTCCACGACACCGACGCCGACATGCATCGTACCAGAACCACTTCAACCACGCCGTCCTGTGCCTCACCGCTGCCGCTCCACTGTCACAACCATCCGCCGCACCGGAGCTGATCCCGCTACGCCGTCGTTCGCCGCCTCGGATCTGGTTTCCCGCCACCGACAGACGGCCACCGCACCACACTCAACAACTTGGCCATGGGGTCGTCCAAGGCTCCACCGTCCTCCACAACTTCTCGTTTCCAGCGAACCACAAGAAGATCGTTGGAAAAACAGAAGGAGGACACAGCACTGCCAGCAGAAAGAGGTAATCCTCTTCCCTTATTCGTGCAAATCTTACGTCTCTGCTGACACCGTATTCATCCCACGAAAGAAACTAGTTGAGCGCTTCTTACTGCAACTTCTTCACGATACTAAATGCACATGGTTTCCTCCCATTTACTATTTCACCTTAGCTAGAGGTCAGTCGCCCGCCTGGATTTCAATTCAGGGCCAGTTGATTCGCAATTAAAAGAAGCAGCACCCGCTTAGGCGCACGGAGCACCTAGTCCGCCTGTTCGTCAGGGAAGCGGCGCATCGGTGTCTATCATAGGGGTGTGGGGTGCAGTAGCTGCTTGCGCCCGATCTGGACATCGGCGGGGCTTGAAGGGATGGCCGGGGGGCGGTGCCAAGCACAGCGGTGCGGTGAGGTCGAGGGGAGGGCGGAGTCAAGGGACTGGGCCGATGGTCGCTGGCGTTTCGAGGAAGATCGTCAACACTGACGGCTGGAGGTAGATGAAGGCGATCTACCCATTCTTTGTACATCTTACGGTGCAGAAAAAATGGACTGGCCTATTTGTTTTTAGTCGACTGTTATTTTCATAGGACCACACCTTTTGGTGTGCTGGAGGAGTATATGCATTTCCCAGCCATCCCTGTGCTCATATTTCAAAATCCTAGAATCTAATTTTGTGTGCCATGCATGTTGTAGAGCTATCATATGTCTCCCGTCATTTATTTCTCACCCACCTGCTATCTGCTACTTTTACACTGTACTACTTGTGTGCACACTTCACCCATACTCACATTTTTTTTATGCATGGGTATTTCAGACTCTGGCGCACTGTTGATGAATACACAAAATAAAAGACAGAAGTCGCTCCAGTGTAATTCGAAGATAAGCAGTAAGCATTTCAGCGCTCTAAAGGGTGTAGTGTCAGCAGATGGAGACAGTAAACGTAGCTCTGCAGTTGATGATCTCAATTGCCACACACAACCATCCCAGGTGCTTGCTTTAACTTCGCGCTGTTAAATGTGGTTGCATGTTGCATATGGTGTCTAGCTTGTATTGCTTCCAATTTGGTTAAATTGCATCTGCTTACTTTACACATTATACCTTTGATAATGACATGCCTTCTTGTTTTTGATATATACTACATATGTCTATTAACCATGTTCTTACATCAAACTAATGCTCTTGTGTATCCCTCATCAATCACTTATGATGAGACAGTCACCCTAGTGGGTTACTGTGAGACGCGCTACTCTTTTAAAGAGTGCAGTGTCATCCTCCCCACATGATTCTCAAGAAACAGCAAGGCTAAATGAAGATAGTCAACGTAGCTCTCTAGTTGATGACCGCAATTCCCCTACACCACCATCGCAGGTGCTTGCTCTTACTTGGCAATGTGATATGTGGTTGCATGTCGCATATGGTGTCTACATTGTAATGCTTCTAATTAGGGTAAATTGCATCTGCTTAGTTAACACATTATACCTGTGAATATGACATGCCTTCCTATTTTTGGTACATACTACGTCTTTCTATTAACCATGTTCTTACATCAAACTACTTTTCTTGTGTATCCCTCATCAATCACTTATAACGAGACACCTTCAAATTGACAGTGTAATATTGGTTGCATCTTGCATATCATTTCAAACATGTATTGCCTCTAATTTGTTGAAATGCCACTTATAATGAGACACTTCTAACTTGGTAGAGTGATTTTGGTTGGATCTTTCATGTGGGGTCTAGCTTGCATTGCTTCCAATTTGTTGAAATGCCTTCTATTTAGTGTTTTTCGTACATATTCCATCCTCCTACAATGTGGTTGCCTTACATAAAAGTTGTGTTCGTCAATATCATGCATCAATGAATTTGGAAGAGCGAATTTCATTCCTTTTTCTTGTGTGTTTACTTGACAAGGCAAAATCTAAAAGGACGAACGCACGAAATGATGGTGGTCCTCTGGAGCAACCGAAACAGATGATCTCTGCAGATTCTCCTGCTACTCCTATTGCAGTGCAAGTTCCAAATCTCATCTCCCCTACTCCACAACCCCAGGTGCTTGCTCTAACATGGCAGTGTGATATCTGGTTGCATGTTGCATATGGTGCCTAGCTTGTATTGCTCCTAATTTGTTAAATTGCATCTCCTTAGCTTACACATTATACATGTGAATATGACACGTCTTCCTGTTTTTGGTACATACTACATCTGCCTATCACACCATGTTCTTACATCAAACTACTGTTCATGTGTATCCTGCATCTATCACTTATGATGAGACAGTCACGCCCATGGGTTAGTATGAGACGCGCTACTCTTATAAAGAGTGCAGTTTCATCCTCCCCACATGATTCTCAAGAAACAGCAAGTCTAAATGAAGATATTGAACGTAGCTCTGTACTTGAAGACCGCATTTCCCCTACACCACCATCATAGGTGCTTGCTCTAACTTCGCAGTGTGATATGTGGTTGCATGTTGCATACGGTGTCTAGCTTGTAATGCTTCTAATTAGGGTAAATTGCATCTGCTTAGTTTACACATTATACCTGTGAATGTGACATGCCTTCCTATTTTTGGTACATACTACATCTATCTGGTAACCATGTTCTTACATGAAACTACCTCTCTTCTGTATCCTGCATCAATCACTTACGATGAGACACCTTTATTCGTTGCATATTGCATATTATTTCTAGCATGTTGCCATGTATTGCTTCTAATTTGGTCAAATACATTTATGAGGCTGCTACTTCTTGAGCTTGCGTTGGTTTTTCCCTTGAAGAGGAAAGGGTGATGCAGCAAAGTAGAGATAAGTATTTCCCTCAGTTTGAGAACCAAGGTATCAATCCAGTAGGAGACAACACACAAATCACCGAATACCTGCACAAACAATCAAACAACTTGCACCCAACGCGATAAAGGGTTTGTCAATCCCTTCACGGTTATTTGCAAAAGTGAGATCAGATAGAGATAGGTAAAACTAAACAAAAGATAAAGTAAATATTTTTGGTTTTTTGGTTTATAGATCTGAAAATAAAAGATTGCAAAATAGTAGATCGGAAAGTAATATGATGGAAAATAGACTCGAGGGCCATAGGTTTCACTAGAGGCTTCTTTCAAGATAGAAAATATTATGGTGGGTGAACAAATTACTGCCGAGCAATTGATAGAAAAGCGCAAAGTTATGACGATATCTAAGGCAATGATCATGAATATAGGCATCACATCCGTGTCAAGTAGACCGAAATGATTCTGCATCTACTACTATTACTCCACACATCGACCACTATCCAGCATGCATCTAGAGTATTAAGTTCATAATGAACAGAATAACGCATTAAGCAAGATGACATGATGTAGAGGAATTAACTCAAGCAATATGATGAAAATCCCATCTTTTTTTCCTCGATGGCAACAATACAATACGTGCCTTGCTGCCCCTACTGTCACTGGGAAAGGACACCGCAAGATTGAAACCAAAGCTAAGCACTTCTCCCATTGCAAGAAAAACCAATCTAATTGCCAAACCAAACCTATAGTTCGAAGAGAATTACAAAGATATCAAATCATGCATAAAAGAATTCAGAGAAGATTCAAATAATATTCATAGATAAGCTAATCATAAATCCACAATTCATCGGATCTCGGCAAACACATCGCAAAAAAGTGTTACATTGAATAGATCTCCAAGAACATCGAGGAGAACATGGTATTGAGAATCAAAGAGAGAGAAGAAGCCATCTACCTACTAGCTATGGACCCGTAGGTCTGAGGTAAACTACTCACGCTTCATCGGAAGGGCAATGGTGTTGCTGTAGAAGCCCTCCGTGATCGAATCCCCCTCCGGCAGGACGCCGGAAAAGGCCCCTAGATGGGATCTCACGGGTACAGAAGGTTGCGGCGGTGGAAAAGTATTTTCGTGGATGCCTCTGGTGGTTTGGGCATATAAGAATATATATAGGCGAAAGAATTAGGTCAGGAAGTGCACGAGGGGCCCACAAGGGTGGGGTCGCGCCCTACCCCCCTGGGCGCGCCCTTCGTCCTTGTGGCCGCCTCGTGGCTCCTCCGACTTCATCACCAAGTCTCCTGGTTTCCTTCTGGTCCAAGAAAGATCATCGCGAAAGTTTTATTCCGTTTGGACTCCGTTTGGTATTCCTTTTCTGCAAAACTCAAAAACAAGGAAAAAACAGAAACTGGCACTAGGCTCTAGGTTAATAGGTTAGTCCCAAAAATAATATAAAATAGCATATTAATGCATATAAAACATCCAAAATAGATAATATAATAGCATGGAACAATAAAAAATTATAGATACGTTGGAGACGTATCAAGCATCCCCAAGCTTAATTCCTGCTCGTCCTCGAGTAGGTAAATGATAAAAACAGAATTTTTGATGTGGAATGCTACCTAACATATTTATCCATGTAATATCTTTATTGTGGCATGAATGTTCAGATCCGTATGATTCAAAACAAAATTTTAATATTGACATAAAAACAATAATACTTCAAGCATACTAATAAGATAATTATGTCTTCTCAAAATAACATGGCCAAAGAAAGCTTATCCCTACAAAATCATATAGTCTGGCTATGCTCCATCTTCATCACACAAAGTATTTAAATCATGCACAACCCCGATGACAAGCCAAGCAATTGTTTCATACTTTTGATGTTCTCAAACCTTTACAATTTTCACGCAATACATGAGCATGAGCCATGGACATAGCACTATAGGTGGAATAGAAGGTGGTTGTGGAGAAGACAAAAAGAGGGAGATAGTCTCACATCAACTAGGCGTATCAATGGGCTATGGAGATGCCCATCAATAGATATCAATGTGAGTGAGTAGGGATTGCCATGCAACGGATGCACTACAGCTATAAGTTTATGAAAGCTCAAAAATAAACTAAGTGGGTGTGCATCCAACTCGCTTGCTCACGAAGACCTAGGGCAATTTGAGGAAGCCCATCATTGGAATATACAAGCCAAGTTCTATAATGAAAATTCCCACTAGTATATGAAAGTGACAACATAGGAGACTCTCTATCATGAAGATCATGGTGCTACTTTGAAGCACAAGTGTGGTAAAAAAAATAGTAACATTGCCCCTTCTCTCTTTTCTCTCATTTTTTTTGTTGGGCCTTCTCTCATTTTTTTTGGCCTCTTTTTTTTTCGTTCGGAGTCTCATCCCGACTTGTGGGGGAATCATAGTCTCCATCATCCTTCTCCTCACATGGGACAATGCTCTAATAATGAAGATCATCACACTTTTATTTACTTACAACTCAAGAATTACAACTCAATACTTAGAACAAATATGACTCTATATGAATGCCTCCGGCGGTGTACCGGGATGTGCAATGAATCAAGAGTGACATGTATGAAAGAATTATGAACGGTGGCTTTGCCACAAATACGATGTCAACTACATGATCATGCAAAGCAATATGACAATGATGGAATGTGTCATAATAAACGGAATGGTGGAAAGTTGCATGGCAATATATCTCGGAATGGCTATGGAAATGCTATAATAGGTAGGTATGGTGGCTGTTTTGAGGAAGGTATATGGTGGGTGTATGGTACCGGCGATAGTTGCGCGGTACTAGAGAGCCTAGCAATGGTGGAAGGGTGAGAGTGTGTATAATCCATGGACTCAACATTAGTCATAAAGAACTCACATACTTATTGCAAAAATCTATTAGTTATCGAAACAAAGTACTATGCGCATGCTCCTAGGGGGATAGATTGGTAGGAAAAGACCCTCGCTCGTCCCTGACCGCCACTCATAAGGAAGACAATCAATAAATAAATCATACTCCGACTTCATCACATAACGGTTCACCATACGTGCATGCTACGGGAATAACAAACCTTAACACAAGTATTTCTCAAATCCACAATTACTCACTAGCATGACTCTAATATCACCATCTTTATATCTCAAAACAATCATAAGGAATCGAACTTCACATAGTATTCAATGCACTTTATATGAAAGTTTTTATTATATCCCTCTTGGATGCCTATCATATTAGGACTAAATTTATAACAAAAGCAAATTACCATGCTATTTAAAGACTCTCAAAATAATATAAGTGAAGCATGAGAGTTCATCAATTTCTATAAAATAAAACCACCGCCGTGCTCTAAAAAGATATAAGTGAAGCACTAGAGCAAAATTGCCTAGCTCAAAAGATATAAGTGAAGCATATGGAGTATTCTAATAAATCACGATTCATGCGTGTCCCTCTCAAAAGGTGTGTACAGCAAGGATGATTGTGTCAAACTAAAAAGCAAAGACTCAAATCATACAAGACGCTCCAAGCAAAACACATATCATGTGGTGAATAAAAATATATCCTCAAGTAAAGTTACCGATAGACGAAGACGAAAGAGGGGATGCCTTCCGGGGCATCCCCAAGCTTAGGCTCTTGCCACTCCTTATTCCATAGTCCATCAAATCCTTACCCAAAACTTGAAAACTTCACAACGCAAAACTCAACAGAAAATCTCATAAGCTCCGTTAGTATAAGAAAATAAATCACCACTTTGGTACTGTTGTGAACTTATTATTTATTTATATTGGTGTAATATCTACTGTATTCCAACTTTTCCATGGTTCATACCCCCCGATATTACCCATAGATTCATCAAAATAAGCAAACAACACAAAGAAAACAGAATCTGTCAAAAACAGAACATTCTGTGAAGATCCGAATTGTTATAATACTTATGTAACTCGAAAAATTATGAAAAATTAGGAAAACATAGGAAATTTGTATATAAATCTTGTATAAAAAATTCATGGCTTTTTAATGCTCCATAGAATTATTAAAATTCTAAGACTGGACGCAAAAGTTTCTGTTTTTCAGCAAGATGAAATCAACTATCACCGTAAGCCATCCCAAAGGTCTTACTTGGCACAAACACTAATTAAAACACAAAAACACATCTAACCAGAGGCTAGATGAATTATTTATTGAAAAACAGGAAATAAAAATATTGGGTTGTCTCCCAACAAGCGCTTTTTTTTAAAGCCTTTTAGCTAGGCATTGATAATTTCAATGATGCTCACATAAAAGAGAAGAATTGAAGCACAAAGAGAGCATCATAAAACACATGAAAAACACATCTAAGTCTAACATACTTCCTATGCATAGGCATTTTATAAGTAAACAAATTATCAAGATAAGCAAAAACTAGCATATGCAAGGAAGAAGAAAGAGACGATAGCAATCTCAACATGAAAAGAGGTAATTTACTAACATGAAAATTTCTACAACCATATTTTCCTCTCTCATAATAATTACATGTAGGATCATAAGAAAATTCAACAATATAGCTATCACATAACATATTCTCAACACGATCCACATGCATGCGAAGTTGACACTCTTCCAAAATAGTGGGATTAACATTAACTAAAGTCATGACCTCTCCAAACCCACTTTTATCAAAAAATTCATAAGATTGAACATTCTCCAAATATGTGGGATCTAAAGTTGACACTCTTCCAAACCCACTTTCAATATTATAGCAAACATTATTATCAATGTCATATTCATCATGGGGCCTAAATAAATTTTCAGGATCATAAGAAGAATCACCCCAATCATGATCATTGCAACAAGTAGTGGACATAGCAAAACTAGCATCCCCAAGCTTGGGGTTTTGCATATCATTAACATAATTGACATTAATAGAATTTATAATAACATCATTGCAATCATGCTTTTCATTCAAAGATCTATCGTGAATCACTTCATAAAGCGCTTCATCACAATTTTTAGATTCACGGATTTCAAGCAAAACTTCATAAAGATAATCTAGTGCACTCAAATCACTAGAAATTGGTTCATCATAATTGGATCTCTTAAAGAGATTAGCAAGTGGATGAGGATCCATAAACTTTTAGCAAGCGAAGATGCAAGCAAAAAGAAGGCACATGGTAACACAAGCAAACAAACGATCAAACGGAAGAGGGGCGAAGAAAAGGCAAAGAGAGGGGCGAAGAAAAAGGCAAATCTTTTCAAAAATCGTTTTAGAAGTGGGGGAGAGGAAAATGAGAGGCAAATGGCGAATAATGTAATGCAAGAGATGAGAGTTTATGATGGGTACTTGGTATGTCTTGACTTGGCGTAGATCTCCCCGGTAACGACGCCAGAAATTCTTGCTGCTACTTCTTGAGCTTGCGTTGGTTTTTCCCTTGAAGAGGAAAGGGTGATGCAGCAAAGTAGAGATAAGTATTTCCCTCAGTTTGAGAACCAAGGTATCAATCCAGTAGGAGACAACGCACAAATCACCGAATACCTGCACAAACAATCAAACAACTTGCACCCAACGCGATAAAGGGGTTGTCAATCCCTTCACGGTTATTTGCAAAAGTGAGATCTGATAGAGATAGGTAAAACTAAACAAAAGATAAAGTAAATATTTTTGGGTTTTTGGTTTATAGATCTGAAAATAAAATATTGCAAAATAGTAGATCGGAAAGTAATATGATGGAAAATAGACCCGGGGGCCATAGGTTTCACTAGAGGCTTCTCTCAAGATAGAAAATATTACGGTGGGTGAACAAATTACTGCCGAGCAATTGATAGAAAAGCGCAAAGTTATGACGATATCTAAGGCAATGATCATGAATATAGGCATCACGTCCGTGTCAAGTAGACCGAAATGATTCTGCATCTACTACTATTACTCCACACATCGACCGCTATCCAGCATGCATCTAGAGTATTAAGTTCATAAAGAACGGAGTAACGCCTTAAGCAAGATGACATGATGTAGAGGAATTAACTCAAGCAATATGATGAAAACCCCATATTTTTATCCTCGATGGCAATAATACAATACGTGCCTTGCTGCCCCTACTGTCACTGGGAAAGGACACCGCAAGATTGAACCCAAAGCTAAGCACTTCTCCCATTGCAAGAAAAACCAATCTAGTTGGCCAAACCAAACCGATAGTTCGAAGAGAATTACAAAGATATCAAATCATGCATAAAAGAATTCAGAGAAGATTCAAATAATATTCATAGATAAGCTGATCATAAATCCACAATTCGTCGGATCTCGGCAAACACACCGCAAAAAAGTGTTACATCGAATAGATCTCCAAGAACATCGAGGAGAACATGGTACTGAGAATCAAAGAGAGATAAGAAGCCATCTTGCTACTAGCTACGGACCCGTAGGTCTGAGGTAAACTACTCACGCTTCATCGGAAGGGCAATGGTGTTGATGTAGAAGCCCTCCGTGATCGAATCCCCTTCTAGCAGGATGCCGAAAAAGGCCCCTAGATGGGATCTCACGGGTACAGAAGGTTGCGGCGGTGGAAAAGTATTTTCGTGGATGCCTCTGGTGGTTTGGGCATATAAGAGTATATATAGGCGAAAGAATTAGGTCAGGAAGTGAACGAGGGGCCCACAAGGGTGGGGGCACGCCCTACCCCCCTGGGCGCGCCCTCCGTCCTTGTGGCCGCCTCGTGGCTCCTCCGACTTCATCTCCAAGTCTCCTGGTTTCCTTCTGGTCCAAGAAAGATCATCGCGAAAGTTTTATTCCGTTTGGACTCGGTTTGGTATTCCTTTTCTGCAAAACTCAAAAACAAGAAAAAAATAGAAACTGGCACTGGGCTCTAGGTTAATAGGTTAGTCCCAAAAATAATATAAAATAGCATATTAATGCATATAAAACATCCAAAATAGATAATATAATAGCATGGAACAATAAAAAATTATAGATACGTTGGAGACGTATCAGAGGCCACCCTTTTAATTTGGCAGAGTGATATTGGTTTCATCTTTCATATGGTGTCTAGCTTGCATTGCTTCTAACTAGTTCAAACACCTTGTGCTTAGTTTACACTTTACACATCATACATGTCAATATGTCATGTTGTCCTGTTTTTCATACATATTCCATCCTCCTATCATGCGGCTGCCTTACATGAAAGTAGTGTTTGTCAGTATCATGCATCAATGAGTTCTAAAGAGCAAATTTTATTCCTTTTTCTTATGGGTTTGACTTGACAAGGTAAAATCAAAAAAGAGGAAGGAAAAGAGTAAGGAAGGCGATGATGGTGGTCCTCTGTAGCAACGTAAACGGAGCATCTGTACGGATTCTCCTCATACTGCTAGTGCATTACAAGTTCCAAGTCTCCGCTCCCCTACTCCACCATCCCAGGTGCTTCCTCTAACTTGGCAGTGTGATATCTGGTTGCATGTTGCATATGGTGTCTAGCTTGTATTGCTTCTAATTAGTGTAAACTGCATTTGCTTAGCTTACACATTATACGTGTGAATATGACACGCCTTCCTGTTTTTGGTACATACTATATTTGTCTATCACACCATGTTCTTACATGAAACTACTCTTCTTGTGTATCCTGCATCAGTCACTTATGATGGGACACCTTTAAGTTGGCAGTGTGATATTGGTTTGCATCTTGAATATGATTTCTAGCATGTAGTGCTTCTAATTTGATGAACGCCACCTATGACGAGACAGTTTTAACTTGGCAGAGTGATATTGATTGCACCTTCCATATGGTGTCTAGCTTGCAGTGCTTCTAATTTGTTGAAGTGCCTTCTGCTTAGTTACCACATCATAGGTGTGAATATGTCATGCCGTCCAGTTTTTCGTTCATATTCTATCCTCGTATCATGACTTTGCCTTTCATCAGAGTAGTGTTCGTCAGTATCATGCATGAATGAGTTCTGAAGAGCGAATTTTATTCCTTTTAATTGTCGGTTTGACCTCACAATGCAAAATCAATAAAGCGGAAGGAAATTGGTAATGCATTGGATGATGGTGGTCCTTCCGAGCAACTGAAACGGAGGGTCTCTACAGATTCTACTCCGCCATCCTCCCAACAAGATTCGTAACACAACGCAAGGCTAGACAGTCAACGTAGCTGTGTAGATGATGAGCACATCTCCCCTACTCCACCATCACAAGTGTTTGCTCTAACTTGGCACTATTATATGTGGTTGCATGTTGCGTATGATGTGTAGCTTGTATTGCTTCTAACTTTGTTGAATTGCATCTGCTTACTTTACACATCATGCCTGTGAATATGACACGTGTTCCTGTTTCTAGAACATACTATATCTGATCACACCATGTTCTTACATCAGACTACTGTTCTTGCGTATCCCGCACCAGTCACTTATGATGAGGCACCTTTAAGTCACCACTGTGATATTGGTTGCGTCTTGCATATGATTTCTAGCATGTACTGCTTCTAATTTGTTGAAACGCCAGACAGTTTGAACTTGGCAGAGTGATATTGGTTGCATCTTTCATATGGTGTCTAGTTTGCAGTGCTTCTAATTTGTTGAAATGCCTTCTGCTTAGTTACCACATCATAGGTGTGAATATGTCACGCCGTCCTGTTTTTCGTACATATCCCATCCTCGTATCATGTGTTTGCCTTTCATCTGAGTAGTTTTCGTCATTATCATGCATGAATGAGTTCTGAAGAGCGAATTTTATTCCTTTTTCTTATCGGTTTGACTTCACAATGCAAAATCAATACAGCTGAAGGAAATTAGTAAGGCAGTGGATGATGGTGGTCCTTCGGAGCAACTCAAACAGAGGGTCTCTACAGATTCTACTCCGCCATCCTCCCAACAAGATTTGCAAGACAACACAAGGCTGGACAGTCAACGTAGCTGTGTAGATGATGAGCACATCTCCCCTACTCCACCATCACAGGTGCTTGCTCTAACTTGGAACTGTTATATGTGGTTGCATGTTTCGTATGATGTCTAGTTTGTATTGCTTCTAATTTTGTTGAATTGCATCTGCGTAGCTTACAACTTATACCTGCAACAATCACTTACCCATAAGACACATTTAACTTGGGAGTGTGATGTAGGTTGCATCTTGCATTGTCTTCTAGCTTGTACTGCTTCTAATTTCTTGAAATGGCACTTACGATGAGACACTTTTTACCTGGTAGAGTGATATTGGTTGCATGTTCATATGGTGCCTAGCTTTCATTTCTTCTAATTTTGTTGAAATGCCTTATGCTTACTGTTTTTCATACATATTCCAGCCTCCTATCGTACGTGTGAATATGCAATGCTATCGTTTTTTTGTATATATTCCATCCTCCTATGATGCGCTTGCCTTACATCAAAGTAGTGTTCGTTTGTACCATGCATCAACCAGTTATGCAGAGCTAATTTTATTCATCTTCTTGTGGTTTTGACTTCAGAAGGCAATATCAAAAAAGAGGGAGGAAAAGAGTAAGTTAGGGGATGTTGGTGTGCCTCCGGACCGACGCAAACAGAGACTCTCTAGATTTGCCACTGCTACTGCTAATGCAGTTGAAGTCCCAAGTCTACATGATGAGTTCATCTCCCCTACTCCACCATCGCAGGTGCTTGCTCTAAGTTGACAGTGTGATAGTTGGTTTCATGTTGCATATGTTGTCTAGCCTGTATTTCTTCTATTTTGATTAAATTGCACCTGCTGAGTTTATACACTATACATGTGCATATGACATGCCTTTCTGTGTCTAGAATACACTGCATCTATCTAGCATACCATGTTCTTACATCAAAGTACCACTGTTGTGTATCCCGCATCAATCACTCATGATTGGACGCTTTTAACATGGCAGTTTGATAGTGGTTGCATCTTGCATTGATTTCTAGGTTGTACTGCTTCTAATTTTTCGAAATGCCACTTATGAGAAGACACTTTTAACTTGGCAGAGTGATATTGGTTGCATCTTTCATATGGTGTCTAGCTTGCATTACTTCTATTTTCTTGAAAATCCTTCTGCTTAGTTTACACATCGTAGCTGTGAATATGTCACGCCATCCTGTTTTTCTTACATATTTCATCCTCATAAGGTTGTCTTACATCCAAGTATTGCTTGTCTGTATCATGCATCAATGAGTTCTGAAGAGCGATTTATTCTTTTGTGTTGTGGGTACGGCTTGACATGGCAAAGTCAAAAAAGAGCAAGGAAAATAATATAGTAGGGAATGGTGTTACTCGTCGGGTGCAACGGAAAAGGATCTGCCCTCGAGATTCTGCTGGTACTTATAGTGCAGTAGAAGGTCCAAGTCCACCGGCTAAATCTACAAACACAGTATCACCTGCTCCACCAGCTGCAGCATCCCCTTCAACTGTACTGGCATCTCAACAAGTTACTCGTTCATTTGCTCCGCAACTGGCCTGTTCCCAAGCTGCCTTCACACCTAACACTACTTCCGAAACACTGCTGACACAACAGGACTTGCAAGATCAGATGAACCTCATGAGCATCAACACCAAGACGGTACCTGACCGAGTCAAGTTGCAGTTGCATCCTCCTTTATATGTACTCTCACAGTTTGATGTGCACTAACACTTTCCATATTCGTTGTTGAACTAGCACCACGGCGCAAGCGAAAACAGACATCAGGGATAATGCTTGACAGATTAACAAAATCCAAAGGAGGAAGAATGGAGATCCATTTTGAGGCAGGTTTAAAAAGGCCATGTGATGCTACAGAGTCAGCCAAGTTAGTATCAGAGGCAGCCGTTGCCGTTAGGTGTCATGCACGTATCCTCCCAACGTGGATCCAGTACAGGAATGAGAAAGACGATACCCAGTTTAACACCTTCCTTGACCATTTATCCGTAAGTAATGTTATTCATCGCAATTTGTAATATTGTCTTGCTCTGTCCCATACTTTCTAGCTTCCTCCTAATAAGAATCACATTCTTTTTTCAACAGATGAGGTTCAAGTTGGATCTGAAAGATGATGCAACTAAACAAGCATGCACTCATGTTTTTCAGTCTGCTCTGCGACAGTATCGGTATCACCTTAGAAAAACTCACTTTGAAGGCAAGGCTAACAATGAAATCGCCCAAACATCTCCAGTGGAATATATTACAGATGAAGACTGGACAGCCCTTGTTGAACACTGGTCTGATCCAAAGTATCAGGTAGGGTATATGTATTTGATCAGATCACATATTGAACTTGTATTTATGTATGTGCCTTACAAGTGTATCTTCTTCTAGTATAACTATTTGAAGAACAAGACCAACCATTCTAAAGTGAAATTCCAACAGACAACAGGATCTCGTAGCTATATTGCACACTGTGAGGCTCTTGTAAATACCTACTAGTTCCTTCTTTTTTTCTGTGCCATATTATCGTATCTATATTGACTTGTTCCAAATACAGAGGAAAGCCCGTGCGGACCGAAAAGAACCTAAACTGAATGCAGTGCAAATCTTCAAGGATTGCCACACCAGCAAGATGAAGGGCATGAGCACACTAGTTCAAGCCGCTGTTGTAAGTCCTTACTCCTCCTGCCTTTGAACTGCTTGTTACTGTGACGTGTTCATTTAACTGCTTGGTTTGCAGCCAATGTCAGTTACTCTGTTCACTTTTATACATAGTTGTCTTAACATATCATTTCACCTTACACGGTTTAAAAGAGAGGAAGGATATTCTTTTGGTCTTGATCTGTAATCTAGTTGTGATGTTCACGTGCCCACACAATGATACAATAGCCTGTTTGTTTGATATATGTTTGCCCATGATATGAATGATGTCATACTATGTTCATCCTACTTTAAACCATGTCTACCATGTCTCTTTATCCTTAGATGTCAACGAATGTGAGGAAATAGACAATACAGTAGGCATGCTACATGGACATATGTTCCGAAAGTGATTTTATTATGTAGTTGGCACTACAATACATGCTAATGTATTATAGTAGTTCACCAAAATAAGTTATGTATAAACGTGAAACCTACTTTGTTTATTTTTGTCTCATTAGTAACTTATCTGGTACACTAATCTACAAGTTCAAACTTTCAGCAAGCTATGGAACAAATGATTAACAACCACAACCACCTGAAGGTGACGAGGCTACCACAGGCACAATGTCACCTCTTGCTGCAGTGCATCAGTATCTCTCCACTAACAGTGCAAAAAGCACCTTCCTGCGTAATTCTGGGTTGGTTGTCAAGGTAACCTCATCCAAATTGCCTACTGAACAAAATCTTCCGGCTAGACAGAGTGATATATCTGTGCTCCAGATACAAGTCCAATTCCTAATGGAGGTCGTTTCGGAAACAAGAATAGTGGTTGACAAATGTCGTCAAGATATGAATGGTTTTGAAACCAGACTATCAGACATTTGCTTTGTTGTTCAAGAGCAATGGCGGAAAAAGGGGAAGATCATGCTACTCCATCAGATTCTACAGCCTGAAACATTAGCACTCAGGTCAAATGATATGTGCTTCTATACATCTGATGGTGCTTTTATCTGCAAGAACTGTAAACTTTATGCCAACATGCCTTTTGTTGTATGGCTGGAATTTATTTTGTTGTGATACAACATTTATCGTGCTGCCAAAGGCTGTAGAAATTATGACGCTATTTTTTTATAGTGTAGGTTTATCTTAGTAATGTATTCGGCCGAAAGCTCCGTAGGAGCGCAACATGCCAACATTCGTCGGGCCCATAATTCCAATTGGGCTAAAAACGATTATGGGCCGTAATTTGCATGTAGCCCACTAAAAATATCTGGGCCTAAATCAGCATAAGCTTTCTTATTTTTTGTAGGCCTGTGCCCATAGTGGGCCTTTAACAGGCCTAAACATAATTTGAGCCCTCAGCAACAACAGGCCGTTAACATGTGTAAATATCTCGAGCCCATAAATAACATGGGCCTTTAATAGGCCGAAAGTGAGATTGGGCCCTGATTGTGCCAAATAATCCACTGGTCATTAGCAGGCCGAAATGTATCTCAGCTCGTGGTGGCCTATTTACAATGCGGATCGTTCACAGGCCGAAATTCAGACGGGCCGTAAATGCGCCGACCTACTACACGGGCCTTTACCAGGCCGAAAGTTAGGTCGGGCTTGATTAGTATCAGTTTTATATGGGCCGTTAATAGGCCTGATGTGACGTTGGGCCACATATGGCCCATGGATTTCGTCCGACTATAACAGGTCGAAAATCACAACAGGCTGGAAGTGGCCCAAATCTACAGTGGGCCTCTAACAGGCCGAATGTCAGACATGGCCGAATATGACCCAAATCCTTCACGGTCGTTTATGGGCTGAAAGTTTCAATGGCCAATAAATGGGCCCAAATGAACCAGGACCTTTAACAGGCCGGAAACACAACATGCCGTAATTCGGCCCAAATACTTAGCTAACTGTTAACGGGCCAGAAGTCAACATGGGCCGCGATGATGACAAGTCTAGAACGGGCCATTGACGGGCCAATTTGACACTAGTCGTACGGGCCTTAACTGCGAATGGGTCGTCTGCAAGCAGGCTGTTAATGGGCCAGCCTGCTAATTTTGACTGGGCCAGCCTTTTTAACCTAAATGGGCCGCTGTTGGGCCTTGCCATGTGTCGACATATCATAGGCGCCTCCTGTCCATTGGGCGGTAGACATCTGTCCTTTCCCGGTGCTGACACGTGGTTGCTATAGCCAATGCTAATTTTACACGTGGAAAATCCTCATTGGTCCCAGCTGTTAACGGGTTATCGGATCCAAACCGGAACCCGATAGCTTAACAGCGACCCGTTACGGTGGATGCCACGTGTCGGTTACCCTTGACGAAAGCACTTCCATGACGCGCCATTTATCGTCATGGAAGTGGACACTTCGGTGATGATAATTTTGGTATTGTCATGGAACACTTCTACGACAGCACAGGTATGACTATCTTGATTCTGTCATAAAATCGTCATGGATGTACATGCATGACAGAAAACATGACCTACTGTGACAAACACGTATCATCACGGAAGTGTATTTTTTTTTGTAGTGAAGGTTGATGTAGAGGCCCTCCGTGATGGAATCCCCCTTCGGCAGGGTGCCGGAAGAGGCCCCAAGATGGGATCCCACGGGAACAGAGGCTTGCGACAGCGGAGAAGTATTTTGGTGGACGCTTCTATTGGTTTGGGAATATTTTGGAATTTATAGAGCAAGAATTAGGGTTGGGGGACTCCCGAGGTGCCACAAGCCAGGGAGGCGTGCCCCCCTAGGGCGTGGCCTGAGGGCTTGTGGGCCCCTCGGGACTCTTCTGACCCCCTCTCCAAGCTCCGTGGATGTCTTCTGGTCCAAGAAAAATCATCGTAAAGTTTTATTCCGTTTGGACTCCGTTTGATATTCCTTTTCTGTAAAACTCAAAAACAAGGAAAAAACAGAAACTGGCACTGGGCTCTAGGTTAATAGGTTAGTCCCAAAAATAATATATAATAGCATATTAATGCATATAAAATATCCAAAACATATAATATAATAGCATTGAACAATCAAAAATTATAGTCCAACGTATCACACTCAAAAGTCAAAATATTATAGAAAACAACATAATTCATCCAAAGATAACATGCGAATATTCCGATTGCAACAATAGTGTAGGATCGAAAGTAGGTGTAGAGGGGGGGGGGTGATTAGACTACTTGACCAAATAAAAATCTAGCCTTTTCCCAATTTTAGTTGTTGGCAGATTTTAGCAACTAGTACAAGTCAAGCAATCAACCTACACATGCAATTCTAAGAGTGTAGCAGTGGAAAGCAAAACATTGCATATGAAGGTAAAGGGAAGGGTTTGGAGAAGGCAAACGTAATGTAGACACGGAGATTTTTGGCGTGGTTCTGATAGGTGGTGCTATCATACATCCACGTTGATGGAGACTTCAACCCACGAAGGGTAACGGTTGCGCGAGTCCACGGAGGGCTCCACCCACGAAGGGTCCACGAAGAAGCAACCTTGTCTATCCCACCATGGCCATCGCCCACGAAGGAATTGCCTCACTAGGGTAGATCTTCACGAAGTAGGCGATCTCCTTGCCCTTACAAACTTCTTGGTTCAACTCCACAATCTTGTCGGAGGCTCCCAAGTGACACCTAACCAATCTAGGAGACACCACTCTCCAAAGGGTTAATTAGATAAATGCCACTCCAATTATGGCGATTCATAAAAATGCCACTACAATTTCCAAACTTTGAAAAATGCCACTGCAATTTTTGCAAACTTTAAAAAATGCCACTCCAGACTTCGAAAAATGCCACTCGAAATGGCATGAAATGGCATTTTCGAAAGTTTGGAAATTGCAGTGGCATTTCTCGGAATCGCCAGATTTGGAGTGGCATTTATCAAATTAACCCCTCTCCAAAAGGTAATAAATGGTGTGTTGATGATGAACTCCTTGCTCTTGTGCTTTAAATGATAGTCTCCCCAACACTCAACTCTCTCTCACAGATTTGGCTATGGTGGAAAGATGATTTGAGTGGAAAGCAACTTGGGGAAGGCTAGAGATCAAGAATCTTGTGGTAGGATTGGAATATCTTGGTCTCAACACATGAGTAGGTGGTTCTCTCTCAGAAAATGTAAGCTGGAAGTGTAGGCATGTTCTGATGGCTCTCTCGCATATGGAGAAGGGGGTGGAGGGGTATATATAGCCTCCACATAAAATCCAACTATTACACACATTTGACCCAACTCGGGCAGACCGAATAGAAGAACTCGGTGAGACCGATTCAGTTCAAAATTTGAACGTTAGGAATCTCGGTGGGACCGATTGGAACAACTCGGTGGGACCGATGTGCTAGGGCTAGGGCCAAACCTCATATCGGTGAAGCCGATTGCTTGAACTCGGTGAGACCGATTTCAGCAAAGAGCAAATAGAGAGTTGGTCAAGCAAACTCGGTGGGACCGATCGCTCATTTCGGTAAGACCAAAATGTTATAAAGGGAAACACAGAGTTTGCAAGGCCATCTCGGTGAGACCGAGATCCGTATCAGTGTGACCGAAGTGTTAGGGTTTCTGGCAGTGGCTATGTCAACTCAACTCGGTGGCACCGGATGGATCATTTCGGTGGGGCCGAGTTTGACTTTGGGTTTTGGACATATTTGGAAATGAGAAAGTGGTTGAGGGCTTGGAGCAATATCACTAAGCACTTTGAGGAAGTAGACCATTAAGCAACACCTCATCCCCTTTTAATAGTATTGGCTTTCCTATGGACTCAATGTGATCTTGGATCACTAAAATATAAATGTAGAGTCTTGAGCTTTTGCCAACATGTGTCCTTAGCATTTTGAGGGGTCCACATCTCTAGTCCATGCCATGCCAATCATTGAACTTTCTGAAATATTAAACTTGAAAGGATATTAGTCCAATGAGCTATATGTTGTTATGAATTACCAAAACCACCCGGGGATTAGTTGCACTTTCAATCTCCCCCTTTTTGTAATTTGATGACAACATATAGATCAAAGCTTTGACAAATGATAATATGAATGAAATACATCGTCGCTTTGAGAAGTATGTGATAAGCAAGAGCTCCCCCTAAATTTGTGCATTATTTAAAATTTGCTTTTGAATGCAAATGCACAATCGATTAGGATCACGGGTCACTCTTCCATGTCACATACATCTTGGTGGAGCGCTCAAAATGATAAGAGTTGAATAACATGCACTCATCACCAAGGATACAAGTGATTGATCATACATAAACATAACATAGATATAACCATGCAAGCACACATTAAGCATCATATGATCAAGCACATGATCACATAAGTATCTCACAAGCATAACACAAATTGTAGCATAGGAATCAAACAACCAAACGATCAAAGTAGCAAGAGAAGCAAATGAAAGCAAGACTCTCTCTCTCTCGAAGCCTATGATCTATACACTCTCTCCCCCTTTGGCAACAAGTTACCAAAAAGTTTGAAAATGTATAGTGCTATACGTCACTCTAGGCATGATCTCCGGGAGCTCCTGAAGGGGTCTTCTGGCTTGTTGCTCCGGTGTGCGTAGATGGCGTGGAGAGGAGGGCATCTACAAATGCTTCGGCAGAAGTCTGTGGAGCTGGAGGGGTTGACACTGGAGGTACAACCGTGGCAGTTGCTGCAGGTGCTGAAGTGGTAGTCCTGGAGTCTCTGACAACTGGCACAGCTGATGACCTTTGTGCCCTTGGCACTCTCTGGAAAGTATCTGTAGTTAGTCTATCATCCCTGTCCTCAGCATCCTCTTGGAGCTTCTCCACAATGGTCTGTATCTTAGTGACCTTCACATCTAGGTCATGGAATTTGGTTTCAATGATCCTCTCAAGACTTTCCTGATTTTGAGTCAAGGTGGCCAAACTCTTCTCAATTCTCACGGTAGCCTCAAGCAGATAACTGAGTTGATCTTGCTTGGTCTTGAGTAGCACTGTGGAGGCATCTGGTGCACTTGCTGCCTTTGCCGCTTTGGCAGCCTTTGCTCTCTCTATCTTCTCCTGGGCTTCAGCACAAGTAGGATGGGAAGCATCCATGACAACCTCGTTGTCCTCAAAGTCCGGCCTCAGGGGTAGATGCTCACTGTCTAGTAGATATGTCCCAGTTCCCATCTTGGAGTTGATCAAAGTCTGAATGTGAGGGGCATATCCACAAGACCTTTTCTGATATGCAGCTGTTCTCTTCATAGTCTCTACAATCAGGCTCATCACCTTGAACTTCTGAGGAACATCAAACAAGTGAAGCAGGTTGATGGAGTGACCACGGATCATTCTATGATCTCCTGACTTGGGCAAAAGAGGATGCCTCAATATAGTGTTGATTGTGGTCAAGCCAGCAAGCAAGTAGTATATGGACCCAAACTTGTGAGTGTCCAAGGCTTTATCAGGAATTGGCTTGTACATGTTAGCCATGGAGTTGTGATCCTTCCTAGGCTTAGCATACACATCAATATCATTCTCCTCTTCCTCGGGGGCATTGATTAGCTTAGCCCATTCTAAGATTGTTGACTGGTATCGTGTTCCTTCTGTCATCCACACAATCTTTCCATCGGGGTAGAAGTGAGCAGTGGAATAGAATTGCATGATCATCTCATCGTTCACTTTGTCAGCTTCTGACCAACAAACTTGTCAACACCATTCATTCTGAAGCTCTCATGCACACTTGGGAAATAGTCTTCATTGTCATCAATGTATTTCCAGTCTACCCATTTCATATCACAAACAATGGGCTTCTTGTCCAATAGGAAAGTCTCATAGAAATCTTGCTGTTCCATGGTGTGAAAGCAATAGTCCACAACAGTTCTTCTCCTAGTGGCATAAGGATATGTTTGTCTCCACAGTCTCAGACCATGATCCTTTCTCAACTTCATGTTCTCTGCCACAGGATGATCATCACTATGATCTGGAATCTTGGGCTTGAGCATTCTGAGCACTAGTAGCTCTTCTTCTTCTTGAGCTTCAGGCATTGGGGCCTTGTTCTTTTCAGTAGCAGAAATATTCCTTGTTGATCTCTTTGGTGCAGATGGCTTGGGAGCTTGAGCCTGAGCTGAAGGCTTGGGGGCAGGCTTGGGTTTAGATGGAGCAGCCCCAGTCCTGATGGCATCCCCCATCAGCTTCTGAGTCTTTGCAGGAGGTGCAGCAGGCTCTTCCTCCTCATCATCATCTTCATCAGAATCTCTCATCATCGAAGGTCTACCAATGACTCTGGCAATAGTCTTTTTGACCCTTTCCTTCCCCTTCTTTCCACCAGCAGCCTTTGGTGCAGCAGTAGCTTCTTGAGTTGAGGCTCTGGCTTTTGACATTGGAGCTCTTTTTGCAGGAGCTTTCTTCTGCATTCCAGGCTTGGTAGCAGCAGTAGCATACTCCTTCTTGAGTACTTTCTTCTTGGAGGTCACCTCCTCCTCAATCACAAAATCTTCATCCTCAGATTCAGATGTTCTTTTCTTCTTCTGCCTGGTAGCTGCCTTAGGCAAATTGCTGGGAGTGCTCCTACTCCCCTCATCATAGCTGCTAGAGGGACTAGTGCCCTCACTGAGGTTGAGCTGCTCTTCAGACTTGTTTTGACTATCACTACCCTCTGACATAGCTGCAACTGACCCTGTGAATAGTTGGGTGTAGATAGAGTAGATGAGCATTGATACGTCTCCAACGTATCTATAATTTTTTATTGTTCCATGCTATTATATTATCCATCTTGGATGTTTTATATGCATTTATATGCTATTTTATATGATTTTTGGGACTAACCTATTAACCTAGAGCCCAGTGCCAGTTTCTGTTTTTTCCTTGTTTTTGAGTTTTACAGAAAAGGAATATCAAACGGAGTCCAAACGAGCTGAAAATTTACGGTGATTTTTTATGGACCAGAAGAAGCCCCCGAAGCAAAAGAGTTGAGCCAGAAGAGTCCCGAGCCAACCACAAGGGTGGAGGGCGCACCCTACCCCCCAGGAAGGGTGCTCCGGTCTTGTCGTTGACTCGTGGACCCCCCTGACATGAAACCGACGCAAAAAAATCCTATAAATACAGAAACCCCCGAAAAGAAACCTAGATCGGGAGTTCCGCCGCCGCAAGCCTCTGTAGCCACCAAAAACCAATCGGGACCCTGTTCCGGCACCCTGCCGGAGGGGGAAGCCATCACCGGTGGCCATCTTCATCATCCCGGCGCTCTCCATGACGAGGAGGGAGTAGTTCACCCTCGGGGCTGAGGGTATGTACCAATAGCTATGTGTTTGATCTCTCTCTCTCGTGTTCTTGATTTGGCACGATTTTGATGTACCGCGAGCTTTGCTATTATAGTTGGATCTTATGATGTTTCTCCCCCTCTACCTTCTTGTAATGAATTGAGTTTTCCCTTTGAAGTTATCTTATCGGATTGAGTCTTTAAGGATTTGAGAACACTTGATGTATGTCTTGCATGTGTTTATCTGTGGTGACAATGGGATATTCACGTGATCCACTTGATGTGTGTTTTGGTGATCAACTTGCGGGTTCTGTGACCTTGTGAACTTATGCATCGGGGTTGGCACACGTTTTCGTCTTGACTCTCCGGTAGAAACTTTGTGGCACTCTTTGAAGTTCTTTGTGTTGGTTTGAATAGATGAATCTGAGATTGTGTGATGCATATCGTATAATCAAACCCGCGGATACTTGTGGTGACATTGCATTGGAGTATCTAGGTGACATTAGGGTTTTGGTTGATGTGTGTCTTAAGGTGTTATTTCAGTACGAACTCTAGGGCTGTTTGTGACACTTATAGGAATAGCCCAATAGATCGACCAGAAAGAATAACTTTGAGGTGGTTTCGTACCCTACAATAATCTCTTCGTTTATTCTCCGCTATTAGTGACTTTGGAGTGACTCTTTGTTGCACGTTAAGGGATTGTTATATGATCTAATTATGTTATCATTGTTGAGAGAACTTGCACTAGTGAAAGTATGAACCCTAGGCCTTGTTTCGAAGCATTACAATACCGTTTTCGCTCACTTTTGTTACTAGTTACCTTGCTGTTTTTATATTTTCAGATTACAAAAACCTATATCTACCATCCATATTGCACTTGTATCACCATCTCTTCGCTGAACTAGTGCACCTATGCAATTTATCATTGTATTGGGTGTGTTGGGGACACAAGAGACTCTTTGTTATTTGGTTGCAGGGTTGTTTGAGAGAGACCATCTTCATCCTACGCCTCCCACGGATTGATAAACCTTAGGTCATCCACTTGAGGGAAATTTTCTACTGTCCTACAAAACTCTGCACTTGGAGGCCAACAACATCTACAAGGATAAAGTTGCGTAGTAGACATCAAGCTCTTTTCTGGCGCCGTTGCCGGGGAAGCTAGGTAAGCGGCACTCACATCCCGTCAACGAAGCTCTTTTCTGGCACCGTTGCCGGGGAGGTGAGTGCTTGAAGGTATATCTTTAGATCTTGCAATTGAATCTTTTAGTTTCTTGTTTTATCACTAGTTTAGTTTATAAAAGAAAACTACAAAAAAAATGGAATTGAGGTTGCCTCATATGCTTCATCTTTTTAATGTCTTTCGTGAAAATGATGGAAAGGAAAATTGTGCTCAAGTATTAGAAGAAGAAGTCTATAAATTGTTTGGCACTAAATCTTTGAATGATGAGCATGATTGCAATGTTGTTGGTATGAATTCTATGAATATCCATGATGCTGATGATATGCAAAGCCACAAGTTTGGGGATGCTATATTTGATGAAGATGATATATTTTGTCCCCCAAGTTTTGATGAGCAAATTTATTATGATGAAAGCATGCCTCCTATTTATGATGATTATATTGATGAAAGTGGGTTTGGAAGAGTGTCAACTCTAGGTACTAATGATCCCACTATTTTGGAGGGTGTTGAATCTTTTCACAATATTGATAAAAGTGGATTTGGAGAGGTCATGACTTTATTTAGTGATGAATCCACTATTTTGGAAGAGGTTCCAATTGATTATGAGAACAAAGTTGCTATCTATGATGATTATTGTGATGACATGTATGATATAAAGAATAATGATAACCCTGAAACTTGTCATCATGATTTTAATTTTCAATTGGATTATGCCTCACATGATAGTTATTTTGTTGAATTTGCTCCCACTATTATGAATGAGAAGAATTTTGCTTATGTGGAGACTAGTAAAATTTCTATGCTTGTGGATCATGAAAAGAATGCTTTATGTGATAGATATATTGTTGAATTCATTCATGATGCTACTGAAAATTATTATGAGAGAGGAACATATGCTTCTACATATTGCAATAATATCAAGTTTCCTCTCTATGTGTTGAAAATCTTGAAGTTTTGCTTGCTTTACCTTCCTATGCTAGTTGATTCTTGTTCCAATAAATTGTTTGCTCACAAAATCCCTACGCATAGGAAGTGGGTTAGACTTAAATGTGCTAGTTATATGCTTCATGATGCTCCCGTTATGTTTCAATTCTTATCTTTTATGTGAGCATCATTGAAATCATCATGCCTAGCTAAAAAGGCATTAAAGAAAAGCGCTTGTTAAGAGACAACCCAATATTTACCCCTACTTTTTTTATGAGTTCACATGATTAAGCTACTGTATTAATCATGTTTTACAGCTTTTGTTTGAATAAAATGCCAAGTAAAGCCGTTGGGATAGTGTGGTTGATAGTTGTTTTGATTCTGTGCAAAAACAGAAACTTTTGCGTCCAGTACAGAAATTCCTATATTTTACTGGAACGTGAAAAACTTCTGAATTTTTTACATATTATTGGTATACAAGTTTTCTAGGTTTTCCTAATTTTTCAGAATATTTTGAGTTACATAAGTATGACCTTAATTCAGATCTTTACAGACTGTTCTGTTTTTGACAGATTCTGTTTTCGATGCATAGTTTGCTTGTTTTCTAGTTTCTTTGGCTTATATTGCTTAATATAAATTGTATAAATGATAGGGTAAAGTAGGAATCATGTGAGAAAAGTTATGAATCTTGTCTTGACAGTACCAAAGTGAATGATTTGTTTTATTATACTAACGGATCTCACGAAGGTTTCGTTAAGTTTTGTGTGATTGAAGTTTTCAAGTTTTGGGTGAGATATCGATATGAGGAGAATAAGGAGTGAAAATACCCTAAGCTTGGGGATGCTCAAGGAACCCCAAGGTAACATTCAAGGAAGATCCAAGTAACTAAGCTTGGGGATGCCCCGGATGGCATCCCCTCATTCGTCTCCAACATTATTGGTAACCTTACTTGGAGCTATATTTTTATTCGTCACATGATATGAGTTTTGCTTGGAGCATCATTTTATTTTATTAGTATTTTCTTGCTGTTATTTAGAGTAATGTTTTTCATCTTTTAGTTCAATAAAAAGGTCAAGCATAGCCTTTACCATGCTTATTTTGCAAGTCTATATGTTGCTGTTTTGAAAACAGAAAGTTTTCTATTGTTGTCTGAATTCTTATGGAAAGTAAGAAAATGATAAAATCTTTAATTTTTTAAAAATTGAGCAATAACAAATTTTATACAGTGTGGTAATTTTTCAGAATTTTTGGAGTTAGGTAAGTATGAGTACAATTGCACTCTTTACAGACTGTCCTGTTTTGACAGATTGCTGTTATGTTTGCATATGTTTGCTTGTTTAATGATTCTATTTGAGGATAGGAGTATTAAATATGCAGAGGAATTTAGTATGCAATTTTAAATAATAATTTTAGTGATTTGCTACAGTAGATAATGATAAGGTTTTGCATTTGATTTATACTAACTTTTCTCACGAGTCCTTGTTGAGTTTTGTGTGGATGAAGTGTTTAATAATTAGGGAAACCGTGATATGAGAGGAATTAAGGAGACACAAAAGCTCAAGCTTGGGGATGCCCAAGGCATCCCTAGTCAATATTTCAAGAAGTCTCAAGCATCTAAGCTTGGGGATGCCTCGGTTGGCATCCCACCCTTCTTCTTCAACAATAATCGGTCAGTTTTGGTTAAACCTAAGTTTTTGCTTCTTCACATGATATGTGCTATCCTTGGAATGTCATTTTATTTTGTTTTGCTTGCAGTTTGAATAATATCCCAAGATCTGAAATTCTTAAATGTTAGAGAGTCTTCACATAGTTACATATTTATTCGACTACTCATTGATCTTCACTTATATCTTTTGGAGTAGTTTGTCATTTGCTCTAGTGCTTCACTTATATCTTTTTAGAGCACGGCGGTAGTTTTATTTTGAAGAAATTGTTGAACTCTCATGCTTCACTTATATCATTTTGAGAGTCTCTAAACAGCATGGTAATTTTCTTAGGTTATAAATTTAGTCCTAATATGATGGGCGTCCAAGAGGGATATAATAAAAACTTTCATATAAAGTGCATTGAATACTATGAGAAGTTTGATTCCTTATGATTGTTTTGAGGTATAAAGATGGTGATATTAGAGTCTTGCTAGTGTGTAATTGTGGATTGTAGAAATACTTGTGTTAAAGTTTGTGATTCCCGTAGCATGCACGTATGGTGAACCGTTATGTGATGAAGTCGGAGCATGATTTATTTATTGATTGTCTTCCTTATGAGTGGCGGTCAGGGACGAGCGATGGTCTTTTCCTACCAATCTATCCCCCTAGGAGCATGCGCGTAGTACTTCATTTCGATAACTAATAGATTTTTGCAATAAGTATGTGAGTTCTTTATGACTAATGTTGAGTCCATGGATTATACGCACTCTCACCCTTCCACCATTGCTAGCCTCTCTAGTACCGCGCAACTTTCGCCGGTGCATTACACCAACCATATACCTTCCTCAAAACAGCCACCATACCTACCTATTATGGCATTTCCATAGCCATTCCGAGATATATTGCCATGCAACTTCCACCGTTCCGTTTATTATGACACGCTTCATCATTGTCATATTGCTTTGCATGATCATGTAGTTGACATCGTATTTGTGGCAAAGCCACCGTTCATATTTTATATACATGTCACTCTTGATCATTGCACATCCCGGTACACCGCCGGAGGCATTCACATAGAGTCATATCTTTTTTTGTAGTATCGAGTTGTAATATTGAGTTGTAAGTAAATAAAAGTGTGATGATCATCATTATTAGAGCATTATCCCAGTGAGGAAAGGATGATGGAGACTATGATTCCCCCACAAGTCGGGATGAGACTTCGAACGAAAAAAAAGAGGCAAAAAAAAGAGCCCAAAAAAATGAATGAGAGAAAAAGAGAGAAGGGGCAATGCTACTATCCTTTTACCACACTTGTGCTTCAGAGTAGCACCATGATCTTCATGATAGAGAGTCTCCTATGTTGTCACTTTCATATACTAGTGGGAAATTTTCATTATAGAACTTGGCTTGTATATTCCAATGATGGGCTTCCTCAAATTGCCCTAGGTCTTCATGAGCAAGCAAGTTGGATGCACACCCACTTAGTTTCTTTTTGAGCTTTCAGAAACTTATAGCTCTAGTGCATCCGTTGCATGGCAATCCCTACTCACTCACATTGATATCTATTGATGGGCATCTCCATAGCCCGTTGATACGCCTAGTTGATGTGAGACTATCTCCTTCTTTTTGTCTTCTCCACAACCACCATATTCTATTCCACCTATAGTGCTATGTCCATGGCTCACGCTCATGTATTGTGTGAAAGTTGAAAAGGTTTGAGAACATCAAAAGTATGAAACAATTGCTTGAATTGTCATCGGGGTTGTGCATGATTTAAATATTTTGTGTGATGAAGATGGAGCATAGCCAGACTATATGATTTTGTAGGGATAACTTTCTTTTGCCATGTTATTTTGAGAAGACATAATTGCCTTGTTAGTATGCTTGAAGTATTATTGTTTTTATGTCAATATTAAACTTTTGTTTTGAATCTTATGGATCTGAATATCCTTGCCACAATATTGAAGATTACATGGATAAATATGTTAGGTAGCATTCCACATCAAAAATTTTGTTTTTATCATTTACCTACTCGAGGACGAGCAGGAATTAAGCTTGGGGATGCTTGATATGTCTCTAACGTATCTATAATTTTTGATTGTTCCATGCTATTATATTATCCATCTTGGATGTTTTATATGCATTTATATGATTTTTGGGACTAACCTATTAACCTAGAGCCCAGTGCCAGTTTCTGTTCTTTCCTTGTTTTTGAGTTTTACAGAAAAGGAATATCAAACGGAGTCCAAACGAGCTGAAAATTTACGGTGATTTTTTATGGACCAGAAGAAGCCCCCGAAGCAAAAGAGATGGGCCAGAAGAGTCCCGAGCCAACCACAAGGGTGGAGGGCGCGCCCTACCCCCCAGGAAGGGTGCTCCGGTCTTATCCTTGACTCGTGGACCCCCCTGACGTGAAACCGACGCAAAAATTCCTATAAATATAGAAACCCCCGAAAAGAAACCTAGATCAGGAGTTCCACTGCCGCAAGCCTTTGTAGCCACCAAAAACCAATCGGGACCCTGTTCCGGTACCCTGCCGGAGGGGGAAACCATCACCGGTGGCCATCTTCATCATCCCGGCGCTCTCCATGATAAGGAGGGAGTAGTTCACCCTCGGGGCTGAGGGTATGTACCAGTAGCTATGTGTTTGATCTCTCTCTCTCTCTCTCGTGTTCTTGATTTGGCAGGATCTTGATGTACCGCGAGCTTTGCTATTATAGTTGGATCTTATGATGTTTCTCCCCCTCTACCTTCTTGTAATGAATTGAGTTTTCCCTTTGAAGTTATCTTATCGGATTGAGTCTTTAAGGATTTGAGAACATTTGATGTATGTCTTGCATGTGTTTATCTGTGGTGACAATGGGATATTCACATGATCCACTTGATGTATTTTTTGGTGATCAACTTGCGGGTTCTGTGACCTTGTGAACTTATGCATAGGGGTTGGCACACGTTTTCGTCTTGACTCTCCGGTAGAAACTTTGGGGCACTCTTTGAAGTTCTTTGTGTTGGTTTGAATAGATGAATCTGAGATTGTGTGATGCATATCGTATAATCAAACCCGCGGATACTTGTGGTGGCATTGGAGTATCTAGGTGACATTAGGGTTTTTGTTGATGTGTGTCTTAAGGTGTTATTTTAGTACGAACTCTAGGGCTGTTTGTGACACTTATAGGAATAGCCCAATAGATCGATCAGAAAGAATAACTTTGAGGTGGTTTCGTACCCTACAATAATCTCTTCGTTTATTCTCCGCTATTAGTGACTTTGGAGTGACTGTTTGTTGCACGTTGAGGGATTGTTATATGATCTAATTATGTTATCATTGTTGAGAGAACTTGCACTAGTGAAAGTATGAACCCTAGGCCTTGTTTCGAAGCATTGCAATACCGTTTTCGCTCAGTTTTGTTACTAGTTACCTTGCTATTTTTATATTTTCAGATTACAAAAACCTATATCTACCATCCATATTGCACTTGTATCACCATCTCTTCGCCGAACTAGTGCACCTATACAATTTATCATTGTATTGGGTGTGTTGGGGACACAAGTGACTCTTTGTTATTTGGTTGCAGGGTTGTTTGAGAGAGACCATCTTCATCCTACGCCTCCCACGGATTGATAAACCTTAGGTCATCCACTTGAGGGAAATTTGCTACTGTCCTACAAAACTCTGCACTTGGAGGCCCAACAACATCTACAAGGATAAAGTTGCGTAGTAGACATCAAGCATCACAAAGTACAGCTTATTTTGCAAAATATTGAGACAAAAACTTAACTTTAGTTTTCTGTAGAAAGCATTTCGGAGCTACCGATTTGACAAACTCGGTGACACCGAAGCACAAACAGAGTCTAAACACACAGTTTCGGTCAGACCGAAATGCAGTTCGGTCACTCCGAGATGCTAGGGTTTCACAGAGAAAGTGATTTCGGTCTCACCGATTAGTAGACTTCGGTCAGACCGAGTTGTACTTGTGCAATGGCCAGGGCCAATCGGTGTGACCGAGATCCTCAGATCGGTCGGTCCGAGATGGGTTCGGTGGAAACCAAACCCTAAGTTTTTACATCAAATCTATTTTACAGAATTCGTTTGGTGGATAGATTGATCTCATATGTGGGAAGAACATAGGCATTATACTTTGTGCAAGAATCGGAGTAATGGAAAGCACAAAGGGTCAAATCCGTACCCTATCTTGGCGACGGATTTTCTACGGTGGCAACGACAGAGAGGATTCCATTGACGGCGACGGAGACCAGCGGCAGAAGGTCACTGGCGACAACGGCGATGATCCAGAGACCACGGGCGGCAGTCCTGGGGTGCGAGCTCGTGTGGTTTGAAGTGATTTTCAACCGTACGGGTACGCGGGGAATATATACCCAGGCATTGTCGGTGTGACCGAGTGGAATGACTCTGTGGCACCGAGATGCAAAATTGCTTGCAGTTGTTGCAACTCGGTGTGACCGAATAGTTCTAATCGGTTGCACTGAGATAAAACCTAGATCAACTTAATGATTTCGGTGAGACCGAGTAGGAATGAGTTGGTCTGACCGAAAGGCATTAAGAGGTTTTGGAAGTTAAGCCCTTGACGGATCGGTGGCTCCGAGTGCTCCTCACCCGGAGGGTCCGAAAGTGACTTGTTCAAACTTTGTGATGTAGCATGAATAGAGTATGAGACGAGAAAAAGCATAGATAGCTAGATGGAGTACTTAGGCATTCTTGTCCATCCATTTGGCAAAAGAAAACCAAACAATCAAAGCAACGAACGGATGTCCTCGAATGAACAAAATTATGCAACCAACATGCTCACACAATAAGATAGCAAATAAAACATGTGGCAAAGCATGCACATACACTCTAGCATCTATCAAGCAATTGGTGATGACTAGGTCATCTATATATGAGTATATTGACTTAGGAGTCAAATGAGAACATTTGATCATAGGTCATACTCATCGTTTAAGCACAAGTGGGGTTACCACTTTTACATAAAGCATTGTTGTGTTCACATCATTTGAGTTGCTTTAGCTCAATTTTCTTAGAGCAAAGCTCCCCCTAGATGTGATATCCCCCCTAGGAGGGATGAACTAACCTTTGGTTTTGTCGATGATGACTTCATGTAGGAGTTGAAGACGTGGATGCTCAATGTTGATGTAGATCATTTGAAGCAATCCATTGGAGTGAGTTGCACTTTCAATACCTACATGGGTTAGTCCCACAAGGAACATACAAGAATATCCATAGACATAGAGTGAAACACACATATGATGATGTCCATGAAAGCATTAGGTTACCTTGTCCCTTGCCTTACCAACAAGAGGGTTTGTAACTCCTTGAACTAGTGCAAGATATGAAAGTTGATTGCACTTTGTCCTTGCCAAAATGAATGTGAGTGAAGTATGTTGGCGGAGTCACCCTCAAGAACTCTCTAGTTCTTCTTCTTTGGGATCCACATCAACTTGATGGGAATCCTCGGAGTTGTAGTCGTACTTGATGTAGTGGAACTTGATGTAGTCTTGGGAACCCACTTGACCATGGCGTTAGGAGCTTCTTTAAATGAATCAATTTCTTCTTGGAGCTTGTCCTTGCCTTTTAGCTTGTGGTCTTGTGGTGGAAGATCATCTTGAGCTTGTGTTCCTTTGAAAGAAGTGGGGTCATACTTCTCTTGTTGAGGAACAAACTTCGTCTTGGGATATTGATCTTCTTCCCACTCAACTCCATTGGCATTGAACTTTCGTTCAAAACCAACACCTTGATTCTTCCGGTGCCTTCCTTGCTTGCGTACAATTTCCTCAAATTGCTTACTTCCGGCAAGGCTCTTGTAAACACCTTTCTCTATAATTCCCTTCAATAAGCTATTTTCTTGCTCAAGTGTGACTTGGCTAAGAGAATCATTAGTGGAATCAAGAGAACTACTAGAAACAACAATATTGGATTTAACATTGTTATTGTTACTACTAGAAGAAGAATCTTTCTTGCTCTTGTTGCTAGATTTTACTTGTGGCATATAAGTAGACAAGAGTAAACGCTTGGCAATGTAAGAAGAACTCTTCTTTCGAAGATCATCATTGATTGCTTTTAGGAACCCATGCTCTTGCTCTAAATTTAGCTTCTCATGAGTTCTTAGGAGCTCTCTATGATCCTCTAGAGTTGTTTCATGAGCTAACTTAAGAGTGTTTAGTTCTTTAGTTAGACGCTCAATCTCCTTCTTATCATTGTCATTCGTTTCATCTTGATTAGCATGATTAATAGCAATTTCATCATAGTTTTCATCACTAGTGTTGTCAACAAGTAAATCATCATCACCTAGCAAATCATCTTCATCACTATTGAAATCAACATACTCAGGGTGTGATACCTTAGGGCCTTTAGCCATGAAGCATCTTCCAATTCCTTCATTTGGTGAGTCAAATATGTCATAGGAGTTGGATGACACAAGTGCAAGACCGGCAACACCTTCATCTTGAGTATATTCAGAGTCGAAGTGATAACTTCTCTCGGAGTAGTTGTCGGAGTCAAAACCGGATACCCATTCACCAACGTGAGCTTGATGCCTTCGTCTTGTGTAGCTCTTTGATGACTTGTCCTTCCTTTCCAAATCCTTGCTTCTACGAGAGGGTCTTCATTCATAACGGTCATCTCTACTCCTTCTCTCTTTTGGTGGTGATTCATCTCTTTTACTTCTCGTCTTAGGTGAATCTTCTCTTTTCTTGTAGGGAGCCGTACACTCATTGGAGTAGTGTCCGGGTCTTCCACAATTGTAGCAATTGTGATCACGATTAGAAGATCTTTTTCATTGTAGGATCTTCACTTCAAACTTCTTTCTTTGCTTCTATTCTTGTAGAATTTGTTGAAGTTCTTCATCATTAAGCTCAATTCTTCATTGAAGACTTGTTTCTCACTTGATGTTGTAAGAGCATCACATGAATCTTTATAAGCACCACTAGACTTGTTGTGGATCTCTTCCTTATCCTTGAGCGACATCTCATGAGCAACAATTCTACCAATGACTTCCGTTGGCTTGAGATCTTTGTAGTTGGGCATCATTTGGATCAAGGTGCACACGGTATCATATTTTCCATCCAAGGCTCTTAGGATCTTCTTGATGATGAATTTGTCGGTCATCTCTTCGCTTCCTAAGCCGGCAATCTCATTTGTGATGAGAGCAAGCCTAGAGTACATCTCAGCGACTCCTTCACCATCCTTCATCTTGAACTTGTCAAGTTGACTTTGAAGCACATCCAATTTGGATTCCTTGACGGACTTGGTACCTTCGTGCATATCAGCCAAAGTATCCCAAATTTCCTTTGCATTCTCAAGGCGGCTGATTTTGTTGAATTCTTCGGGGCACAATCCGTTGAAGAGAATATCGCAAGCTTGAGCATTGTATTCTTTTCCATCCTCGAAGAAATCACCTTGCAAGCCAATGCGCACAATAGCCCAAATGACGGGGTTATGACCAAGAATATGCATTTTCATCTTATGCTTCCAACTAGCAAAATTAGTACCATCAAAGTAAGGACCTCTACGGTGGTAATTTCCCTCGCTAGACGCCATACTCTCCTAGGTTGTGAAACCAAGGCTATGATCACCAAAGCTATGGAAATCAAGGCAAATGGAGACCAAAGCTCTGATACCACTTGTAGGATCGAAAGTAGGTCTAGAGGGGGGTGATTAGACTACTTGACCAAATAAAAATCTAGCCTTTTCCCAATTTTAGTTGTTGGCAGATTTTAGCAACTAGTACAAGTCAAGCAATCAACCTACACATGCAATTCTAAGAGTGTAGCAGCGGAAAGTAAAACATTGCATATGAAGGTAAAGGGAAGGGTTTAGAGAAGGCAAACGCAATGTAGACACGGAGATTTTTGGCGTGGTTCCGATAGGTGGTGCTATCGTACATCCACGTTGATGGAGACTTCAACCCATGAAGGGTAACGGTTGCGTGAGTCCACGGAGGGCTCCACCCACGAAGGGTCCACGAAGAAGCAACCTTGTCTATCCCACCATGGCCATCGCCCACGAAGGACTTGCCTTACTTGGGTAGATCTTCACAAAGCAGGCGATCTCCTTGCCCTTACAAACTTCTTGGTTCAACTCCACAATCTTGTCGGAGGCTCGCAAGCGACACCTAACCAATCTAGGAGACACCACTCTCTAAAAGGTAATAAATGGTGTGTTGATGATGAACTCCTTGCTCTTGTGCATCAAATGATAGTCTCCCCAACACTCAACTCTCTCACACAGATTTGGCTATGGTGGAAAGATGATTTGAGTGGAAAGAAACTTGGGGAAGGCTAGAGATCAAGAATCTTGTGGTAGGATTGGAATATCTTGGTCTCAACACATGCGTAGGTGGTTCTCTCTCAGAAAATGTAAGCTGGAAGTGTAGGCACGTTTTGATGGCTCTCTCGCATATGGATAAGGGGGTGGAGGGGTATATATAGCCTCCACACAAAATCCAACCGTTACACACATTTGACCCAACTGAGTCAGACCGAATAGAAGAACTCGGTGAGACTGATTCAGTTCAAACTGTGAACGTTAGGAGTCTCGGTGGGACCGACTGGAACAACTTGGTGGGACTGATGTGCTAGGGCTAGGGTAAAACCTCATCTCGGTGAAGCCGATTGCTTGAACTCGGTGAGATCGATTTCAGCAAAGAGCAAACAGAGAGTTGGTTAAGCAAACTCAGTGGGACCGATCGCTCATTTCGGTAAGACTGAAATGTTACAAAGGGAAACAGAGAGTTTGCAAGGCCATCTCGGTGAGACCGAGATCCATATCGGTGTGACCGAAGTGTTAGGGTTTCTGGCAGTGGCTATGTCAACTGAACTCGGTGGCGCCGGATGGATCATTTCGGTGGGGCCGAGTTTGACTTTGGGTTTTGGACATATTTGGAAATGAGAAAGTGGTTGAGTGCTATGGAGCAATATCACTAAGCACTTTGAGCAAGTAGACCATTAAGCAACACCTCATCCCCTTTTAATAGTATCGGCTTTCCTATGGACTCAATGTGATCTTGGATCACTAAAATATAAATGTAGAGTCTTGAGCTTTTGCCAACATGTGTCCTTAGCATTTTGAGGGGTCCACATCTCTAGTCCATGTCATGCCAATCATTGAACTTTCTGAAATATTAAACTTCAAAGGATATTAGTCCAATGAGCTAGTTATGAATTACCAAAACCACCCGGGGATTAGTTGCACTTTCAAATAGTCCAAATTGCATCCGAGATAACCGAATGTTCAACAAGTTATTTGAATTCATCGATAGCAAATTTAATGATACTTGAGTCAGAATTCAGACATGTCATCCAACACATTGTGACCCTGAACTTCCTCCAACAATGTATGAACGTAAATTCCTGTAAAAAAGTATGAACGTAAATGGCGTGCCCTCGGTCCTTTGGTACAACACGACATCGTGTCCGGGCTATACAGCATGATGATTACCAGGTTGTAACTTAAATGAATCAGTGAATTGATTAACATGTAGAGTAACAAGAAGCAAAACTTACAATCTCGATGGTTTGCGAGTGACCACCTTCGCTCCACTTGTGCAATCACACCACAAAACTTCATGGCAGAGTTGAAGATGGCGTACGATGGGCTAGCGACTTCACATTGCGTTCATGGATCATGTGCAAGTCATAGGACGCAAAGTGTTTTTGTTCATGAAACAAAGCATGCATGTTTTGCCAAAATGGTCGACCCCCTTATCTTATGCCTACAAAGTCCGCAGATACGACCCACACATCGCACAACAACTCATCCTCCATCACCGAATACCCCGTCATTGTGCTTACTCTAAGAAATAACAAGAAGGTCAAAAAACATCAACCCTGCCTAATCGATAATCAAAACAAGGATGGAGCTAGCGGACAATTTGAATTTCAACTATCGAATGCATATCGGGCGTGGTGTCCACCATGGACGGCGCCGGCAGAGGGCAGAGGGTACATGACTGTGGAAGGATCCTGCATGGATAGCAATGTAGTCCAACATGGGTAGGCATGTACATGGGGGCTTCAGACATCCGGCAATGCCTGGGTGGTGACCGAAGAGGTACTTCGGAGGCGGCAAACGAGTAGGGTATGGATGCAGAGCAAGAAGGGAGCAAGGGCGAAGTGGAAGAAAAGTGGTCCGAGAGGAGGATTTGAGTGGGCTTGCAGTGTCAGGGTCCAACGTGGCGGAGGTCCGGATATCCGCAAACCTTCCCTCGGTTTGTGTGTGGTTTGCAAATTTTTTGACAAGAGGACATGTCCACGAAAAAATAGCGATCCGTATCGGACGGCAAACTACATCTAAATAGCTCGGTTCGGATGTATGCAGACGTTTTGAGGGCCTGCTTTGGAGATGCCCTAACAGCTGACCAATATGAAGCATGTCTCACCGTACTGTGCAGAAAGCTGATGAAAAAACCAGTCCATTTATTCATGCAGTGTGGTCAGGAATGAGTCATTTGGAAAGCCTCCCTTTTTTAGAGAATTGTTAACTGGCAACAGTTCGTCAGGGGGCCAATCCCGACGAACACGCTATCTTCCGTTGGTTTGGTTGCATGAATGTAGCGACCCGACCTGAAAGCGGTCAAGTCTCTGTGTATCAGTACCATCCCAAGATCATGCTGGCACACATAGTACATTGATGAAAATTTCAAAGTTCAATCACACCTGATTTATTACACGATTCTCATATAGAGTCTTTATTATAATAGAATACATTCGGCCGAAGGCCAACTCATGAGAAAAACTACCAGCTCCTGGTGGTTGTTGAAGGTAGCCACCATCAGCTGCATTCCCAGCTCATCATTGAGTCCCTCGAGAAACTTCTCCTATTTTGCGGCATCCGTGGCCACATCATCTGGGGCATAGCGACCTAACTTGCTGGACTCGTCCACGTACTGCCCCACAGTACGATTCCCCTGGCGTAAGTTGCGGAACTCACGCTTCTTCAGAATCATTGCTCCAGCTGAGACATGAGCGGTGCGGAAGGCCTGCTGAAACTGATCCCATGTAACTGTGGCCATGGGGTAGGTGGCGGTGTAGTTTTCCCACCACGATGCTGCGGGTCCATCCAGTTGATGTGCGGCAAAACGCACCTTCTCAGCATCTGTGCATCCAGCAGTTGCTAGCTCCCTTCCGATCTTGCAGAGCCAATCATCAGCTACAATCGGCTCAGTGCTGCTAGATAACACTGGCGGATTCAGCCTTAGGAAGCGGGTCAGGTTGTCGACAGGGGGTGGTGGCGGTGGATTGTTGTTGTTGCCTTGGTTCTGGATGAGCATCTGCATCAAGGCATTCTGCTGTTGGATCAGCTAGTGAGCTCCGGCGGGAAGGTGAAACTGGGGTCACGTCTCGGAGGCATCTGGTGTTTTGGAGTGGATGAGAAATTAGAATAGAACAAGGGTCTAAGAGAAAATAGCACTACCCACATGCATGCAACAATCATTAACACACCAATCGCTTCAATCAAGTTTCACACATAGACCATAACGAACTAATCGAGAATCCAACCGTAACAAATTTCTAATGTTTACATGGTGGTCTGAATCTAGTTCTCATCGAAGAAGACTTCATCAAATCAATGCCGGCTCCAACTTCTTCTTCGTCAGCGTCGTCTTCATAGGACATGGTCTCGTCAGGTTGAGCAGACTCGATGATAGGGCCAACAACTATTTTTTTAGTGAATTAAAGGAGAGATAGAAATGAATAGATAAAAGTATAGACCATGTTTTTTTGGGCTTTCCGATCCTAGGGGTTACGTCCTACGGTCAGCGTGTGCTATGGTACCATCTCTGTAGCGACCCGACCCGAAAGCAGTCAAGTCTCTGTGTATCAGTACCATCCCAAGATCATGCTGGCACACACAGTACATTGATGAAAAATTCAAGTTCAATCACACCTGATTTATTACATGATTCTCATATAGAGTCTTTATTACAATAGAATAAATTTGGCCGAAGGCCAGCTCATGAGAAAAACTAAATGCTGCGGAAGACGTAGACGACAACGAGTCCATCCGACTCCATAGGGCAATCACCGAGCGTAGAGCGTAGCCTCACTCCTGGTCGGGATATACCTCTGCAACATAAGACATTGCAGCCATGTAGGTCAGCATTTTGAATATGCCGGCAAGTCACAGAGAGGAAAACAATAATAAGATGCTATCACTATATGCAGTTTTGGCTGTGGGGCTCTAAGTTTAAGCTTTTGCGAAAAGCAAATTTTTCCCTACAACAAAAGGACTGGCTTGTAAATTACTACAAAATATTTGTTGTTAATGAGATGGTTCCGCAAACCAATTCTCATATCCCAAAATTATTAATAAACCCACACATTATAATTAATTGTGTTGATGCTGGCTGATAGTATCATCTCCGGTGCTCATATTGTCCATAACCGGTGACACGACTAATCGATTAGATTGTTACTCTGCAGAGTCTTGTACACTTTACCCGCAAGATTCGATCCCTCCTGTTATGTCCTCGCACTGCCTGGTGTTTGAGAACGGGACGATTGAAACATGGTCTTCCAAAGCGGTTCCCCGGCCGAAAGTCAGTGCTCATCCAATCCTATCGTTCGTCTACATCTGCTAGCAATCTGACCAACCAGAGTCTCGACTAAGGTCAACCAAGCCAGAGCCCATAATGGCCTGCGGTTGCACACGTAAGCTTTCCGGCCTTGAAGTATCCATCCATCTCTTTGAGCCCGGGTGGCATTCCATCGGGATGATCACAGGTAGATACCAGGATTCCCGGGCATAACCATGATAGATATCAGGCTGCCAAATGCTTTCCATTCCACCCAGAGGTATATTGAGTCCTTGAAGTCTGGAATCATCATGCATGTATTGAATTATTTAACCTCACAATACTTCTGAATCTCACAACCAAACCCCGTCTACTAAAGCGTAGCAAATATGAAGTAACGTCCCTTCCCGGGCAATGGTAACAGGGTGTTGGGTTTCTCCTACCTCATGATACTACCTCAAGTTCAATGCTCAATATCCTACTATTCATGGTAGAAAGAAACTACTAATGCAATAAAACATGGGTAATGGAAATACATGATCAAAGTGAACTTGCCTTGTTGACGATGCTGAAACTCTAATGCTTCGTAGAAACAAGCCTCGCACTCCGGATAGTCTAACGAATCAATCAATAACATACAATAAGCATTCATCAAACAAAAATACTACAACATAATAGCAAGTAAAAGTAATTATTACACAATCATCAAATCACACAAAAGAAAACCAAAACAAAACCAAAGAAAAACAATAAACTCAAAGTAAAGTTTTTACTACAAGTAGAACAAGCTATAAAAATAGTTTTCTACTACTAAAACTTTCTTTAACAGAACACAAATAAGGTTTTTAATAAATAACAGAAAGGAAAACATAAATAAAATTTTATGCAAAAAGAATTACTTTAAAACCTTTTATGAAACTCCTTATATGCTTAAAACGGTTTTTTCCTAGTAAAACAAAAGAAAACATGCTACTAAAATATATTTTTACATCAAGTAAAATTGCTACTATAAAACTAAATAAACTAATCTCAACAAAAGAAAATAACAAAAGAAAATAATTTTAAAACCATTTAAAATAAAAGAAATAGTAACAAAGATAATAAAAAGCAAAATAGTACTATTTTTGAGATAAAAAATATGTTTAATAAATTATAAAATTCCCAAACTAATCCTACTGATAGCCAAGGTCACAAAAAAAAGTAGCAAGAAGAATCGCCTAAAAATATTAATCCTAGCTCTAGTTATTGCAAATTTGGTGATCTGAACAAAATTCATGCAAAATAATTTTAAAAACTTCAAACATGGACAAAAAATATATCTACAAAAACTTTAGGAAATTTCCAAACTAGAGCAAAAAGAACCACTAGAAAATATTAAATATCCTAGGAGAAATAGATTTTACAAGATTGAAGCTTTTATGTTTTAAAAACAGAAACGAAAAACAACTAGGAAAAAAACAGACGACGCTACTAGGCCTAGGGGGTGGGCGATCTGCAACTAAACAGCGCTCAAGCGAATTTTAACTAAAACGCATCACGGTTAATAACAGAAAGTCTACCGGTTCAATTTAAACTAACTAAACCGAAAAAATAAACCGTAAACTAAACCGTTCTATAACTAAAAACCGTACCCCTTCGTTACTTCTAATCCAGTGCGTAGATGGGAGATCGGACGGTGGAGGGGAGCTCGGGCTTACAGCGGAAGGCGGCGAATAGAGGCGACGGGCGGCGGCTCGGCGGCGGCGGTGCGGTGACTCTGGCAATCGGGGAGGGCGGCGTAGGCGTCGGGGCGAGGCGGCGGAGCGAGGCGGAGATGGTGGTGGAATCGCTGGAGCTTGGAGATGACGGAGACGACGAGGGCGGCGCGGTGCAGAGTCCCGCGAGCTGCAGCTCCGGTGACGGGCGGCGATGCTCGAGGCGGTGGCGTCGGGGGTTCCTGAGCGGAATAAGGATGTCAGGGGGGTGCGGATCAACGAGGGGGTTTAGCTGGCAGAACTTGGAGGCAGGGGAAGGCTCACCGGCGTCGGAACGGGCGACGGACAGCGGTGGCATTGACGAGATCCGAACGGAGGTGGCGAGCTGTGGTTAGGGTTTTGGAGTCGGTGTTTAAGGGGGTTGAGGGAGGAGAGCGTAGGGGTTTTATAGGGCACCTTCGTGGAGGAGGGGGCGGATGCGTAGCACGATCCCGAGAGGATCGGGGCGACGGGCGCGCTCTGGACGCGCTCCGGAGTGGCGTGGCTTGAGCGAGGGGAAGGAGAAGGGGCGGGCCCCGTGGGTCAGTGAGGGAAGTGGGGGAGAGAACGATCGGGCGACCGACCGGGAGCGGCTTGTGTGTTGGCTGGGCCGGTTGGCCTGGCTGGCGCCTGGGTCCCCCCCCCCTTTTTTTGAATTTTTACATAGGAAAAAAATAAACTAGAGAAAATAGAAATAGTTTTATGTAAGACGTATATATATCAAAAAAATCAGAAGAATAAAACCTATAAGATGAACTATTTTTCAGAGGCGAAATAAAAACTAAAAAAACATTTTTTTTGAAAATTCCAAAATAGATCCAAATTTGAATTCAAACTTTTGGCATTATTTTCTTCTGACATTTTTGGAGTGTCATTTTAGCTCCTCTCATACTTTTGCTCAAATATTTGTCAGGGATTTGTGAAATAAATTTCAAATGTCAATTTGAATCCAAATTAAAATAAAACTCAAATGCCTCTGAAATTTCGAAAAGCCACTCATTTCAAACAAAATGCATAGATGCTTAGATAATAACTGTAAAATGTTCCAAATTGAAAATCTGGGATGTTACAAACCTACCCACCTTAAGATGAATCTCGCCCTCGAGATTCGGGTTGGCTAGCAAATAGGTGCGGGTGGTCTCGACGGAGATCTTCTTCTCGCTCCCAGGTGGCTTCCTCCTCGGAGTGGTGGCTCCACATAACCTTGCAGAACTTGATGATCTTGCTGGTAACTCTGTTCGCAGTCTCGAGAATTCTGACGGGTTTCTCCTCATAAGTCAGATCACTGTCAAGCTGTATGGCCTCTAGAGGCACTGTGTCTCTCAAAGGAATATCGGCCATCTCAGCATGGCATTTCTTCAGCTGGGAAACATGAAAGACATCGTGAACTCCGAACAATCCTTCCGGCAATTCCAGCTTGTAAGCAACTTCTCCTCTGCGTTCAAGAATTTTGTATGGGCCTATGAATCAGGGTGCTAACTTTCCTTTAACACCGAACCTCTTGATTCCTCGAAGTGGAGACACACGAAGATATGCTCGGTCTCCCACTTCATACGTTATCTCCTTGCGTTTGCTATCGGCATAACTCTTCTGCCTCGACTGAGCTATCTTGAGGCTGTCTCGAATCAGCTTGACCTTTAATACGTCTCCGTCGTATCTACTTTTCCTAACGCTTTTCCTCTTGTTTTGGACTCTGATTTGCATGATTTGAATGAAACTAACCCGGACTGACGCTGTTTTCAGCAGAACTACCATGGTGTTGTTTTTGTGCAGAAATAAAAGTTCTCGGAATGGAACGCAACTTTGCGAGGATTTTTTATACAATAAAAGAGAATTTCTGGAGCCAAGAACCACCGAAGGGGGGCACCTGGGTGGGCACAACCCACCAGGGCGTGCCACCCCCTCTAGGCGCGCCCAGGTGGGTTGTCCCCACCTGGTGGCCCCGCAGACCCTGAAATCGATGCTATAAAATCACATATTTCCAGAAAAAAATCAGGGAGAAAGAATTATCGTGTTTCGCGAGACGGAGCCGCCGCCACCTCCTGTTCTTCATCGGGAGCCAGATCTGGAGTCCGTTTGGGGCTCCGGAGAGGGGGATCTTTGATCTTCGTCATCACCAACCCTTCTCCATCGCCAATTCCATGATGCTCCCCACCGGGAGTGGGTAATTCCTTCGTAGGCTCGTTGGTCGGTGAGGAGTTGGATGAGATTCATCATGTAATCAAGTTAGTTTTGTTAGGGCTTGATCCCTAGTATCCATTATGTTCTGAGATTGATGTTGCTATGACTTTGCCATGCTTAATGCTTGTCACTTTGGGCTCGGGTGCCATGATTTCAGATCTGAACCGTTTATGTTATCACCATTATATCTATGTTCTAGATCCGATCTTGCAAGTTATAGTCACCTACTACGTGTTATGATCCGGCAGCCCCGGAGTGACAATAGTCGGGACACTTCCCGATGATGACCGTAGTTTGAGGAGTTCATGTATTCACCGTGTGTTAATGCTTTGTTCCGGTTCTCTATTAAAAGGAGGCCTTAATATCCCTTAGTTTCCAATATGGACCCCGCTGCCACGGGAGGGTAGGACAAAAGATGTCATGCAAGTTCTTTCCATAAGCACGTATGACTATTTACGGAATACATGCCTACATTATATTTATGAACTGGAGCTAGTGCCATATCACCCTAGGTTATAACTGTCTCATGATGAATATCATCCAGCAAATTACCGATCCAATGCCTACGATTTTCCTACATATTGTTCTTGCTAAGTTACTACTGCTACTGTTACTGTTGCACTTGCTACAAAATCACTGCTATCACTGTTACCGTTACTATTGTTGGTGCTACTAGTATCAAAACTATCATACTACTTTGCTACTAATCACTTTGCTGCAGATAATTAATCTCCAGGTGTGGTTGAATTGACAACTCAGCTGCTAATACTTACAAATATTCTTTGGCTCCCCTTGTGTCAAATCTATAAATTTGGGTTGAATACTCTACCCTCGAAAACTGTCGCGATCCCCTATACTTGTGGGTTATCAAGACCTTTTTCTGGCGCCGTTGCCGCGGAGCATAGCTATATTTGTTGAGTCACTTGGGATTATTATCAAATTATCACAATGAAGAATCTGAAGGATGCTAAGACTAAGATTTTTCCCTCTAAGACGAGGGGAGGTAAGGAACTGCCATCCATCTCCGCTTTAGATTCACCTTCTGTTATAAGTAGACTTGCAACACCACCACATGCTATTAATTCTGATATGTCGCAAGTTATTGATGATGCTACTTCTGCTATGAATGCTTATGATGATGCCAGTACCTTGCTTGATGATGATGTGCCACTAGGTGAATTTCTTGATGAACAAATTGCTAGAGTAAGACAACATGATATTGTTGAAACTGATGATGAGCTTGAAACTGAAAATCTTGAAACACCTACTAGAACTAGCCCTCCTAAATATGAATTGCCAAAGGTACTGGAAGGCTATGTTATGGGTGAGGAGGCAACTAGAGATATTCTTGCTTGTAAGGATAGAGACGATCTAGATAAATTATTATGCAAGTACAAAGAAAAATCTCTGAATGCTAGAATGAAATATGATCCTAAGTTTGCTACTTCACCTATCTTTATTGATGATAAGGGTTATGAATTCTCTCTTGACCCAGAGTTAATTACTTTGGTTGAATCTGATCCTTTCCATGATTATGAAACTGAAACTGTTGTGGCACATCTTACTAAGTTAAACAACATAGCCACCCTTTTTGCTCATGATGAGAAAATTCGCTATTACTATATTCTCAAATTATTTCCGTTCTCATTAAAGGGTGATGCTAAAGCTTGGTACAATACTCTTTCTCCTGGTTGTGTGCGTAGTCCCCAGGATATGATTTATTACTTCTCTGAAAAATATTTTCCTGCTCATAAGAAACAAGCTGCCTTACAGGAAATATTTAACTTTGCGCAAATTGAAGAAGAGAGACTCCCACAAGCTTGGGAGAGCCTTCTCCAATTGCTTAATGCTTTGCCTGATCATCCTCTTAAGAAAAATGAAATACTTGATATCTTCTATAGTGGACTAACCGATGCTTCTAGGGACTTCCTAGATAGTTGTGCTGGTTGTGTTTTCAGGGAACGAACTATTGGACAAGCCGAAGAACTATTGAATAACATATTGAAAAATTATGATGATTGGACTCCTCCTGAAACACCACCTAAACCCACTCCGAAGAAGAGGGGTATCCTATATCTCAGTCCTGAAGATATGCAAGAGGCAAAGAAATCTATGAAGGAAAAGGGTATTAAAGCTGAGGATGTTAAAAATTTACCTCCTATTGAAGAAATACATGGGCTTGATACACCACCACCACCTGCGGTGGTAGAGGTAAATTCTCTAATGAAATTCAATGATAATGATAATCCTCACAATATGCACCCTAGCCAATGCCTTTATGAGTTTGAAAACTATATTAGAAAACAAGATCACTTCAATGCAAATGTTATGAAACAATTGAAATACAATTCTGATATGATTGCTCGCTTAAGTGACTTGTTATTTAGAATCTCAAATGATGTTAGAGGTGTAGGGAAGCATGCTTCTATGGTTCAAACTCAGCTAGAACAAGTTGCTAAATCTCAAAGAGAACTGCTTGATGAAATGAATAATAATATCAATGATCATGCTGTTAGAGTAATGACTAGAGGAGGTAGAATGACTCAGGAACCACTTTATCCTGAGGGACACCCAAAAAGAATTGAACAAGACTCTCAAAGAGTTGACACTGATGCACGTAGTCCTCCTAAAAAGAAAAAGAAAAAGAAAAACAATAGGACTTTGCATGCCTCTAGTGAACCTGAAGTAGAAAAACCTCCTGATAATGATAATGAAGTTTCTATCTCTGATGCTGAAACTCAATCTGGTAGTGAACACTCACCTTCTGATAATGAAAAAGATAATGATGTGGTTCATGAAGATATCCAAACAAATAATAGAGAACCAGATAATGATGTTCAGATAGAACCTGAGTTGATCTTGATAACCCACAACCTAAGAACAAAAGATATGATAAAAGAGACTTTGTTGCTAGAAAACATGGTAAGGAAAGAGAACCATGGGTTCAAAAACATATGCCCTTTCCACCTAAGTCAACTAAAAAGAAAGATGATGAAGAATTTGTACTCTTTGCTGAAATGCTGAGGCCAGTCTTTTTGCGTACTCGCTTGACTGATATCCTTAAAATGCCTCCTTATGCAAAGTACATGAAAGACATCATCACCAATAAGAGAAAAATATCGGAAGCTGAAATCTCCACCATGCTTGCTAATTATACTTTTAAAGATGGAGTACCTAAAAAACTTGGAGATCCGGGAATACCAACTATACCTTGCTCCATCAAAAGAAATTATGTGAAAACTGCTTTATGTGATTTGGGAGCTGGTGTTAGTGTTATGCCTTTCTCTTTATATAAAAGACTTGATTTGAATAAAATCACACCTACTGAAATATCTTTGCAAATGGCTGACAAATCAACTGTCATTCCTATTGGTATTTGTGAGGATGTGCCCGTTGTTGTTGCTAATGTTACTATTTTGACTGACTTTGTTATACTTGAGATGCCCAAGGACGACAACATGTCGATTATCCTTGGTAGACCCTTCTTGAATACTGCAGGGGCTGTTATTGATTGCAATAAAAGCAAGGTCACTTTTCATATTAATGGTAATGAGCATACGGTGCACTTTCCGAAGAAACAATTCCAAGTGAATGGTATTAATGTTATTGAAAAATCTCTGGCAATCACTATTGGAAGTTTTCAACTACCTCTACCTACTGTTAAAAAGAAATATGAAATGCTTATTGTTGGGGATATTCATATCCCCGTTGAGGTAACTTAGTGATTTACGAAAGTTCTTCGGTTTCATGCTAATCGAAAGTGGTTGTTAATAAGACTTGATCAACCTTATTAATGGATCATTTTTGAGAGGTATGAAGTTGATGAATTTAGTAAGCACTACCTTCTGTCCCAACCTTTAGTTCTCTGTTTTTATTAGTTAAATAAAATAAAATGCCATGTTTTGTCTGTTTTTTTATTTTCCTGTGCAATAAAAAATGACCCAAAAATAAAAGTTCTCAGAATGCTCTGAAAATTTAATACAATTTTTTTCTGAATATTTAAGAATTTTTGGTGCAAATAATATCGGAGGGAGGTGCACCAGGTGGGCACAACCCACCTGGGCGCGCCAGGACCCCCAGGCGCGCCCTGGTGGGTTATGGTCCCCACGTGGGCCCCCTCACTTATCTCTTCATCCCACATCATCATCTACCTCCAGAAAAAATTCACCATTGCTCTTGCTCTCAAACCCACGGATTTCGATCTCTTTGCTCGAAGCTCCGTTTCCGAAACTGTTTCGGGGGATTGTTGCTTGGTATGTGACTCCTCCGTTTGTCCAATTAGTTTTTGCTTTAGTGGTTTATATTTTGAATAATTAGCTACTCTTAGTGCTGCTGCAGATGTGCTTGCATGTTGAATTCTTAGAGTTCTAAGTAGTTTGAATGCTTGTTATGGCCTCTATGCATCTCTATGAATAGTTGTTTTCAATCTTACAAAGTTTTGTTGACAAAAATTTGTGACACAAAATTTTTCAGAAAATTGTACGCGAATATTATGAACTTCTTTGGAAGGAGTTTTTCGAGGCGGAGGTCCTCGGAGGCATCTTCTAGTAGCAGCTCCGCTCGTCGGTCTTATGTTGAGCCAAGTGAAAGTTCTATACGAGATGCCGCCACCAAAACATGCTTATGGCCATGCGATGATTATATGGTGAGCGTGGGCATTAAGGAAGAATTTGAGCAATATGTTCACAATGTCGAGCTCGGTCCTTACATTTCAGGTAAGTGCCACCAACACCTCACTCTCACTGAATCATTTGTCAAAGGATTTAAATTCCATCCCCGTGAGTCTAGGGTGTCATTTAAATTATATGAAAATCCATTTACCATTTCGTTAGAGAGATTTGCTCACCACTGTAAAATCCCATTTCGGGGTTCGCTTGATGAACCACCAAGGTCTGAGTTTGAGATATTCTTGACTAGTCTTTGTTATGGTGAAAATAGGGGAGTGACGCAAGGTAGAATAAAGAGCATTCATTTTCCCGCAATCCAGTATTTCGCATTATTCAATGGAAAATGCATTGTAGGCAAACAAGATTGCAGTACACTTTGTGCTCCAGCTTGAGCCTCATTCACACCGCTCTCACCAATGACAAAAGTTATAATCTTGGAGAGATTGTTGCACATAGGTTGCAACACAACGCTGGTAGTGGATATTTTTATGGTGGAATTTATGCCACACGCTTAGCAAGAGAGCTGGGGGTTTCACCTTTGCTCTATGATCCTATTTTACCCACGCAGTACCTAGACTTTGAAGCTATGAAATGTCATAAGATCCTTAGAGGTGAAGCCCATAATTTCACTTATAAATTGCTGTTTAATAAGGATTCTGTTGTGGACACATATTTGCCTGCACCTGCTCTCTTTAATGTTCACAGTAGGGGAAAATATTATGTTCTCGAGAGCGAGGCCCGAGCTCATAACGCGGCAGTGGTGGCCGCACGGCAGGCTGCATCCTCACCAAGAGCCTCCGTGAGTTTTCACTCTGAGCATTATGCAGGCTACTGAATATTACCAAGTTAGGCCAAAAGCCTAAGCTTGGGGGAGTACGTATTTCCACCGACATTACATTCATGTTTACACATTTCATTTCAGTTGTTGGTGTCCACACTTTTTCATTGTATTATCCATGTTAGAATTATTTTCTTGCTTTCTTCTTGTGTGTTTGAAAAACTTTGAGAAAATCCAAAAATATATTTCTTGCTTCTTTTTGATTTTTCTTCCTAGTTTAAATTCTAGCACTAAAAAGAAAAACCCAAAAAGATTTCCTTTTGCTTGTTGGGAGCTTTCCCGTGTAAATAGTTTTCTCATTTTTGTTTTTCCCCTTTTATTTGCTTTCTTTCAGAAAACCAAAAACTCCAAAAATATTTCAGTGTGTTTCTCTGAACTTGTTTTCTTTTATTGAGTCATACCAAGGAGAAGACCACGATGAAAATGTTGAGTGGCTCTCATATGCATTATTGTTAATCTAACAAAGAGCCCAATTTACCTTGTCTTCTCCTTTTGAATAAAATGTTTGCAGATCCCAACTTAGTCCACGGCACTCTTGCATTATTATCATTTTCACATCGTTCGTTCGTGCAAGTGAAAGGCAATAATGACGATATTCGATGAACTGGCCGTGGCAGAGAGAAACGGGTATGAACTCGACTTGTTCTATTTTTGTAAATATGTTTAACCTAGTATCCATGATTCAGCCCATTATGATTAAACATGTTTGCAATGACAATTAGAGACTATAGTTTCTCATGCCATGCATAAGTAGCTAGGAGTGGATAATGATTTATCTTGGATGTCAACATTGCGTTAAAATGATTGTGATGTAGTATGATGATATGGTATCCTCCTCTGAATGTTCGAGTGGCTTGACTTGGCACATGTTCATGCATGTAGTTGAATCAAAACCAACATAGCCTCTATGATATTTATGTTCATGGTGTTCATATCCTACTCATGCTAGTGTCCAATGTTACTTATGCATAATGCATGTTCATGACCGTTGTTGCTCTCTAGCTGGCCGCTTCTCAACCTAATTGCTAGCCTTCGCCTGTACTAAGTGGGAATTCTGCTTGTACATCAAAAACCTTGAACCCAAGTTATTTCAGATGAGTCCACCATACCTACCTATATGCGGTATTACCCTACCGTCCTAAGTAAATTTGCATGTGCCACCTCTAAAAACTTCAAATAAATATCCTTTTTGTGTGCTTGGATTGTTCATAGAGCGACAGGAGGTAGTCGGTATCTTCCATGCTAAGCGGGTTATTCTAAGGATGAGTGTTTATTCACTCACCATTGCACGAGAAAGGGGTGGTAATAGGGATTCCCAGTCCCAGATTCAAAAATTGCAAATAATTAAACAAAACTCCCCCAGGACTGATGTTGGTATGGACGGTACCCGTGGATTCGGCTAGCCGTGGAGTGTGTTTGTTGGTGGAGGGGGAGTAAATCTTTACTTTTATCGCTTGGGAACCGCCACTAATGTGTTTAGCATGGAAGATACTGATAACTGATGGTCGCGAAGTAAACAAGAAGGGTGCATGCCTCAAAATTTTATTTAACCTCTATTTTAAAAACTTGAGCTCTGGCACCCACTGCTTCCCTCTGCGAAGGGACTATCTATTTATTTTTATGTTGTGTCATCACCTTCTCAAATAAGCGCTAGAACCTGAGAGCACTGCTGTCATGCTTATGCATTGTGTGTAGCTAATATTGGGTGCATCATGACTGGATCTTTCCTACCATGAATTACAATGTTTAGTCGCTGCTTGAACTTTGGAGGTGCTCTGCATTTATGTTTTGCGGTCTCAGAAAGGGCTAGCGAGATACCACTATTGTCATATTATATCATGGTTGTTTTGACAACGTGTTGCTGTTTGAGATATCTTATTATTGCTCGCTAGTTGATTATGTCATTGATATGAGTTAATATAATTTTTAAGAGTTATTGTCGACATGGTTAGTTATAATATTGGCTGAAAACCTGGGTGCTGTTTAAGCTTATTTATGCAAACAAGAGCAAAAGAGTTCGTAAAAGTTTTTCTTTTTCACTTTCAGTTTATCAACTGAATTGCTTGAGGACAAGCAAAGGTTTAAGCTTGGGGGAGTTGATACGTCTCCGTCGTATCTACTTTTCCTAATGCTTTTCCTCTTGTTTTGGACTCTAATTTGCATGATTTCAATGAAACTAACCTCGATTGACACTGTTTTCAGTAGAACTACCATGGTGTTGTTTTTGTGCAGAAATAATAGTTCTCGGAATGGAACGAAACTTTGCGAGGATTTTTTATACAATAAAAGAGAATTTCTGGAGCCAAGAACCACCGGAGGGGGGCACCTGGGTGGGCACAACCCACCAGGGCGTGCCACCCCCTCTAGGTGCGCCCAGGTGGGTTGTCCCCACCTGGTGGCCCCGCAGACCCTGAAACCGACGCTATAAAATCACATATTTCCAGAAAAAAATCAGGGAGAAAGAATTATTGCGTTCCGTGAGAGGGAGCCTCCGCCACCTCCTGTTCTTCATCGGGAGGCCAAATCTGGAGTCCGTTTGGGGCTCCGAAGAGGGGGATCTTTGATCTTCGTCATCACCAACCCTTCTCCATCGCCAATTCCATGATGCTCCCCACCGGGAGTGGGTAATTCCTTCGTAGGCTCGTTGGTCGGTGAGGAGTTGGATGAGATTCATCATGTAATCGAGTTAGTTTTGTTAGGGCTTGATCCCTAGTATCCATTATGTTCTGAGATTGATGTTGCTATGACTTTGCCATGCTTAATGCTTGTCACTTTGGGCCCGGGTGCCATGATTTCAGATCTGAACCGTTTATGTTATCACCATTATATCTATGTTCTAGATCCGATCTTGCAAGTTATAGTCACCTACTACGTGTTATGATCCGTTAACCCCGGAGTTACAATAGTCGGGACACTTCCCGGTGATGACCGTAGTTTGAGGAGTTCATGTATTCACCGTGTGTTAATGCTTTGTTCCGGTTCTCTATTAAAAGGAGGCCTTAATATCCCTTAGTTTCCAATATGGACCCCGCTGCCACGGGAGGGTAGGACAAAAGATGTCATGCAAGTTCTTTCCATAAGCATGTATGACTATTTACGGAATACATGCCTACATTATATTTATGAACTGGAGCTAGTGCCGTATCGCCCTAGGTTATAACTGTCTCATGATGAATATCATCCAGCAAATAACCGATCCAATGCCTACGATTTTCCTACATATTGTTCTTGCTAAGTTACTACTGCTACTGTTACTGTTGCACTTGCTACAAAATCACTGCTATCACTATTACCGTTACTATTGCTGTTGCTACTACTAACAAAACTATCATACTACTTTGCTACTGATCACTTTGCTGCAGATAATTAATCTCCAGGTGTGGTTGAATTGACAAGTCAGTTGCTAATACTTACAAATATTCTTTGGCTCCCCTTGTGTCGAATCTATAAATTTGGGTTGAATACTCTATCCTCAAAAACTGTTGCGATCCCCTATACTTGTGGGTTATCAAGAACCTTCTCTTCAGAATCTCTGATAAGATCGGGACCATAAAATTTTCGGTCTCCAACACCATCCCACAACAATGGTGTTCTGCACATCCTTCCATATAGAGCTTCGAAAGGGACCATCTTCAGACTGGTCTGATAGCTGTTGTTGTATGAGAACTCTGCGTATGGTAAATTATCATCCCAGCTAGATCCATAGTCTAGCGCACATGCTCTCAACATGTCCTCCAGAATCTGGTTGACTCTCTCGGTCTGTCCATTTGTCTGCGGATGAAAAGTTGTACTGAACTCCAGCCTCGTACCCAAAGTTTCATGCAACTGATTCCAAAACTTTGAGGTAAACTGTGTTCCTCTATCTGACACGATACTCCTCGGAACTCCATGCAGACATACGATCCTGGTCATGTATATCTTGGCTAACTTAGCGCTGGTATTTGTGGTCTTCACGGGAATGAAATGAGCTACCTTGGTCAAGCGATCAACCACTACCCAGATAGAGTCATAACCTGAACGGGTCCTGGGTAATCCTATGATAAAATCCATTCCAAGTTTTTCCCATTTCCATTCGGGTATCAGCAAAGTTTGAAGTAACCCTGCCGGCTTCTGATGTTCCGCCTTTACTCGCTGACAAACATCGCATACTGCTACGTGCTCGGCAATATCCTTCTTCATACCTATCCAGCGGAAACTTTCCTTCAAATCTAGATACATGTTGGTGTTGCCTGGGTGAATCGAGTATGGTGAGTCATGGGCTTCCTGGGTCATTGGGCACATAGATACGATCCTCAAACCATAAAGTTCCATGCTCATCCTCATGAAAACCTTTAGCCTTTCCGTTACTCATCCTTTCCTTTATCTCTGCAATTTCCTTGTCTGTCTTCTGGGCTTCTCGGATTCTTTCGGTCAAAGTGGACTGAATATCCAAGGTGGCGACAAATCCTCTCGGTACTATCTCCAGTTGGAGCTCTCTGAGATCGTGGGCTAACTCCTGAGGTAATCCTCCAGTTACGAGGGTGTTCACATAGCAGCTATGGCTCAAGGCATCTGCTACAACATTTGCCTTCCCTGGGTGATAGTGCAGTCTCATGTCATAGTCCTTGATTAACTCTAGCCATCTCCTCTGCCTGAGGTTCAACTCCTTCTGCGTGAAAATATACTTCAAGCTCTTATGATCCGTGTAAACATCACAACTGTTTCCGATAAGGAAATGTCTCCAGGTCTTGAATGCGTGCACTACGGTTGCTAACTCCAAATCGTGTGTGGCATAATTCATCTCGTGAGGTCGTAGCTGTCTGGAGGTATAAGCTACAACTTTTCCTTCCTGCATCAGCACTCCTCCGAGTCCTTAACGAGAAGCGTCACAATACACCTGGTAATCCTTGTGTATGTCCGGCAAAATTAGCACTGGGGTTGTAACCAATTGTTTCTTCAGCTCCTGAAAACTGGCTTCACAATCGTCGGTCCAAATGTACTTAGTTTCCTTCTTCAACAGCTCAGTCATGGGCTTAGCAATCTTGAAGAAGTTATCAATAAATCTCCGATAATATCCTGCAAGTCCGAGAAAACTGCGGATCTCCTTGACCGAGGTGGGTGACTTCCATTTGGTGACCGACTCAACCTTAGTGGGGTCGACTGCTATTCCTTCTCCCGAAATAACATGTCTGAGGAATCCGACTTCCTTCAACCAAAATTCACATTTGCTGAACTTGGCATATAACTGATGTTCTCGGAGTTTCTCCAGAGCTAGACGCAAATGTTCCTTGTGCTTTTCCTCGCTCTTGGAGAAAACCAATATGTCATCGATGAACACCACGACAAACTTGTCCAGATATTCCATAAATACCTTGTTCATCATGCTCATAAAATACGCAGGGGCATTAGTCAATCCAAATGACATGACGGTATACTCATAAAGACCATACCTGGTGGTGAAAGCTGTTTTGGGTATATCCTGTTCATGAATTTTCAACTGATGATACCCCGATCGAAGATCGATCTTGGAGAACACTTTGGCTCCAACTAGCTGATCAAATAAATCATTAATCATCAGTAGAGGGTACTTGTTCTTGATGGTCACGTCATTCAACGAACGATAATCCACAACCATTCTCAGGGTTCCATCCTTCTTCTCTACCAAAAGAACTGGGGCTCCCAAAGGTGACGAGCTTGGACGAATATATCCCTTCTCCAATAGCTCATTAATTTGCTTCTTAATCTCTTCCAAATCATTCGGGGGCATCCGATAAGGTCTCTTGGATATTGGGGCTGTGCCGGGCAATAACTCAATCAAAAATTCAATGTCCCTATACGGTGGCATTCCTGGTAATTCCTCCGGAAATACATTGGGAAAATCTTGCACTACTGGAACTTCCTCCTGAACAACTCCCGTGAGGGAATTCACCTGATTCTTCATCGGTGTGCGTCTGGATACATACTTGATCCTCTTCTGCTCCGGGGTTGTGAGCAAAATCATCTTGCAGGCACAATCAATGTTTCCTTCATACTTGGTCAGCCAATCCATGCCTAGGATTACATCCAATCCTTGTGACTCTAATACGATAAGGTTTGTGGGGAATTCATGATTCCCGATACTGAGGTTCATCGGGTGACATCCTAATCCTGCCATCATCTCGGCTCCTGGGGAACTGACCTGGAGGGGTTTTCTAAGGGTCCTAGTGGGTAAACCATACTTTTCAACAACTACCCTTGATATGAATGGATGTGTGGCACCAGAATAAAAAAGTACCAAAACTGGATGTGAATTCACCAAAAACTTCCCAGTTACGGTATCCGACTGATCATAGACCTCCTCCACATCAATGTGGTTCACTTGAGCTCGGGGAAAAGGGTTGGGCTTCTTGACTCCAGAGTTGTCGTTACCATTTCCATTTCCATTGCCATTGTTCGGCTTAGCATCAGCACATTTATTGGCATAGTGTCCGGTCTGCTTGCACTTGAAACAGGTGACGGTGCTCAGGTCCCTCATCACTGGAGCGGAATGATGCTGAGTACCATTTCCTCCGTTGCCATTCTTATGGTTGTTGGTGTTGAGACGGTTGTTGCCATTTCCTCCATGAGTATGTCCTCCATGGGTGTGGTGAGTGTGTCCTCCCAAGTATGGGGTGTAGCGGGGCTTCTGCTGAGCTCCAGAGTTGTACTTTCCCTGGCCATACTTCCGCTTGCGGCTCTCTATCTGCTACTGCTTGCCTTCAAGTATGGTGGCCTTATCTACCAGCTCCTGGTAGTTGTTGAAGGTAGCCACCATCATCTGCATTCCCAGCTCATCATTGAGTCCCTCGAGAAACTTCTCCTGTTTTGCGGCATCCATGGCCACATCATCTGGGGCATAGCGACCTAACTTGCTGGACTCGTCCACGTACTGCCCCACAGTACGATTCCCCTGGCGTAAGTTGCGGAACTCACGCTTCTTCAGAATCATTGCTCCAGCTGAGACATGAGCGGTGCGGAAGGCCTGCTGAAACTGATCCCATGTAACTGTGGCCATGGGGTAGGTGGCGGTGTAGTTTTCCCACCACGATGCTGCGGGTCCATCCAGTTGATGTGCGGCAAAACGCACCTTCTTAGAATCTGTGCATCCAGTAGTTGCTAGCTCCCTTCCAATCTTGCGGAGCCAATCATCAGCTACAATCGGCTCAGTGCTGCTAGATAACACTGGCGGATTCAGCCTTAGGAAGCGGGTCAGGTTGTCGACAGGGGGTGGTGGCGGTGGATTGTTGTTGTTGCCTTGGTTCTGGATGAGCATCTGCATCAAGGCATTCTGCTGTTGGATCAGCTAGTGAGCTCCGGCGGGAAGGTGAAACTGGGGTCACGTCTCGGAGGCATCTGGTGTTTTGGAGTGGATGAGAAATTAGAATAGAACAAGGGTCTAAGAGAAAATAGCACTACCCACATGCATGCAACAATCATTAACACACCAATCGCTTCAATCAAGTTTCACACATAGCCATAACGAACTAATCGAGAATCCAACCGTAACAAATTTCTAATGTTTACATGGTGGTCTGAATCTAGTTCTCATCGAAGAAGACTTCATCAAATCAATGCCGGCTCCAACTTCTTCTTCGTCAGCGTCGTCTTCATAGGACATGGTCTCGTCAGGTTGAGCAGACTTGATGATAGGGCCAACAACTATTTTTTTAGTGAATTAAAGGAGAGATAGAAATGAATAGATAAAAGTATAGACCATGTTTTTTTGGGCTTTCCAATCCTAGGGGTTACGTCCTACGGTCAGCGTGTGCTCTGGTACCATCTCTGTAGCGACCCGACCCGAAAGCAGTCAAGTCTCTGTGTATCAGTACCATCCCAAGATCATGCTGGCACACACAGTACATTGATGAAAAATTCAAAGTTCAATCACACCTGATTTATTACATGATTCTCATATAGAGTCTTTATTACAATAGAATAAATTTGGCCGAAGGCCAGCTCATGAGAAAAACTAAATACTGCGGAAGACATAGATGACAGCGAGTCCATCCGACTCCATAGGGAAATCACCGAGCGTAGAGCGTAGCCTCACTCCTGGCCAGGATATACCTCTGCAACATAAGACGTTCCAGTTGTGTAGGTCAGCATTTTGAATAGGCCGGCAAGTCACAGAGAGGAAAACAATAAAAAGATGCTATCACTATATGCAGTTTTGGCTGTGGGGCTCTAAGTTTAAGTTTTTGCAAAAAGCAAATTTTTTCCCTACAACAAAAGGACTTGCTTGTAAATTACTACAAAATATTTGTTGTTAATGAGATGGTTCCGCCAACCAATTCTCATATCCCAAAATTATTAATAAACCCACTCATTATAATTAACTGTGTTGAGGCTGGCTGATAGTATCATCTCCGGTGCTTATATTGTCCATAACCGAGGACACGGCTAATCGATTAGATTGTTACTCTACAGAGTCTTGTACACTTTACCCGCAAGATTCTATCCCTCCTGTTATGTCCTCTCACTGCCTGGTGCTTGAGAACGGGACGATCGAAACATGGTCTTCCAAAGAGGTTCCCCGACCGAAAGTCAGTGCTCATCCAATCCTACCGTTCGTCTACATCTGCTAGCAATCTGACCAACCAGAGTCTCGACTAAGGTCAACCAAGCCAGAGCCCATAATGGCATGCGGTTGCACACGTAAGCTTTCCGGCCTTGAAGTATCCATCCATCTCTTTGAGCCCGGGTGGCATTCCATCGGGATGATCACAGGTAGATACCAGGATTCCCGGGCATAACCATGATAGATATCAGGCTACCAAATGCTTTCCATTCCACCCAGAGGTATATTGAGTCCTTGAAGTCATGAAGTCTTGAATCATCATGCAAGTCTAGAATTATTTAACCTCACAATACTTCTGAATCTCACAACCAAACCCCGTCTACTAAAGCGTAGCAAATATGAAGTAACGTCCCTTCCCGGGCAATGGTAACAGGGTGTTGGGTTTCTCCTACCTCATGATACTACCTCAAGTTCAATGATCAATATCCTACTATTCATGGTAGAAAGAAACTACTAATGCAATAAAACATGGGTAATGGAAATACATGATCAAAGTGAACTTGCCTTGTTGACGATGCTGAAACTCTAATGCTTCGTAGAAACAAGCCTCGCACTCTGGATAGTCTAACGAATCAATCAATAACATACAATAAGCATTTATCAAACAAAAATACTACAACATAACAGCAAGTACAAGTAATTATAACACAATCATCAAATCACACAAAAGAAAACCAAAACAAAACCAAACAAAAATAATAAACTCAAAGCAAAGTTTTTACTACAAGTAGAACAAGCTATAAAAATAGTTTTCTACTACTAAAACTTTCTTTAAAAAAACACAAATAAGGTTTTTAATAAATAAGAGAAAGGAAAACACAAATAAAATTTTATGCAAAAAGAATTACTTTAAAACCTTTTATGAATCTCCTTATATGCTTAAAACGGTTTTTTCCTAGTAAAACAAAAGAAAACATGCTACTAAAATATTTTTTACATCAAGTAAATTTTCTACTGTAAAACTAAAGAAACTAATCTGAACAAAAGAAAATAATTTTAAAACCATTTAAAATAAAAGAAATAGTAACAAAGACGATAAAAAGCAAAACAGTACTGTTTTTGAGATAAAAAATATGTTTAATAAATTATAAAATTCCCAAACTAATCCTACTGATAGCCAAGGTCACAAGAAAACAGTAGCAAAAAGAATCGCCTAAAAATATTAATCCTAGCTTTAGTTATTGCAGATTTGGTGATCTGAACAAAATTCATGCAAAACAATTTTAAAAACTTCAAACATGGACAAAAAATATATCTACAGAAACTTTAGGAAATTTCCAAACTAGAGCAAAAAGAATCACTAGAAAATATTAAATATCCTAGGAGAAATAGATTTTACAAGATTGAAACTTTTCTGATTTAAAAACAGAAACGAAAAACAACTAGGAAAAAAAAACAGACGATGCTACTGGGCCTAGGGGGTGGGCGATCTGCAACTAAACAGAGCTCAAGAGAATTTTAACTAAAACGCATCGCGGTTAATAACAGAAAGTCTACCGGTTCGATTTAAACTAACTAAACCGAAAAAATAAACCGTAAACTAAACCGTTCTATAACTAAAAACCGTACCCTTTCGTTACTTCTAATCCAGCGCGTAGATGGGAGATCGGATGGTGGAGGGGAGCTCGGGCTTACAGCGGACGGCGGCGAACAGAGGCGACGGGCGGCGGCTCGGCGGTGGCAGTGCGGCGACTCCGGCGATCGGGGATGGCGGCGGAGGCGTCGGGGTGAGGCGGCAGAGCGAGGCGGAGATGGTGGTGGAGTCGCTGGAGCTCGGAGACGACAGAGATGACGAGGGCGGCGCGGTGTAGAATCCCGCGAGCTGCATCTCCGGTGATGGGCGGCGATGCTCGAGGCGGTGGCGTCGGGGGTTCCCGAGCGGAATAAGGATGCCAGGGGGTGCGGATCGATGAGGGGGTTCGGCTGGCAGAACTTGGAGGCAGGGGAAGGCTCACCGGCGTCTGAACGGGCGGCGGACAACGATGGCATCGACGAGATCCGAATGGAGGTGGCGAGCTGTGGTTATTGTTTTGGAGTCTGGGTTTAAGGGGGTCAAGGGAGGAGAGCGTAGGGGTTTTATAGGGCACCTTCGTGGAGGAGGGGGTGGATGCGGAGCGCGATCTCGAGAGGATCGGGGCGACGGGCGCGCTCTGGACGCGCTCCGAAGCGGCGTGGCTTGAGCGAGGGGAAAGAGAAGGGGCGGGCCCCGTGGGTCAGTGAAGGAAGAGGGGGAGAGAACGATCGGGCGGCCGATCGGGAGCGGCTCGGGTGCTGGCTGGGCTGGTTGCCCTGGCTGGCGCCTGAGGTTTTCCCCTTTTTTTGAATTTCTACATAGGAAAAAATAAACTAGAGAAAATAAAAATAGTTTTATATAGGACATATATATATCAAAAAAATTAGAAGAATAAAACCTATAAGATGAACTATTTTTCAGAGGTGAAATAAAAACTTAAAAAACATTTTTTTTGAAAATTCCAAATAAATCCAAATTTGAATTCAAACTTTTGGTATTATTTTCTTCTGACATTTTTGGAGTGTCATTTTAGCTCCTATCATACTTTTGCTCAAGTATTTGTCAGGGATTTGTGAAATAAATTTTAAATGCCAATTTGAATCCAAATTCAAATAAAACTCAAATGCCTCTGAAATTTCTAAAAGCCACTCATTTCAAACAAAATGCATAGATGCTTAGCTAATAATTGTAAAACATTCCAAATTGAAAATTTGGGAGGTTACAATGAATCTTGGCGCAGGTCCGATTTTAAACTCGCTCACTATGATACAAAACCCCGCGACATTATCCTATTCAAAACACTACCGCTTACCGCACTAGCTAGTAACGTGAACCTCCACTTGGGAGACCTGAGATGGAATTCCGGTCCCTCTTTTTTTTCACCAGATGGCAATATTTTTCTACTTAGGTACATGGCAATTTTTCTAAAAAAATAACATGACAATTTTATAATTTTTTGAAGCCACATGGCAAATTTAAACATTTGTTTTCAGTGTTCACAAGTCAAAGTTTGTTTTTGTACATGTCAGTTTTATTACTAATAACTTGGCATTTTATTATTAAGAAAATGACATTTTTATTTCCTATAATGTTCACAAGTCAAGTTTGTTCTTGTACATGACATTTTATTATTAATAACATGGCATTTTTATTAGCATGTGTCTAACGAAGCGATGGCATTTTTGAGCAGTTGAAATTCCTAATGGCAAAACTGAGTAGTGGGACACAACTGGTGGCATAAATGATAAAAACCCATTTATTATTAATAGGAAGGCATTTTTATTCCCTAATCTTCACAAGTCAAGCTTGTTTTTGTACATGCCAGTTTTATTATTAATAACATGGCATTTTTATTATTAAGAGGATGACAAACTTTAGATATTTCTTTGTACTGTCACATGGCATTTTGAATTTATAAACTTTTATACATGAAGTAGGTCCATGAAAAAAACAAAGAACAAATTTTCTCACAAACATGGCTTTTTTTTGTACAGTGACATGGCATGAAACATCTCATGAATAAATTCATAAAAAATCAAATATGTCACTCACAATTTTTTGAAATTTTTTTGTAGAGCAAATTTTGCCTTTCGGGATGGCAATTATCTACAACAAAATTGTGGCAACTTTTTTCATGCATCCGAAAACCTTGATTGTTATAATTCATTTTAGCTGTTTTTTTATAAGGTGGCAAGAATTTAGATTTTTTGTAAAGTAGTGATCGGCCTGGTAGGAGTACTAAATGGGCTGACCGGTCCTTTTTCTTAACCAGTTGAAAAATGTTTTTTTTTCGTAGGGAACTGGGAAAGCCCGGATTGTGAGCATATCTACTTGCAACACCTCTTGAGCCACACAAGAATTTTAAGAAACTCAAGGTAGATGCATTTTTTAAACCAGAGTCCTTAGGACTCAGTTCATTCATCACAAAGAAGAAAGTTGCTCAATTAATTAATAAAAAAGGGGCAAAATCATCACAATCTGTTGACCAACACACACAATATACCATTGTGAAGACAAACCTCGCCGACGTTGCATATTGGCATCGTCATCATCACCTCTCCCTGAGCAAGCGTCTTTGACTTCGGCACAAATGACCATTGTTCTAGCCCAGGCTACAGAGAACTGGCACGAGGTGAGAGGAAGAGGGCATCGATGGCAATATGAAAGATGGAAAGAGGGACCTCACCGCCAACACGTCAAGCTCTCCCCGCGGGCCATCCTCTGATGCGTACACATCATTGCCACCAAATCCACCTCGCCATCGAGCTCCCCATCTTCTTCTGCCC